>CAUDMG010000321.1:1790000-1862597 GCA_958450375.1 Homarus gammarus
CAAGCAATCATGGTTAACCCACTCAAGTGTGGGAAATGGCTGTAAAATGGTGTTGATGATTATCTCGTTGATACTCTTAAACCTTAAGGGAAAAAGAACACAGTTTTTTAAGTTGTTTGCTCTGATACAAGATCTGGTATGATGCACATGTTATTTTATCTTATTTGTTTCTAGGCCAATGCAAAGGAATGTTAGAATAGTACAGTACAGTAATGTAAATTGCCAAAACTGTATCCACTTTGCTGTTCTCACTATCACAGTAGTGCATCACAAGAATGTAGACATCACTTATTTTATATACTGTACAGTACTGTACCTGTAAGAGACAGACAATAGTGGTGGGAAAGAGCTTGTAAGAATATATTGGGGGTGATAATAAATTAATCCTCTTCCAAATTCTGTACATCTTAGAGGGTTCAGTAGTGAACATTTACTCTTGTTTGGGTAAGGCAACATCATTGTAATCTATAGTTACTGAATGTATAGTTAAGTGAGACATGATTTATTATGACTTACTGTTATGAATCATATTAGTTAAAAGATTATTACCTGATGGGTACACTGTGCATATCATATGATTCACAAATACAGTGGTTCAGTGTTAAGACATGCTGAGGTGACAGCGCCATTCAACCTATATTACTAGCTTGACTTTATTTGTGGAGAAATTATACACAGATTTCTTTTATACTTGAGTTGTGAAGTTCTCGGTGCACAATTGGAATTTGGGGTTAACTGCAGTGAATTGAGACCCTTTGAGTGTGTGTTGCAGTGCTTGTAGATGGTGTGTGTCTTGATATTAACAGTATAACAACATACACACTGTGAATAGAAATGTAATAATCCAAGTAAGACAGAATTTAACCACAATATGTACTTTAACAACCACAAGCACAGTTCATGGACATTAATATGGTTTATAAATACTGTAATGTAAGTCATGTGACAATAGACCATAGTATTGAGGCTGTTGACATGATGGCACAGGAGGATAAGACTCGGTCACGCCTAAGTTCTATATTGTAGAAAATCCTGCTTTACATATTTTTTTTTTTAGGACTTTCCTGCATGTGTTGTGATAATCAGTGATATAATTAAGATATTTTGGTTCATTAATGCCTCAGCTGTACTAATTGTGTTGCTTATTGTGTTTGGGTAAGTTGTGGTTGGAGCTTTGACCAATGAGATTAAGGGCGCGTTCACATCAAGGCCGGAATCTGATGTATTTTGATGCAAATTCTCAGACAGTTTAGTCATATCACCCCCCTTCCCCCCCCCCCCCCCCCCCAGGCTAAACTCGGAAAATTTGTATCAGACTATGTCCGATTGAGACCTGAGTGTAAACACACCCTATGTTTTTATTAACATGGCTAAAGAAGTCATAATAAGTCATAATACAGTGATATGGAGTGAACTGCTATTTGCTGATGACCCCGCCTTTGCTGTGACTGCTTCAAGTAGTCATTGTAAATACACGTCTTGGATACTGTGCTTAAGAAAACACTTTGGTAGTGTCTTGGTGTCAAAAAGAGGCCAAAGAATTCATTATTAGTCTGTTCAGGTTTCTCTTAAGTTAAAAAAAAAAATTTACAGTACTAAAAACATAACTGGAGTGTGATATGATTGGTAGCTTGTGGAAGGATGGATAGATAAAAGTGACTACAGAAATTTATCTAATTAGTACAATACTATTTATTGGTAAGTCCTGAGTTGATCTATGTATGGACAAGTAGAAGTTACCCTGATGTAGTTGTTGGTTTGGGCTCTTAATGGCTTATTGGTGAAGTAATGGAAGAATTGATTATTATTTTAGTGTTGATATATGATTTACAATTATCTTACGAATTATTACTCCCGTTCTTTTATGGTAATCTGTACAGTAATTGTCTTTTCCAGATTTTTTCATTATACGTACAGTAGTTTTAAGTCTCTTTGATATAGAGATATTTGTACAGGTTACTACATATTCTGTTTTTACACTGAATTTTGTATAGATATTAAGTTTATTTTGCTTTTGCAGTTAGTCATTTCATTTCATAGTTGTTTTTCAAGCTTTTGGACAATAAAACTAATTTGCTCCTCTTGCACTGAGTGGCTTAAAAGCCTCTCTACGTGCCTGAAGTTCCACCATCCATTTGCATTAACAGGCAGTGATAGAATCCTCCCTATAGGCTTCAATTTGTTATTCTGTTTAAGTGTATTTGGTTCAGTAACTTGTTTTAGTGTGACTGATTATTAACATGATATTTAAGAGGTGTTTTGTTAGTCAACATTGTGAGACTTGAGGTTTCTACTTCTCATGGTTTCTTTTAAAGTTTCTTGTAGTTGTTACTGGCAGTTAAATTTAATATTAGGTTTTTTACCTTTTCTCATAAATTAACCTTAAGTCTTTTAATAAATTGACTTAGAATTTGACTCGCAAACTAAAAAGAATTATTCTCATATAAACATTGCCATTATAAAACTTACATAAAACAGCCCCCCCCCCCCCCCCCAAAAAAAAAAAGCATTACCTTGCTTATTTGTTAAGCTTTTGTCCTGCACAGAAGTCGGCACAAAGCTCATGCAAGCGGCTAAATGATGGTACAGTACAGTATCAGCAAATGCATCATATTTAAGTTAAGAATTGTTTGTAGCATCAGGACTGTCATATTGAACTGTTAGTCTCACCAAACTGGCATGTGGACCAGTTCAAGTAATCCTATCACACAATCTTTGGATCACCTTTAAAAGATGAGGCACCCCACATTATTTCACATGATGGTTAAACACCCTAACACTACCTAGAGAGATTAGGTTTATTTAGAGCGTTTAATCATCACAAAATAATCTAGGGTGTCTAATCTTCAGTTAATCCTAATCTTAATTACCTAAAATATGAAGAAAAAAAAGATAATTTACTCAATCTTTGACAATTTCATCTCCCAAGTCACTGAAATTTGTCTCATTTGTTATAATTGCTTAAATAATGTAAGCTATACAATAGTCCACAGCTTGACCTGGTAGACAGTTCCATAGGTCTACCAGCCTCTGTGTGAAGAAGTACAGTAGTATTTCACACAGGTGGTGGTAGACCTATGGAACAGTCTATACCAGTTGAAGCCACGGAAGCAAGAACAGTACTGGGCTTCAACCTTTTAATGCACATGCCGTACATCTGTAAACCTTAGCAACTGAAGAAGTAGTGGCTATAATTGATAATTATTTAAGGTTGTAGATAAAATTAGACATTTTGTTCTTATCTAATACAGTACCTGTATAGCACTGTCTTAAAATATATTAGGAGTGTACTTTTGGGTCCAGTCAGAAATTTTGTACAAGTAGACTTTGATGATCAGTTAATTTATAAATTGTAATTAATAAATCCCTAGGTTTGGAAAGTTTTGGCTATGTATAGTGTGAGTTAGCTAAGTAATTAATATGTCATATACTTTATGAATAGACAGGATTTAGCCAAGAAATGAATATTTATTAGGTATTTATTATATTTTCTGAATGGGCAGGACTTGATTAAGGACTTGAAGGGTGAACTGAGTGGCAAGTTCGAGGATGGGATCATTGCCCTGATGACACCGCTGCCCCTCTACCTGGCCCACGAGCTGCAGGCGGCCATGAGTGGAATCGGCACCAACGAGAGGACCCTGGTGGAGATCCTGTGTACTAGGGATAACGCTTCTCTCTTGTGAGTTTTCATGTTCGTTATGTTTTTATTGGTTGATACTGTACCAATGAGGGCTATAGGATCACAGTTAATAGTAAATTAATTAAATAATGATTAATATTTGGGTTTTTTAATTAGGAAATTAATGGCTAATCAACAAAAGTAATGAGGGTAAAGTTTTATGTCATGACGAGCATCACCTATATGGTACACACTAGAAAAGTAAACATTGCTAATACATTTAGTCTGCCTATCCCTCAGGGAAATCAAGAATACCTATCAGCATCACTACCGCAAGAGGCTGGAGGAGGCCCTCTGTGGAGACGTCTCGGGAGACTTCCGACGTCTCCTTATCTCCATGTGTGCGTGCAGCAGGGACGAGAGGAACCACGACCCTGCCCTGGCTAACACCCTCGCACAGCAGCTGTATAAAGCAGGTTAGTTAGTAGTGTAATGTTGTAATAATAATTAACTAACAAAAACTTAAACTTTATTTAAAAACTTGGACTCGATTAGATTCAGCTGAGTGAGAGTAAGTGCTCCTGCTTACTTCTACTGTACAACTGGTGACAACTGCTGAGCATCCAGTCAGTGTAGAATCAGACACTGCTCACACATCTTGAACTCCTTATACAGCTTGTTACTATGAACTATTATATTCCAGTACAGTATAGAATTAACTCTTATCCAGCAGCTTGGTCACCTCTAGTAGGAAACTTATAACTCTGTTTTGACTGTCTGTATTATTTTCACAATTAATATTTTTCAGGTGAAGGGAAGATGGGAACTGATGAAGGGGAATTCAATCGTATCCTATCTTCTTATTCTTACCCTCTACTGCGCTGTGTGTTCGAGGAGTACGCCAAGATCAAGGGAAAGAGTTTCGGAGATGCCCTGGATTCTGAGCTCTCTGGTGACTTGAAAATTGGCATGAAGGCAGTCTGTAAGTACATTTTATTAACCCTTGCCATTAAGAGCTTCTCAAATCTGCATTTTCTTATTTTGTAACATACTATTTTTATTGTTGTCTCTCTGTCCATCTCTCAGTCTACATTAATTTTTTTTCCATTAGGTAAATTAAGAAAGTCAATATAAATCAAAATTATATATAGTACAGTTTCATGTCAAGAATATTTTGACTAGCTTCAATTTGCAATGTTGCAACTTGATTCACCTGAGTTATGGCTCCTGTTTAACTAAGTGTTTTGACTGGGGTTCATACCACCATTTTATTTCCCTGTTACATACTATACAAGTGAATGTTTTCTCCTGTGACAGACTACACCATCCAGAACCGTGCTGGATACTTTGCCAAGGCGCTGCATGATGCTATGGCAGGCATGGGCACAAATGACCGGGCACTCATCCGGCTGGTGGTCTCCCGTGCTGAGATAGATATGGGTAACATCAAGCAAGAATATCAGAAACTCTACAACAAACCCCTGGAAAAAGACATCAAGGTTAGTTAACAAATTCAATCTACAGGGTGTCCATAAATGATTACCCTAAAACAATATGCTCTCATGTTTTAATCAGGGTAATCATTTATGGACACCCTGTATTTCAATATGGATATAATTTTCAAGAATGTAACCAGAAATTAGTTAAAATTTTAATGATTTGGAATTAAAAGATAGAGCAGAATATATTGATACAGTTTGAGGCTTTATTACTCAGCATTAATTTCTACTTAGTACTGCAGTTAAGGTTTACTGAGGGAATCACAGCATTGGATCACATCTGTTAAATGATCGAAAGCCAAGAGTAAATATAAATGGATTCTGGTTTATTTGGTCTGCAGTATTAAGTGTGATCATGCAGAAGAGTGTGTTAGGTTTGATCTTTCCGTGTCAGTATTAAGTGTTATCCTGTAGAAGAGTGTGTTAGGTTTGGTCCTCTTGCTTGTCAGTATTAAGTGTTATCCTGTAGAAGAGTGTGTTAGGTTTGGTCCTCTTGCTTGTCCGTATTAAGTGTTATCCTGTAGTAGAGTGTGTTAGGTTTGGTCCTCTTGCTTGTCAGTATTAAGTGTTATCCTGTAGAAGAGTGTGTAAGGTTTGGTCCTCTTGCTTGTCAGTATTAAGTGTTATCCTGTAGTAGAGTGTGTTAGGTTTGGTCCTCTTGCTTGTCAGTATTAAGTGTTATCCTGTAGAAGAGTGTGTAAGGTTTGGTCCTCTTGCTTGTCCGTATTAAGTGTTATCCTGTAGAAGAGTGTGTTAGGTTTGGTCCTCTTGCTTGTCAGATATACATTAATGACACATATGTATTTCTGCCTTATTTATGTGTCTTTTTTTCCTGATCTTACTAAAACATTCAGATAAATTCGATCAAGACCAAAAGTGACTCGAAATGGATCTGGAGTCAAGGTTGTCTCCATCGTCGTAATCTTGTTGTGTCTTAAAATACTCACAAATCTTAACCAAATTTTGCATGGAGTCAAAGTTATAGAAAATTAGGACAACTCTGGTTTTATAATTTGTTAGCCACTTTTGTTAATGTTTAAGTTTTATATTGAGTAGAATATTTATGTAAGTTAGGGAAGGATCAGTATTGGCATTTATTAGTTAGTTTTTGAATGAGTTATGACTTGTATATTTAGACAATTTTTTGAGAAAACCTTATCATTAAAATCCCAACGGTTATGTTATCTTGCTCAAACACACATACATACACACACACACACACACTCTTACTCTTCTTTTCTTACCTCCCACTTAATTCTTCTCTCTCACTCCTCTTACCTCATCTCCCACTTAATCTTCCCTTCTCTCCTCTTACCTCACCTCCCACCTAGTCTTCTCACTCCTCTTACCTCACCTCCCACTTAATCTTCCCTTCTCTCTTCTTCTGTTTCTCATACTAATAGAAGGTTCATTATTATAGCTGTCTTGTGTTACTGTCTTTAATAACCCAGATACACTAAGCTTGATACTATTTAGATATGTCCCATACTAGACCTTAAGAGGCAATACTTCATGCCTTGAGGTCTCCGTCGGCAAATAGGGGATTATTACATGTTCCCTACAGAGTTAGCATATTAGAGATGGCCGAATTTAATCAGATAACTCAGATAGTGTATAAGAGCATGGCTAGTGTACTCAAACTCCCTCCCATCTTTACAGGGTGACACTTCAGGAGACTACAAGAAGTTGCTGCTGGCTCTTATTGGAGCCTAGGGGTTATGAATACACATACATTATTTTCCTTTTAACTTCTTCTCTTGATTATCTGCAAGGACAGATTTTTAATGACCTGCGGTGTTTCATTATCCAGAGCGACATTTCCGGAGACTTCAAGAAGATAATCTTGGGCTTGGTTGAAGGCTAAGAGTTATCGTTCTTACCCTTCCCTACCCACTCCAGACACCATCAGAGAGACCATTGCTGATGATGCCTGCTACACTCCCGCTTAACCATATATTAATTAGCTTTTTTATGAGAGACTTTAATTAATACCAACAAAGTGCTGTTCAATTGATTATCTAATAGATTTTTATGTCTGTGTGTGTGTGTATATACTTATGATTAATGCATACATACATACATACATGCAGTACTTCACTATACTGTACACTGTATACACCTACTGTACTTTTAATCACACTCATAAAGGTGTGTTTGTAATGTATACATATATACATACAGTACTGTACTCATTTAGACTTAAATATATATGTACACTTACACAGTACATACTGTACATGCATACTCGTATATACACAGATACATTGACACCTACTTACCTATGCACACACATTCATATATACACACATGAAAATATGCTTGTACTGTACAAAGATATTGATATGGATGTGTTCTCAGTTTTGTGCATGCTTTTGTGTACATGTATATATATTTTTAATATATGTACTGTACCCATAGTGTGTGCTGAGATGTGTGGTTTATATGTTAAGGCAGTTGAAATAAGCAGTATGAGGTTTATTCCCATTTTGTCTACATCCGAGTTATCATTTTTTTTCCTTCTGTTAATGCTGGAAATTAATAATATTCCCAAAATGTGGATTAATAGTTATTACTTGAAGTGCCACGTGATCCCTTAACTTACGCTAACCAGACTTGAGCTAACCTAACCTAACTTGATCTAATAATAAAGTGAATTATTTTCTCCTTTCCAGTTATTTCATGTTTTGTTGACATTGTAAACATGAAATAGTGATAATAGAGGTAATGGAATTACTGTAGTAGCCATTCTGAGTAAATATAATGAGAATAGACAACATGTTTGTAATAATTGCAGTGTACACAGCCTTTACATTTCAACCAGCCAACAGGTAAATTTGACGTCATCTATTGAAGCGAAACTATACATCTTGTTTTTTTAGTAACGAGAGAAAACCTTGAGAATATCTTGACAATCCCGTAAAACAGAGTCCTAAGTCCTATAAACTCATACAAGAGTCAAACATAATGGTAACATATACAGGGTAAGTCCTAGTTTGGGGAAGGACCCCCCAGGCCCTCTCCCTCATCCCCTCCCTGTTTTCCAATATTCCTGTTTGCTTTCTACTCTAAATAAATGAGAAGGCTTAGCATAAGTAAATAAATGTTACTAACTGATTATACAATATACTGTGTTTGTTCATCCTGGACATGGCTAATCATGGTAACCATTGACCATATTTGTTGCGTAAACTCAGACTAAGCATTAAGTCTCTGTAATTTGCAGTTAACTTAATTACTAAATATTGAGCTGACACCCTTAAGCTTATAACCATTTAAAAAATTAGCATATAAACCCTATGTTCTCTCCTGTAAAACATAATGTTAAAACCTGAAAAATTTGGAATATATCAAAATAATAATCTTTATATACTATTAGCCAATGATGCATTTATAGTGTTTTGTGCAGTAATATAGTAATTAATATTATCATTGATGGGGTGGTGTTGATTGTTGCTTGTGTACTTAATGTTTGTTGCTGCTTTCAAGTGGCTCAGTAGGACTTGTACTGTACTAAATCCCATGTAGGTTAGCTACTGTTGCATGCAAAATGCTTCCTAAGATGCAAGTTACTAACACGTAAACTTCCATAAACTTGCCCTAATAATCTTATCCAACCTCGTATTCCTTCATTGTATTACAGTGAAGGCACATGAGCCGCACACCCTGCCCAAGGTTATCTTTAGGTCTCAAACATTTTGTCTTCCTAAGGGAGTGTCACTTTTAAGGGTGAAGGCTATGAGTATTATCTTCCAAGAGTTTTTTTATTTTGTAATTTTCTCATAATGAGAAATGTTAAGTTTAACATTTGCCTCAGTGTACTACAGTAGTTCCTTGATACTAAGCAGTGCCTTGAATACCTGGCCAGTGTTCCTCTTGCTTGTAAGAGAAACGAACAAGCTTCATTTGGCAAATTATTGCTTTTACTTGTATTACTTAATTTGTAAAAAAAAAAAAAAATATATACACTTAGGAGTGTTACTTAAATGTTCTGATTGATGTACTGTATTACTAGAGTAGTTTGATGCTTAACTGGCACATTATATATTGATTGTTTAGTCTCACTGCCAGAATTAAAGAATGACTTTATTTGGTATATACTGTACATGGTACAAAAAATGCATGTTGATATATTATAGTTTATTGCAATCACGCTTGGAGTAGTAGAGTGCTTTTCATGAGTACAAAGTATTTTTATGTACAAGTGATGTACTTACATCTCAGTACAGTATTGTACTTATTTTACCAAAGTACTTACATATGGTTCTTGTAAACAACTTGTCAGTTGCAGGTTTCATTAAAATTCTTGATAATCTGTTATTTGTCTTTTTTTTTTATTCAAATTTTAAGGGCAAGTCAAAAGTGAGTCAATAAAATATGGAAACTCAAGAAAAACTTGTGTGTGACATCTTTGATAGGAAAGCTGCTCTGTCTAATCACAGTAGCCATCACTAGGAAGCTTTAACTTCAGAATATACAGGTAATTTCATTATTACTGTATCTTGTACTGTAATTTAGACCTTTTGAGCAATACTGTATTCAGTTCCCTGAGAATGAGTTGTAAGACAGCTGTAGAGATCACTTTTCATTGTACAGTAGTTAGTAGCAGTAGTACAGTACAGTATTGGGTTAAGGGGCTGTACAATACACTATCTCAAAAACCACAATTTATTTTTACAAGTTTTAGAGATACACAAATTACAGATGTGAATATATTAGTAGATTAATTATTTTTGTGTGTGATGGGGATTCTATTTTAGTTATTCATTATGCTGAAAGATACTGCAACTAATTACCGTCATAATTTTCTGGTAATTGACATGGGAGATAACCATTACACAGGTAAGGTGCTGCCATCAGTGACAACCTTCACTTTGAAGACCTTTTTGGCTAAGCTGGACATCCTCAGAGCAAGTGATTCATGGGTCCATAAAAAAAGGCCGAGACATGGCGAGAACACTCTTAGTAATCCGTACACATTGCAGGAGAGTGAACCTTCCTGTCTGGCAAAAGATGAAATTTAGATAAAACTCGGCTTTTAAAAGGTTACGCCCCATGATGCTGGACCAACACCCTCCCTCCTGTGTGGTCTTAGGAAAAGATGTGGCAGTCTATCCACTCACCACTATGATTAGGCATTTTCCTTCCCATATAACAATAAGTACCAACTGTGTTGGCATAAGGATCACAAACCTAATATCATCCTTGGCTCACATTCAGCTGGGATACTCTCCTATCTGGCATGTCACTTGGCTGGCTAATAAGCTGACAAGTAGTAAAGAAGATAAACTATTCTCTGAGGTGGAAGATGTGTAATGTCCTCCGAGCTCTTTAAGGCATTTCAATGGCTTCAGTCAATCAGTGCTGACCCATGTAGCTCAATTTGAGGGTGTATCCTTCCTGTGCAGTTGGTGATTGACTAATGGGAAGAGAACTGTATTCCCACAGTGCCCAAGCAACTACCATTATAAGATGAGTCGTCTCTATCACTCCCTCTCATTGTTTGGACAATATCTCCTCCCATTACTCCACCGATGTCCTGTGACACTGATGACCTACAACTTCTGTAATACTGCTGCATGGGGTAACCTTGTGCAAATAAACCAGCATAATCCATTTGACTCGTTTATTTTCTCAACCTAAATTTCAGTCTTTATCTTTATTTGTATGTGCTGCATCAGTGACTCCCTTTGCAATTTTCTTATTACAAACTCTGCAACAGCCAAAAGTCATACAAGTAATACTTTACAGTACTGTACTTCTGTGAGGAACTCTTTCCACCAAAAGAGTCACTTATCACAGTATGGCACCTTCTTGTGCACAATAATAATGATATACAATACTGGTACACTGTCCACTGTTGTGGCGTTAACTGAAATGGTCAAGTTGTTCTTAACAATGTGTCTTCTGAGATGCTTGCCACTTGGATGTATTAGAGGAATGATGCTTGGTGCTCCTCAAGAAATTGATAGACCCTGGAAATATGGTCAATGATTTGTCAATGATCACAATATAATACCCTGTATTACAGGATAAAATCCCAGTAGATAACACTTCCAATAGTACTGGGTCTGGTGAAGTAAACTTTTACTTTTTCTTTTATCCTTTTCACCAAAAGATCGGCTCGTTAGCCACTTGGGCGATCGGTCACATCTCTCTTACGTACTGTTGGCAAGTACTGGGCGTGCATCGGCTATTGAATGTACCTGAACCCGCTCCAGTGTTGGTCAAGTCTTGTCTTGAAAGAGCTCGCACTCGGTGCCGTCACAACACTTTCTGGTAGATTGTTCGAAGAGTTTACAACCCTCACTCCGAAAAAGTTTGCCCTCACAGTTTTCTGGACTTGCAGCTTCTTCAATCTTGAGCTGTGACCCCTTGTGGGGCAAGCGTCCGCCAGCTCCACGTAAGGACACTCGACTGAGTAGTGCCCCTTGAGATGCTTATACACCTCAATTAGGTCACCCCTTGCCCGTCTGTAGTATAAGCTAGGCAAGTTCAGGCGTTCCAATCTCTCAGGGTAGCTGAGGTGCCGAAGTACAGGCACCAGTCTGGTGGCCCTCCTTTGAACATTTTCAACCAACTGACAGTCCCTAGCATATCTTGGGGACCAGAGGGGGTGACAGTACTCCAGATGGAGAAGCACTTCACTTTTGAAGATCGTTACGAGGGACGGACCGTCTAGATATCTGAATGACCTTCTTATAAGACCCAATAATTTATTTGCTTGATTTACCTTCTTCTCGCATTGGCCCAGTACTTCAGCTCATTGTCAACATACACACCTAGGTCCTCCTCACAATCAGTCTCAAATAGTGCAGTTTCTTCATCCCGTTAGGACATATGATATGCCTCCTTCCTGTTGGTATGCCCCAGGTGCATTCTCTTACACATCGTGACATTGAATCTCAGCAGCCATTTCTTCAACCATTCTTGGAGACCACAGAGGTCCTTCTGCAGTTCTTCACAGTTCGCTTGGTTCTTTATTTTCCGAAATAACTTGAAATAACTTGGCGTCAGCGGCAAACATTTGTATGGAGGAGTGTTCAACGTCAGGCTTGTCATTTATGAAACAAACAAACAACAGCGGGCCCAATGCACTGCCCTGTGGTACCCCACTTGTGACAGGTACGGATGATGATTTCGTGCCATTAATCACCACACACTGCTTGCGGTCATGTAGAAAGTCTTCTATGCACGCTAGGACGTTCCCTGAATTCCGTACCCTTCCAGTTTGATTTTCAGCCTTTCGTGGGGTACTTTGTCGAAAGCCTTGGCAAAACCTAGGTAAATATTGTTGATATTACCACCCAGTTCCAGAATATGGGTTCAAATATCCAATACCTTGAGCAATTGTGTTAAGTAGTAGTGCCCCACCATGAGGTTGTGTTCCATTGCAGCATCTCTGATAATACTCTCAAGTACTTGACATATTATGCTGATCATGTCTCTTAATCAGAGACAGCCATATTAAGAAAATAACACCCGTGGAAGATATACTGTACTGTACAAAACATGCAGTCTATGTAGTATACGAAAAAGTTCTAAATGTGGCTAATAGGGAAATTAAACAAATACAAAAATATCCCAAAGTACATACGCCAGGAGCAAGTGAAAGCAAAATGTACTACACTTAACTTTTGAGGCTGAAAACAACAATAAACAGACATAAAATACCCTAAACCTAAATAATAATAAACCGTATGCTAAATTCCCATTTTTATTAACGTGAGATCAGATAATTTCCTAAAAAGACGATCATAGCCATTACTTAAAGAGACGACTGGTGCAGGAGAACAGGTCCTCCAGGCTGTTGTGTTATGGTGGCCACTCGTCACTCACAACACGCTGATGAGCCTTGAGGGGGTATATATTACGCCATTACTGTAATACTGTCTGTGTGGAGTACCTTGAGTGTTAGTTGATATTAATAATGGGTAAGAAGGGACCTCAGGCCTCAAGCTTGGGACGGAGTATAATAAAGGACAGATTTGGTAAGAAGAACAGATCTGGGAATTCATTGGTGAGTCTCTTGGTCTTTTTTACTATTATAAAATGTTATTTGAGTTATATACTGAAAATATTATGAAATTTGAGTAATATTGGATTATACTGATGTTTTACTTTTAAGGCAGGAATAACAGACTTATGAAGCAAGTGGTTGGTTTAGGAAAATAACATAGATGTAGATGCACTTAACCACATGATTGGCAAGAGATAATAATAAAGGTATGAAGACTACTCTATGGTCTGTATTATTGTTATATGTGTATTAAAGTAACATTATTATCATCTACAGCTACACACATCAGAACTTGAAGATGGCCAAGACTGGAATCGCATCAACTTTCAGTCAGTCACAGACCAGACACATGTCGAAGAATTTTTGGCAACAGCTGAACTGGCAGGGACAGAGTTTGTGGTAGGTCCAGTTATTATGTATTTCAGTATTGAATATTTTTATACTTTATTATAAAATTTAATTGAAACATAAAAATCTTCACATAGTATGAGTATAATGTAAGTACTGTAGTAATGTTCTGTGTTAACTAATACAAAGTGATAAAGTGATTGTTTATATGACAACTTTATGTATATCTTGCAATACACAAGTACACATGGTAAAAAAGTATATGTTCAGCTGGGTGCGATGTATTATGAAATGATCAATAAGAATCATCTATCGTGTCATATTGTTTCACACTTATACTTTACTTTTTCCCTGTGTACATGACAAATGCCCTTCTCTGGTTACTTCATGCATTAATAATGCATTTTGTATGCATATGTAAATATAGTATTAAGATACAAGCTGCTGTATGCAAGCACTTACTCTATGTAGCATCTCCTTAGTTATTATATATTTATTCCAGGCAGAAAAGCTGAACATGAATTTTGTGCGTCCCACCATAATAGCTGGAATGTTGACGGACGAGGAGAAAAAGAAGATACAGGAAGCCCAGGAAGCCAACAGGGAGCTTCTCGGCATCCCACGCAGGTACTGTACACTACGAGAGAGTTGACCTCGTTGACTGGGGTCTTTGCTTGAACTGGCCATCTTGAAGTGACATCTTGTTATGTTTTAATTGCTTGTGGAGAATTATCCATCTTTATCTGATCAGGATATTTGACAGCTTAGGATTTTAGGAGGTTCTGAATCCCCGGGTCAAAATTGACATGTGTCCTACTGAATTCTCAAGTGTCCAAGGAGTTTCAATTTGAAGTGAGGTTAAATTTGTGTCAAAGTTCATGGTATTGATGGATGTTGATTGGTTCCTGATGAAGACTATGGCTAAAAATTTATTCAGTAATACTATATATTGTACTTATGGTCTTTTCAGTAGTGATATATAAAAATTCACGATGTGTTTGGTGATTTAGTGCTGACCAGTGACTGTAATGGGTTTCTGATGTCTGTATCACCAGGCCACCGTGGAACATAACCACCACAGCAGAGCAGTTGGCCGAGGCAGAACGAGACAGCTTTCTCTCCTGGCGTAGAAACCTGTCCCAGCTGCAGGAGGTAGACGGCATAACTCTCACACCTTTCGAGAAGAACCTGGAATTTTGGAGACAGTTGTGGAGAGTTATAGAAAAGAGGTACTGTACTGTATGTAGTTTTCTTTGCTGTTTTCTGTCTGATTCACATAGGAGGAATCAAGAAGCACAGTAACCTCAAATAAGATAAACCCCTTTTTTATATACTGTATAGATATATTGCTGAGAGAGATTGAGAATATACAAAATGGCTATAGACTTAAGTTCAGAGATGATTGTGTTATATTATGTTCCTATTCTTCTCAGCGATGTTGTGGTCCAGATCCTAGACTCTCGCAATCCCCTGCTCTTCCGTTGTGAGGACCTGGAGGCTTACGTCAAAGAGGTGAACCCTGACAAAGATAATCTTCTGCTGATCAATAAATCAGACTTTCTATTAGAGTCCCAGAGAGAAGCGTGGGCAGAGTACTTCAGGCAGAAGGACATAAAAGCTGTGTTCTTCTCAGCACTAAATGGGGAGGAGCTTGACGCTATTAAAGAGGAGGAGGAGAAAACTAACAGTGAAACAGAAGAGGAGGAGGAACTAACAGACAGAGAGGATAATCAGGACCTGAATGTGGAAGAATGTCGTCAAGATTTGGAAAACTTATCTGCCAAGCTAAAAGAAAATTCAAGTGTCAAGACAATGACAGACACCACCTCTGACAGTGAACAAGCTGCTTTGCCAGTAGAAGCCGATGATAAACCCTCACAACCTTCTACCACCTCCACCTTTACAACATCAAGTCGCATGCTAAGCAGAAGCGAATTGATGGAAGTCTTCCGTACAATATATACCAAGAAAAGAGTACTGGATAAGTCAGTCACGATAGGGCTGGTAGGTTACCCCAACGTTGGTAAGAGCTCCACCATCAATTGCCTCATGCAGGAGAAGAAAGTATCTGTTTCAGCCACTCCAGGGAAGACCAAGCATTTCCAGGTATTAATATTGTTTTATTTATATTTTTTATATCTTATCTATGACTTCTCTGCCTCTAGGTGGGTAGCCATAACAGAAGAGGCTCCAGCTTATCCCTGTCACTACATATCTTCTTTGTCCCTTCTGTTCCTAACATCTCCTCCACTCTTCACCCTTTTATGTACTGTTCCACCTTTCCCGCCTTGAACCCAATGTGTTAATGGACAGTACTTTCAAAAATTGAAAACAAAACCTTATGTTGAGATATATTAAAACAGTTTCATCTTTATCATGTAATCTAAACTGCAATATGTTCCTGTGTTAGCATTGTTTGATTGTAAAGGTGTAATGAACAAAACACTTCCATTTTCTCCCTCGTTATGTAACTTAAAACTCCAAAAGATATATAATACCTATAGGTTTTGCATTGAGGCAGGATAGGGGCCAAGGAACACCTATGTTTATCTCTGATCAATGTGTTTTCTTTCCAGACTTTATTTTTAACTGATGATATACTGTTATGTGACTGTCCTGGGTTAGTGTTCCCAGCATTTGTGGCCACCAAGCAGGAAATGATCATCTCGGGCATTCTACCAATTGATCAGGTAAATAGTCATCAAAATATTGTGTTAGACCTCTTGTTTTACTGCTTACTATCGGCTCTTAGTGGTATTGAAGAGGATTTAGCTGTGAGAATATTAAGATAATTATTGATTGATTTATAAACTTTTCTGTAAATGTGTTGACTAATATTTTTTGTTTTGGTGTTAAATTTGCACAGATGCGAGATGAAGTCCCTCCAGTCAACCTTGTAGCCAGTCAGATCCCACGAGAAGTATTTGAGAACATGTATGGTATTACCCTTCCTCCTCCCTTAGAAGGAGAAGACCCACAAAGACCACCAACATCAGAAGAACTATTAAATGCATATGGGTGTAAGTAGTCATAGTGCAAGTGTCTCTTTTTACCCATTGATCAAGTCTTATATTTTACTTATTGACAAACCCATTCAAGCTGTCATCATCCTTATACACAGGAATCACTACAAGGGTTTTAAACTCAATAAGCCTCCCTTGATTTTCATTCCACCGTACTTCAGTTTTCTGTCTTAAAATGCCCACTGTCTCTAGGTAGCTCTTCCGATTATGTTCACTTAATAGGAGGGTTCTTCAGTACATAGATAGTCCTTACCCTCTCTCTCCAAGTGTTTGCCATGGGTGGTCTCTCTCTACATGTAATAAGGTAATTTCTATTCCTAACAGTGAATATTTAAGTTTATCCTCCTATAAAGTTGTAATATAGTGCCTAATGTTTTGTTTTTTCCACGTGTTAGTGATGCGAGGGTATATGACCCAACGAGGTCTTCCCGACAACCCACGGTCTTCCCGCTACATCCTGAAAGACTACATGAATGGCAAACTCCTGTACGCACACGCCCCTCCTACAATTTCTCAGGCAGATTACCATAAATACACACTCACTAAGGTAATAAGCTATTTCTCTTCTCATTGTGTTAGATATCTGTGGTTTATCATCAAGCCTCTGTATTGTCTTGGTACTGATAACTAGATTGTGGTTGTGTAAGATGTTTTAGGGGGTTGAATTGACTTGAAAAGGGTGGGATTGGAACATAGAAAAGGAGGAAAGGAAGAAGAAATTAAGGGGACTAGAATATTTAACAATGGGGATAAGGAAGTAGCTGAGGCAAAGGAGAGTTACAGAGACTATGGATCAAGGTCTGTGGGTAACTAAGCTGGGTTAATAACTCTTTTTGTTACAGTCAGACCAATGGTGATTATATTATAGAAATAGTTAAAACTCTCTCGGACACCAGTTGAATAAGTCTTGTGTGGCTAGCAAGCATGATCAGGATGACAACTATTACCCTGGTTTAATGTGATGAAATTTGGCCTTGTAGATGTGGAGGTTCTTAATGTGACGAAATTTTGCTTCTTGTTATAGATGCGGAAGACTGTAGTCCAGAAACCCACACCTCAACAGATGGCGACTCGGGTAAGGACCTGAGAGTGATGATGTTTGTCTTCCACATGATTTTAAATAATGTCTCTTGATACTTCATAACACTATGAGGGACTACTGTCATTGGTATTAACTGGGGGATTCTTGGGGTCATTTGATACAGTACAGTACACCACTCACGTTCCTTCTTATTGTGAATCGGTTGCAGGCCACGGTAATCCATTCTCAGTTTAATTTTTCCTGTATTGTTATTGTTCCTTCCAGTGTGATGTCAGATACCCCAAATCCACTCATCCAGTTTGAGTATTTCAAACCAGTCCTTTGTATCATCATTATACGTATAGATAGGCTTGATGGAGGGAGTGTATTGTATGTGTAAAGACAGTGTATTTTGTGTGTGTGTGTGTGTGTAAAGAGAGTGTGTATTGTGTATGTGTGTGTGTAAAGAGAGAAGTATTGTGTATGTGTGTGTAAAGAGAGAAGTATTGTGCATGTAAAGAGAGTTTGAATATAGAATGACTCTTAGATCTGGATATCAGTTAAATGAATGGGAGTAAGGACAGCAGTATCTATATATGACAAGATGGCAATAGGCAGGAACATATGATCGATCTGTAAGTTATGGTCAGGTGGAGCTTCAACTTAATGTGTAACAAAATCATTAAGTCAGATGGAAATAAAACATTCTTATATGTGTTTTATAGAGTTTTGGCTAATTTGTTCGTGTTTCTCTCACTACAGCCGTATCAGATAAGACCAGAGACAATTGACAGGAAATTCTTTGCCACGACAACTGCACAGTTTCATATAAAAGGAATTAACAAAGGAGGACCATCAAGAGTACAGAAGTGGGTATAATGTTCAGTACTCTTGTGTATAAGATCATTTCCTTATTAACAGTACTTCTTAATGGCATTTTCTTTACATTATTATCATCTATAGAAATTTATTGTTAGCTTAAGAGTTTGTTTTAGTTTTTATTGAAGAAGTCCGAGTGAAATTGAGCTGAAATTAGAATAAGTTTATAACCAATAGTGAACAATGGCTGGGTGTTGAACGAATTATATATGTATTACTGAAAGACAAGTGTGTTTTAGGAGGCAGGTGATATTGGGGGAGATCATTGTAGCCACTTGTTAGGTTTTTGGCAGATTACACCGACTACATTCCTATTTATGCTGCAGTTCTTTCCCATATCTTTTATCTTATAGCATTGACTTGATCTTTCATTTGGTATTGAGGTATATACTATAATTTGGTATTAAGGCTTGAATAATTTAGTATTAAGGTATCTAATGGTTGTTTTATTTCATCAGTGGTTCAAGTGTAGATGACCAACCAAGAAAGAAGAATTTTAAGAAGAGAGAGAAACTGAGGAGGAGGTTCGCACACCTTGACCAGTGATGCTGAGAGTACGACTAATATAAACGAACCATGAGTTACGTCACAGGTAGAGTCCGCAGGTTTTCTGTAGCTCATTTGTGTAATCTACGCAGGACTGTCACATGTTATTGGTCATAGGAAACGGCGATAGTGTATTTTTTTCACGTAAAGATATGAGACGTTGCTGTAATCGCATGTTGTGTCAATGGGGAAGTACAGTACATTACAGGGTATATAGTATCGGGGAATCGTGTGTTATTTCAGCGTCATTATTTCATTTCTTTTGGGTGTAGCTATGGGTTACCTGGGGTATATGGTTAGACATGATTAGTAATTGGTACTATACTCACCCTAGATATTAATTTCCCATTGTACCTAAAAATATGAAGCTGGTTTACTTTTATATGAAAGACTAAAATATATTGTTTATATTAATGGTAACTTGTTTTCTCTTAAAGATTCTGTCCCTAGGATTATTTTGTTTAGTGAATTGTATTGGTCATGTGATAAGTCCACATGTACACCCAGATTCTATACTGTATCTTAAAGCAGACAGTCAGAATGTTTTATCCCCTGCCACTCAAGTAATGGATGGATAAACAGTGACACAAAGTGGTGGTGTAGCCTGTACTAGACGCCAGACATTATATCCCTCTTTATTGAATACAGTACTTATATATTGTGTGCCTCTGTATGTACTGTATGTATATACTGTACATAGAATAAATACAATTGGTGCAGAGCACTTCCGGGAAAGAGAGATTTCTGGGTAACGATGCGACTCTCTCAAACCCGGAAAAAATCCATCACCGGAATTTCCAGGTCAACCGGGAAAATTTTCTTGGAATTTTCCAGAAAATGCACCCCTCGGAAAATTGTGTTAGGGTGTTCAAAAAGTCGACATCATATAAAAGTGTTCATATTTATTAATATGTACAATAAATGCTTTGTCATTAAAAAAGTCTTTTAATAACAACTTCTTGTGTGTAACTTTAAGTAACACGATCTGTACTGGGAATGATACGTCTAGAAGGACCCTCTGAGCCGATGGTAAACCTCATGACCGGCAGTTCTTCTGGACGTACACCATAAGACTTGATCGGGGGCAGAGGACGGATCTTTCGACCATTATAACCAGTTTTACGCTGCCACAGCCCAGATGCCGGCCGTCTTCCCAGCCAGCGTCGCCTCTGTGCAGAGCCAACATGTTTTTTGCCATGATCCACATTTGACACCCTTCCTGCAAGACAATATTAACTTAGCTCGAGGCATTTACATATTTCAGTCTTATTAATAATTTTGGAAATGGAGGCTGAAAGAGAAGTCCATCTGAGGTGGAAGGTACAAGGCATCAGTGCAACATCTGTGACCTTTGACTCAAGTGACCCTAACAGTAATACTCATGAACATTGTTCATAGTGGACAGATATATGGTAGTGAAGGAAATACAACAAAGATGGACTCTAACATGACACAAGAAGGACATACACAAAGCAGATACTGTACTTGTACACGGTAATACCTAACTCTCCCTTCGCTATTCATTCATTACAGACTACCTACAACATTCCACCTTCAAGAGAGCCATCACGTCAGGAACCAAGATCGGAGACTGTCAGAAATAGACAGAAATTCCAGACAAACATCGACAGTTTTGTGCACAGTATACCCTGGGACTCCTGTGACAAGACATACTATGGAGAGACCTACAGATGAGAAAACTGAACGGACGTCAGACACGACTGGACAACCAGTGCCTTAGTCAATCAAATAGACACTGCAGGACATCTGCCCAGATGGGAAGGCACCCATGTCTTACACAAGGGCATAAACAAGAAGACCAGAAAAGCCCTGGAAGCAGCTTACATCACGCTGCATCTGAACATCAACAGCAAATCAGGATGGGTGTCCTGGTCGCACACTGCGGCATGCGATCGGTGGAGTAAATGGACAACAGTGACACCAATGGTGAGATTTGACCTAGCCCTGCCCACCACTGTGGTACATATTACTGTGTATAAATGGCAGTACCCAAGAAAATGAATTGTTTATGCAATCTCAAGTTCACAGGTGCAGGGTTAACAGACAGCCAGATGGACAAACAAAAACTTACCATATTCCATTCTGTAATGTGAGTACAGTATAATAAAACACACTAATGCCCTGACATAATCTGGGTTTAAAGTTGATGGAAAAGTGGTCATACCAGTACATACCTACAGTTGCCATGCACTCAGGATCAAGAGCCACTTCTCTCTTAGTTGGTAACTGAACAACAACCTTCTTGCCAATCCTCCTCATAATTATTCCTCCTGTCCCGGCAGCTTTGATGAACCTGAGAATGGGGGAAACAGAAATTAAAATAATTTCTTAGTACAAAAAAAGAAGTTATAATAGTACCTTGGTTAAGCAGTTGAGGCACTGAGGCCACAAAACAACACTACCACTGAGCTCTGAGTCAATTCACTAATAACTGAGAGGATGAAACAAGTCTTTATTTACATCCAGATCATAAATTATTATATTTTCAAGTGATATGGATACAGTATATACCAGATTTTTTTGCTGAATAACATGAGCATATTTACTATTTTTCACATGATTCTTCTTCCTGAAATCACAAGTATTTTGCATTCTGAAATTTGTGTACTGGACGGTTATTGTGGTACTACTCACCGAGCCCCATCACCAGGTTTTATCTCCAAGCAGTTTACAATTGTTGATGTGGGTAGGGCTCCTACAGGATAGGCATCCCCTTCTTTTGGCCGCACTGATGAAAGAAATTATTATTAGTTTATTTCATTCTTGCCTTCTCTTCTCCTTTCTTCTCCACCCCCACTTCTAATTCCCATCATCATCATCATCAATGAGGAGCCTTCTACATGCACACCTCAAAGTAAGTGTACTTTACTGCATTTATTTTTAGTTTGTATGTAATTTTCGGTGAGCTGGAACCAATTACCCAAAATCCCATTGAAACAATGGTTTCAGTTAACAAAATTTTCGGTTAACGAATGACCTTCTGGAACGAATTGTGTTCGTTAACCGAGGGACCACTGTATTGCATCCCAAAATTCACTTAATTTGTGACTTAAACTGTGTCTTGTAATATTGTAATTCATGTACCCAGAAACTTCACCCTTTATGTAATTATTTGGTGGAGAGTTTGACCTTGACTTGTTTTACTGTGGTTTTAAAGTTAAACAACCTCTTATCAACATGTGCCTTATGCAGCCATGTAATGTTTATCAATACTAAACCGTTTTCTCTCTCTCCGTTCACTTCCTATCATTCAATCTCACTAATTCAATCTTTACATTCATAATAAAGTGACTGATAAAATTTTCTCAAAACATAACATACAATACAATACAATCCATACGTAAACTCCTGTAATATTCACCTGGTATCCGTGGTATATAGCTCGACGTTTTGATGAGGTCTCCACTCGCCATATTCTCAGTGGCAATGATGTACCTGAAATATTAATCGAATTAGCTGTTGAATTAATCTCTTCACTATAGGGGCCCCACTTTTAATATTTTATTTGACTAACATCAGCGGAGAATGAATGATCCAACTTCTCACTAGTTTGGAGAGCTGTGTAGAAAGTAATAGCAATTGTACTTTTCAATGACAGACACAAATGCGGTACTTCATACAATATTTTTCAAACACTTGGAAAATTAAATGTTTCTGCTTGAACATTATATGGCAATTTAGCTGTCAGTAACTTGAAAACAAAAGAGGATTATGTAAAACTGTAAATTCCGTTTGAAAATAAAATATAAAACTACCTGTACTGTGTAAATTATTCTTGAAAATAAAACTGGGTAATACAAAACAATAAATTATGCTAAAAAATAAAACTGGGTAATGTAAAACTATAAATTCGTACCTTAAATTATCCCCGTGCGCCACAAGAGCAATACGGGCTGAACGATTGGGGTCATATAAGATTTTTATGACTCTCTCCTCAAGGAACGTCCCATCCTTGGGGCCATACCTAAACCAATCAATCCAGCGATAATTTCTCTTCGCTCCGCCTCCCAGTGTACCCACAATGATACGACCTGTTGAAAGGTCAAAGCCCAATATCATTTATGGGGTGAAATATTCTAATAAGGTATGTATGATCAATTACCTTTCTAACTGGAGAAGCGTGCCAATATGTCCCACTTTGATTTCTATTCTGCATTTACTATCGATAAGTAACAAACAATTACAGTATCTATAACAGTATTCGCACCAAAAACTAGTGAACAACAAGGCAAGTCAATTTTTTAACTCCTGCAAGCATCATACTGATGTATTGGTGGCCAAAACCAGATGCACATATTCCACCTTGTCAATTACCTGTTTCAGGGTCACGGCCCCCTAGCTTAGTAGTCTTGAGAGGTTTAACAGTGTACTGGCCATCCTCTGGGAAGTGTACCTTATAGCGGTAGTTTTTATGGTCGCCAGGCGCAGGTTGGTCAATATAGTGGATGTTATAGTTACTTCTAACCTGCAATTATAACATATTAATGAGATGGTTTAGGCATGTGGAGAGAATGTAGGAGATCATCTGGGTCAAGAGATGCACGAGTCTAAGGGGAGGAGAGCCAGTCAGTAACAAAACGATAGAATTGGCTTGTTTTCACTATTGTTCACTTCAAACCAATTTCAGGTCGGGGGGGGGTCTACACTATGCCATGACTTTTGCTAACTTAACTATAAATTAAATAAGAAAACTCTTTACCTGTACTAATTAAATATTCATACCTGCTGGAATGAGTGTTTAGTAAATGAAATAGTCGTCAGAGATGGTCCTCCTGATCTAAGAGTCAGGGCCCCTAACCCACGACACAAGGAGCCCACGGCCATCACGCTCACCATCCTGCTTCACGTGATAGTCTATACGCCCTTGAGCAGCAGGAGTGTGTATTAACTTTTCCCTTTATTTCTTTCTGCCTGATTTTGTTGTCAGTCAAGTCCTCGCCATGCAAGACTAATGTTATGAAAGTACCAAAGTGAGGCGACTAAACCCTTTATTTCTGTTTTAATCGGACAATATTAACCAATATAATCTATTCAAATTAACTTAGTGTTATTAGGTTGTTTTAATAAATTATCTTATGTTAGGGTATTTAAATTATATTAGAAATAAGGGATTCTATTGTGTGTTCTTCTCTTTTCTAACATTGTTTAGGAGATTTATTCTCAGGAACACAACTAAAAATCCGGATTTATTTTCCATCACGAATACAAAGTCACACACCATTATATTCCAATCTTAATAAGAAATGTAAATACGACAATATTTATAGTATTGATTATATGTAAATTAATTAAATATAGTTAATTAGTTTTATTCTGTAAAGATAAATGACGTCAAGGTATTCGTAGATTTACTTGAAGCTTAAGCCAGAGTCAGACGCTGCCAGCAGGACGCGGCGCCGCCTGTACGTCAACAAACAGGTACATGCTTCTGATAATTTTAATGATTTTTATGATATTGTGAAATATTTCACCAGTTTCATCAATATTTATAGTAGATTTACGTGAGAGGGTCAATCCTGAACTAGCCGTAGTGTGGTTGTTATATGTAAAAAACTATGTTGTCATGTTAGAAGTTGTATAAATTTTGTGGTGGCATATGTCAAGACTCGGCTTTTTGTATTTTCTAGAGTTTTCTTCATAATACAACTGATGTATGTATTTGAGGAACCATATAAAGTCACCTGTGAATGTATAACTTATCAGTGAACTATGTCTGGAGTCACATAGTGTTATTTATGATATTGTAAGTTTGTCAGATCTGAGTGATTATTTTTCACTAATGTTACACACAGTATAGAGGTAAATTATATTGACTCCTAAAACACACATACTGCCATCATGGTCAACCAGAGAGAGGAATCTCTGGATGAGTTCAACTAATGTATAAAAATTATTACTCTTCATCTTAGAAATTACGATAGGGTCTTATATTACATCAACCAAGGGGTGTCAGGGGTTATGTTTTAGAGAACTGACTTGTAATAACTCTTAACTAAAACAATAATAAAAGGTTGTAATTTTTTTTTGTATTCTACATGTAAGAAAGAAATTTTTGTTATATATAAAATTTTCCTAAAGTTAGTGTTGTGATAGCGTTAGGTTTATTTTTGTTAAGTTATGATTATATTAGGTTTATTTTTGTTAGGTTAGAATAAGTTTGGTAAGGTTAGCATTAGGGTGGTTAAGTTAGGATTAGGTTGGGTTTATTTATGTCAGCTTAGGATTAGGATAGCATTAGAGCGGTTAATCTTAAAATGAAATAAACTCAAATCTTAAGGTGATACAGTTCAGTTTTGCACAGCATGAAATTTATAAAGAACATTATATACTCTACTGGATATAATGCCATTTTTACCCACCTTTTATTTGCATTGTCTTACAGGTAGAAGGAGTTGAGGATGGAGGAATATGAGCAGAAGATAAACTCGGGCAATGTCTTCCTACAAAGTCAGGTTAGTGAATATGTTACTGATACTATAATACTTTTCTCTTGTTCCAGCTTACAGGTCATGTGTGTCTTGCTGTTATGAGTCTATAGGGAATTATTGGCGTCATTATTTTTGTTGTGGTTGTTGTGTAATTTCCGTATTTGCATACAAGTATATACTACTGGTATTTATGTTTGTTTGTATGTCAGGCTTTTAATTACAGATACAGCACAGGTGGGGATATGTAATGTGTTAGCAATAATTTATCTTATCTCTCCCAGCCATTATCCCGCTTATAAAACTCCTTCATTATGGTGATGCCACTTTTAATATTTGATTTAGTTAACTCGAGATGATTTTATTCAGCTCAGAGGTGACCCTATATACAGGGGGTAAGAGTGAGTGAGAGTCCTATGTACGTGAGAGATTACTGTTGTGATAATGAATAAAAGTATAAAAGTTTGTAATGCAAGTCACTGAAATTACTATACAGATGATAGAAATTAGTATGTGTATTTTTTCAGTGTGTTATGTATACCGTATTGTCCTAATTATGCATATTGTTAATCTGTTTCTTATCTATATTGAACAAAGCTTTCATATACAGTAGCTAAGGTCTTTATTATTCTGCTGATGGTTAATCTTCCTTTCAGGCAATTACAAAGCTGCATACGAAAGCGGTGGAAACTCACAAAGATGCAGCGTCTATGTATGAGGTAAGCAAAGGATAGATTACAAGATGACTGCTGGTACCTATAAGATATTAATTTATATGTCTTTCTGTTATCTTCACTCATCATTTAGTTCTGGTGAGGTAAATCGAATGACTGACAGTGAATGAAAGGAGAACTGTGTTTATTCTTGATTTTAGTTATCTTACACTATAGTGATACAAGAGCTTATAAGAAATGAAAAATACCATCTTTAGTAATGATGTATTATCTCCCATCTGTGTTTAGTCAGAAGAGGTGAAGTGCCTGTGGCAGACAGCCAACAAAGGGGATGTCACAGAGGCCACCTTGGCTATCGAGACATTGGTGTCGCTGGTGAAGGCTGGACTGCTGCCTGTCCCGGCCACCTTGCAAAACTTCCTGGCAGATGTTACTTGTGCTAAGTGAGTACCCGCAGAATGATCACTTAATGCCTATTGAACGTTAATCATTTGTGTCCACATGTGCTGAAACAAAACAGTAGGGAAAGTCTTGTTAAAGAAAAATTGTTGGTACCCTTGTTGATTTATTTTTAATGTTTTTGAAGTTTAATACTGTACAGTATATTATGTGTTATCATAATTCTCTGTCTTGCCAGGTCTCCAAGTGCAGTTGTTCAAGGCATAACAGAGATTGTGCTGTTGTCACAAGTGGAGGTTGATGGACAGCTACAAACCCCTTTCACAGGTCCTCCTACCGGGCCAGTCCATCCCTTTGTGACCTTAATCACCAAGCGTTCAGATCTGATTCCTACTGTGCTGGAGGAAGTGGCTAACATGTTGAGGCATCCAGACCCAAAGTATGATCACTGGTCTAAGATTCTTTTCAGGTCTTTGTATTAAGATATTATAGTACTGTACTGTATAGTGTATTGTCTTACTAAAGTTCAGATTCAATAAATTGTAATCTTTGGGAAGGAGATGTGTTCAGATTTTTTAGGTATATTGGTTAAAGAATGTAATGGGTTTGTGTTTGTTGGGTGTAAGATTGTCTAGTAAAAGAATTTTTATTAATGTGTTGTGTTTGAAAGAAATGTTAATGCACCCCTCAGAGAGATGGCTATTATGGTGACAAACAGACACTCCAGAAATATAGTGTCCAGTGTTAATGTGTTGGATATAAATATTTTTTTTATGCCTTTGCTGCCATCAACACGAGGCATTAGTCGTTTGCTTTGCCCATCATGCCGTTGTATGTGCCCATACACAAGGTGTTAACATTCATTATTTTTCTCCAACAGTGTGAGGGCTTCAAGTATTTGTCATGTGCGCCCACTACTGCTACACACTTTCTGCCTCACGGAGATGACTCTGGGCATTACAAGACCACTGCTTGCACTCATTGTCAGCTCACACATCACCCACGCTGGGATGGATTTAGTCCCTCTTCTGTGTCGAATTGTTACTCTTATTAAGGTAATTTTGGGGGACAAGAAGAGTAATAAAAGTGAGGAAGGATGTACAATTGATAACAGCAGAGTATGTGAATGATGGGAGAGCATTGCAGTGAGTTATGAGGATGGAGAGTCTGTTTGGTTCTGCCCACCTTGCAGTTTAGTAAGAAAAAGCTTGTTAGAATGAGAAAAGTATTGATTATAATTAGATTACTTTGAAATATCCACTGGCTTGTTATAGTGAAGAAAGTATTAATTATAGGTTACTTTAAACAATTCTCGACCTCGTTTTAATTAAAGTATCGTTAACATTCAGGACAGTACCAAAGACCATGTGGAGAGGAAGGTGATGGTATTGACGGCCCTTGCAGAGATAGCAGTAGGGGAAAAGTTGACCAGGCTACAGTCTGCACTTCTTCCTTGCCTAGTGATGGCTGTTCCCCCAGCCTTGGTAAGAATTAATTCTCCTGTGACTAAAATCTCATTGGACATTATATCTGACATGGTATTCTGATATCTTGTTGCTGAAAGATTGTTTTGTGTGTTTTTGTAATTCTTAGTATAAAAAGTTATAACCAAATACAACAATAATATCCAAGTAAAATTTTTGTTGTAATGTTGGAACCTCGATTCTCTGTTAGTTTACCCCTTGGAGGTTCCACTACCGTACCGAGCGAGTAATGTAAACGTATCTACCCACAGAAACAGGGATTAGGGACGAGGACATTGGAACGCTATATCAATGTTTTGGCCTCTCGCCTTGGACGCGGTTGTGACGTAACCGTGTGTGCTCTCGCTGAGGCTCTCCCACAGACATCTGGTCAACTGCAAGTCAATTTACTCAAGTTGGGTAAGAAATGGCATAAAATATCTGTTCCTTGGTCATAGTATAATGATGTATTGCAAGAAAAATTATAGACTGTTGAATCATATCTTTGTACACTTGTTCCAGAAGGTTTTTTTATGGAGGGGTCCGATGGATTTCAAAATGAACACCACTCTGTCTGTCTGTCTCCCTCTACTCTCCTCTCCTCTCTCTCTCTCTCTCTCTCTCTCTCTCTCTCTCTCTCTCTCTCTCTCTCTCTCTCTCTCTCTCTCTCTGATTTAATAACTCATCTCTACTTGAAATTAAAGATAAACAAATAATTCTCAGGTGCAACGCTGCTGTCATATAAGGATGGGAACCCTCTCGTAGGTGCAAGGCTTCTACCGTCCCTCCTGCAGGTGTTGTCAGCCCCGTGCACCTCAGTCCCTGGCCTCACCACCGCTGCCGCTGCTTTGGTCTCTCTCGTACAAGCTACACCTGCTCAAGCATCTTCTAATACCCAACTGGCAGGTAAGTTTCTGTATTTTTTGTATTCAGTAAGCTGTATTTTATTGCTCCTGTATCCAGTAAGTTGTATTTTATTGTTGCTGTATCCAGTAAGTTGTATTTTAATGCCCCTGTATCCAGTAAGCTGTATTTTAATGCCTCTGTTAGATATATATGAGAGTTTAATGCCTATACAGTATATGTGAGGGTTTTAAGGGAAATACATATTTTACAAGCATTAAGCTGTGTTGGAAGTATCGTGACTCCCTATGTGTATTTCCAGGCAATGAACACTGGGAAACGCTCTGTTGTACATTCTCAAGTCTGGTCTCTTACCTTCCTGCCCTCGAGTTTTCTGACCGCCTGGTGCGAGACCCACAGTTAGCCTCCGATTGGTTGACAAAGCTAGCATCATCGACAAATCAGATCTCGAGTTTTTACCACACCATTGTCACGTCCGTGTTCCTGTACCAAGGCTCGACGACTCAGTCTGTCCAGCAGGCAACAAAGGTGTGGTCAGATACTGTTTTATTGCCTAAGTTACAGTGACCTAAAGATTTGTGTTGCCCAGGGATGTAATTACCACAATCAATCCAACAGTCTAAAGTGGAAATCATACTTAGAGAAGGACTACTTTTACAACATTATGTGGTTAATAATATAGAAACTCCTCTTTTTGTTGTCTCTTCATTATGTCATTGTTGTTATTCTTCTCTTGTTGTCTCTTTATTATATATCATTGTTAATACTGTATCAACATTTAGGTCCTGGAGCGTGAAGTGATGAAGAAGAAGGTGCTGTCTCTAGAGGTGTTCCCCATGGTGTTGTACCGCCTGGGCCGTGAGACCGACCCAACGACGCGCCTCACTATCCTCTACACTCTCCCTTCTCTCGCTGTTAATAAGGTAACTTTCAATTGGGTTATTAAGTCACTTTATTGATGCAGTGTGAGTTATAACACATAAACCTTTTCTGTATCATTGTGTGAGACTCAGGAACCTTAAACCAATGGAAAATAAACCTGATTGTGTTCCGAGACTGCAAAATCCATGCCACTTGGGGTATGACTTAAACCTGTTGGGTAATTACGATCTTGCTCCATGGCCAACACAGTACATAGAAATTAGAGAGGAAACTGAACATCATTCCCACACTTTGGCAAAAGAACTGCGAATGTTACTGTACTGTTCATTATTCCATACTCAGATGAACAGATCACTCGTGGCTATTAGCAGGTTTAATACGAGTCATGTCTAGTTTTGTAATGTAAATACTAATGTGTGTGTGTCTCTCAGCTGTGTGTAGCTTTGGTGCTGAAGACTCTCCTCGCCTTCTGGTCGTCTGGGTCACTACGGCCACTCGTGCTGCGTCTCATGTATGACCTGTGGACGGTGGAGCCGAGGACCTATTCCTACCTCTCCCAGCTCATCCACGACAAGTCCATAAATACTAATGAGATTCAGATTGCCCGTACTTATGTGGTGTCCAGCGTGTGTAGATCAAAGTAACTATTGCTGGTATTTAGTAAACATAGACTTTCCCTTTCCTTTGTTGTTAGTCATTCTATCTATTTACTGTAAGAGATGTATTCTGTTACGGTGTTAACTTTCCACAACAAGGCCTCATGATTTTTATATGATTTATCTGTTTACATCATCACTAATCTATTAAGATTGAAAAGATTACATTTATTTACTCAATGATAGAGTTTCTTCCCTTTTGCTTTGATCGATTAATGTATAAATAGAAAGATAAAATATTTAAGAGTACAGTATTACTTTATAGAATTTATATTTTTTTTGCAGGCCTTCTCAACACGGCGAGGAGCTTTTGCCTCTCCTCTCTGGTTTCTTGAATGAATGTCGGGAACAAGACGGAACAGCACAGACTCTCATAGCCCTCGATGGTATTTATGATTTATGTACCAACCAGATTATAGATCTCCGCACAACCTGGCGTGTTATTGCCCCCAAGTTGGTCCGAGATAAGAGACCCGGGGTGACGGAGAAGCTGTGTTCGCTGCTTGGATTGGTTCCGGTGCTCCACGTGGCCAGTACCGAGTATGAGAAGTTCACCTCAGACGCCCTCACCATTCTCTGGAACTGGGTTGCCGCAAACCGGTCTCTTTCAATAGTAAAAGCTGCATATAAGTCATTAGAAAAATTCCAGTATGATAGTTACACCCTCAAGATGCTTCCCCAGTATGCAAGGGAAGGTCATCATTTACCAGCTAGCATGGCAGCCACACCTTTTGAGGCTGCCCGTAAGCCTGAGGACGTGTTGAAGTACGTGCCTGGTGTAGGATGGGTCAAGTTAATAAAAGGCTGCCCGGAGTCTCATCTGGAATTCGTTGAGAGCTTCGTCAACTCACTTGTTTCACGAGAAGTTGCTGCACTTCCCAAAAGTATATACCTAACAGCTATTCAGGAAGCCAAACGCAGAGGAATCAAAGGTAGTGGTGGTGGTCAACCTGAATCACATTCCTACAATTTTTTCAAAGATATGTCAACTCTGAGGGCTTTGGTAAACTTCCTTTCGGAATTTCCCAAACTGATGGAGCGTTGTGAAGATGCCCAGGTAAAGCAGAGGTTACTCAGGAGCTCAGTGTTGATGCTTGAAGCACTTGGTCAGTCTTTACCTCGACCATATCCTGCCTTGGATTGGTCTTTTCTGGAGAAGGTACGGACGATAGCTCAGGCAACCTGCAACTATGATTGGATTACAAGAATAAGACACAGTATGTTCCAAATTACAGCTCGTCAGTGTAATAAGTCTGGCTCAGCTGTTGCCATAATAAGCAAATGGCTGGTGCCTGCACCATCTACTGGTTTAACCCGAGAAGATGAAATTGTACTGTTCAAGCTGCTGGATCATCTTGGTCGTGGGTTGCCACCTACAGTCTTGCAGCCATTCTTGGCTTATGTTTTTAATCAACATTTATCAGACACAATGCACATGAAGGCACTCCTTGAGGCTTTAAAGCCTAACCTTACTGCTGACTTTATCTTTGATACCAACAGAAATGCTCTGAGTAATGCAGTAGAGAATCTGAATGAACACATAGACCCAACAAATGAAATTTTGTACAAGGCATACAAGGCGTGCGTGGCCGACCTTCCTCAGAAGCACATTGAGCGTCTCACCTCACCGTCTCTCTGGTGGGAGGTCACCGATGAGCGACTGTACCGAGCTGCTGTGTTGCGGTGTCATGTGGCAGAAAAAGACCCAGAGGAGTTGGCTTTGCCTTGGTTAAATGATCTGGTGGACTCTGCTGCATCCCTACCCGGCGACCGTTCTCATCTGCTGCGGGTGATGTCGGATACGTTGGTCGTCCGGTGTCGAGTGAAGGAGAGCACCACCTGGTTCCTGCAACTCCTCGGTAGACTTAGAGATAATCTGAAGAAGAAGCCCGGAGATAATCTAGTGGCAGCCCACGAACAGCAACAAAAAGTAACCTTCTACTTGGATTTGGTAGTGATGGGACTTGTCGTCTGGTCAGATCTGTGGGCGACCAATCACATGGAAGTCCTGGCCGAGTCTTCTGCACTCCGAGACCGTCTCCTACTGCCTTCCATAGTCACTCTGTCCGGTCAGCCTCAGTGGAAACAAACCCTCAATCAACTACTTAACTGGCTTGCATCATGCCACTCTCTCATGGGTGATAACGTCTCTTCCCGTTACCATCTAGGTTCACCCACCCTCCTCCTGGCCACCCTCAATCCTAGCCTCACTCAGGTTATGTGGAACAAGGTCATTGCTTTACTTATTTAAACGCTATAGTCTGTCAAGTGATATTATCTTCCGTATATAACTCTTCCCTACAGATTAAGGTGGATACAGATTTATTCCCAATACCTCTGAACTATGAACATGATATCCTAAGAACAAATTGAACTAGTCTCTCAACCATGGGATCAGTGCTACCATATTTGACAATCTGTATTTCATAACATTTTTTTGGGGGGGGTTTATGGCTACTTTTGTTTCCTACTGCAGTCTGCTCATTTTCCCTAGTTTTCACTCTTGTTCTTTCATCGTTATATGTACTGTAGCCACTTGTATTATTTGTTTTGCTTTCCTCTATTTTATCTACTTTGTTTAATTCATCTTTTGCATCATGAAGGTTATTTACAGCAGAATGTTTTGTGGTGGAATTTATCACAGCACAATGTTCACTATTATGGAATTTTGTCCTTCACTCTGCTCTTTATACTTCAGAAAAACCCAGTGATTCTGTTCCTTTATTCTCTGTAGATCGTCCACCATGGCAAGCCTTTTTTAGAAAATATCTCAAACTCTTGACTGCTCTCGTGGCTATTGCATATTCATATTTGATGCTGAATGATAAAAAAGATTCACACTTATTTTTGGTAAACCCTCAATTTCCATGGTCTGTATATTCCAGTTCCAAGCCGTCCACTTCACTATGCTACGGATGATGCCAGAGTCTTGGACCAAAAATTCATAAACAATTCAGATTATTTTATATTCTCCAAGTGATTCTTTATACAGTACCCCAATTAATTTCAGAAAAAAAGAGCAAACATTTCATAACGTAGAAATTACAAAATACGGTACAGTAATAAATTGAACGGGGAACCTGTCTATATTCATCACAGTAAACTCATCCATTGTGGGCCTCATCGTCAGTTTATGTCATTAGATTCATCTTACACCTGCCAGAATCACTATTAATGTTGGTTACAGTGGCTGGTTACTCCTCAAGTTAAGACACCCACACCTGCTTCAAGTACACATAGAGAGAGGGAGGGAAGTATCCACACTGTTGGTACTAGAGAATAGGTGAGTGTTAATTATCTAGTGCATTGTAGTGGTATAAATTATTTTATTTAGTACATTGTAAGGTTAGGTTGTTTATTTGTACAATTTAGTGATGGTAGAAATTCAGAGGCCCCATGACATTCTAATTTTTCCAGTCGGTTTTAAAGTTTGGTGGAATTCGATATTGAGGGAATTTTTCAAGAACATTTATAACCCTTGTGGAAACTGAGGGTACACTGAATAATGGACCCCTGATATAACATGACTTAATGAAGCGTGAGAGTTATTTGTTCCTCTCATGTTTTAAGAGGTCGAACGTGTGTATGTTATGTTGAAATGAGAGCATCATATTTACTGTTTATTCTTTGTATGATATGTATATGGTGTATTATTACTATTAGTTATTAAGAGTAATGTATAAGATTTCTACTTGTTGCATTGTACTCAAAATAATGTGCAGTATTTACCATTGATGATTATATATACACACTGTAATATGGTATTTTTATTGGTACAGTATATAATTTTTATTTATTTATTTATTTTTTTGTAAACGGAAGTAAATTTGAATTAGGGTTGTTATTTAAAGAGGTCTGATTGAAACTGAAATGCCAATCATGATGAAAATTTGAAGATGTATATTGAACTGTGATAATTGTAGGTGTTGAACGTTACCAAGTGCTATGAGATCCGTCACAGCAGGATAATAGGGGGTCGGTAGATGGTGGCTACAGTGTTTAGTGTGTGGTTAATCAAATCAATAATCTGGTGCAGAGGATTCTTCTCCGAGGAACAGTATAACGAAACACAAAGGTTAAAAGTTATAGTACTGTACACAGATTATTTTTGTATTTACATATTTTGTATTATTTTTTGCATATTTTTTATTTTCAATGATGAATTTAAATACCAGATTACCACAAGGGTAATATTTACTGTATATCATGAGATTATAATTATATTTGATGAGATTTATTAGGACATTTCTCAAGGGGAAGAGCTTCAACGTAGGGCCCATAAAGAGAAGACTGCTCTGTGCCGACTGTCAACGGATTATGTTACCAGTGTGAGTCTTGCTGTGGGTGGTTATCAAGCATCATGGAGTTCACTGTCAAGATTACACTCTGCACAAAAGATTAATAATGATGAAACTGCACCTCTCTTTCAATGACCTGAGAAGTTTATTTTAGGCGGATCTAGAATTTGTTTGGATATTTAAACCAAATTTTCAGGTGAGGAATTTATCTCTTATTTTCTTCTATAGCAAGATAGTGTTTATCATACCTTTTTCCCAAACTAGACAATTGTTGAAGTCACCAGAGGCAGATACTGGTGGTTTATAAAGGTGGGACACACACACACACACACCAGCCTATGGTATTGTATATAGATATGTGGGTGGGTGGAGATTTTGTCACTGGATTAGGTTAGACTAAGATAGGTTAGGTAAATACAGTACAGGTATCAAAGAAGAGAGACTATTAGTGGAGGAAATCTTGCAAAAATAGAAGCCTCAGCTAGGGAAATTTTACTAGAATATGGGGCCTTAGGGAAATCTTGCAAGAATAGAAGGCTTTGTCAGGGAAATCTTACAAAAACAGAAGCCTTAGTCAGGGAAATCTTGCAAGAATAGAAGCCTTAGTCAGGGAAATCTTGCAAGAATAGAAGCCTTAGTCAGGGAAATCTTGCAAGAATAGAAGCCTTAGTCAGGGAAATATTGCAAGAATGTGGGGCCTTAGCGAAATCTTGCAAGAATAGAAGCATTATTCAGGGAAATCTTGCAAGAATAGAAGCATTATTCAGGGAAATCTTGCAAGAATATGGGGCATAGGGAAAAAAGACTCCCCCTAAACCCCACTTTTAATAGCGAAACAGCCATCATGACCAACTGTACAGTACCTCCTTCCCCGCGCCAGACTTAAAAAAAAGTCTTAAAAATTAATTATCATGATATATTAAGAGGAAATGGATTATTACGGAATGATAATTACTTTAATCCCGAAGTATATATTAATTTATATTTATAGTCATGAAAGGGCACGATTGATTTATGTCACAGCTCGACCAGACTTGATTGGCCCGTGTTGTATGACGTATGTTATCATTTAATCATGTCAATGGCTGTAAGGTGTTCGACATGGGGAATCAATAGTTGGTGAGATGTGTGTGTGTGTGTGGCCAGTTCACCAAATATCTTTAAACAAAAAAAGAGAGGGGGGACATCTTCAGTACCGGGAACCATACAGTAGAAAATGACCATAAAATATTAACTATAATATCCCAAATAGGATAAAAAATATATATTATAAGAATTTTAATGAGAAATAGCCTCTGTAAAGTACTGTAATATGACGTCAGGTAGATTAGGCAACCACCAGTTCCTCTCCTGAAAAAAAAAGGTACTCCATAAAAGCTAGAACGCATCCATCTCTATAAACAAAAAATAGATCTATAATTATATCTAAGATTTTAATTATAACTTAAACTAACCGAAGAAGATAAAGTGATTAAAAAAATGTATTTTATTGATGATTTAATTAAAAAGATATGTAAGTGAAGGCTAGGTTGGAAGGAGTCACGTGACCTGAGGCGCCATATCAAAACAAAACTTGTTAGGACGAGAGAGTCGACGCAGGTGCACCACGACCCTCAACCCACAGCACCACACAACCTCCTTCCCAGTCTCTACCATCTCTCACCTAACTACTAAACCCCACCTGAGAGATTAATTCACCCTATCACGGACCCTAAGACCCCGTGTGAAGGTAAACATTAATGGAGATCTATTACTTTCAGGGAGGGTGAGGATTGTAGTGATGTTTAGTATCTCAAATAATGTATAAATATTCACTAATTTTACTCCCTTCTCTCTTTATTTTCAATGATTATGGATGATTTAAGAATGTTAATTGTGTTTAATTATGGTGACGGTGTGTGTGTGGTGGTTAAATGTGGTTAAATGGGATATGAAGTTGGTTAAAGAGATGTGATGCAAGTCGAATGATTCCTATATAATTATTTCCTGTTCTTTTAACTATTTCTCTTTATATACTTTTGAAAATAAGGGAGTTTTTATATCAGAAAGTATATATAATTCTAGTTTATATAGTGATGTGATGAAGAGTTAATATAATGATGTGAAGCTATAATTACACTCAGTCAAGCTATAATTACATTCAAAGTCAAGCTATAATTGTCATATATATATGAGAATAATTATAGCTATCATTCAGGAAGAAACATTGAAAAAATTAAAAGATTATAGAACAATTTGAATCATAAACACAATAAATTATAAAATGAAATTCTTACTGATTTTGTCTCACCGCTATACAGGAAATTTTGATGTGATATTAAATAAAGATTGATTTTAGTGTCAATAGATAGTTATTTAGTAGAGATATAAGCATTACTGTAGTTGATAATGATATAGTTTTAGCATGAGGAGAGGAAGGTGTTAGTGAAGGAGGTGTTGAGTAAGAAGTTTGGAAATTAATCACCTGAACTAAGATGCCAGGGTGTTGAGAGCTGTCAACTTACACTAATAGGAATTTTGTGATGAAATTTATACCTACCATGTGTTTTGAAAGTCTCTGCGGTACAAAGGCTGGAAAATGTTGGTGGTAATACTATACGACTGTGGCCCGCTCTTGGAATTAACTTTAGAAAATTTATTCATAGAAGATAATAACTTTCTTACGTAGGGAAATTGACAAAAAGTGCGTAAGGAATATGATTTGTGTAATATGATTTGTAATTTTTTTTTTTCCGTCTTAGGTTTACCGAGGAGATACTGGTGATGTCCGTGAGCCATGTAGGAATGTAGCGGCAACTGTTACTGTGGGAATGTTAGCAGTTTAGTGCAAGCAAAGCATTGTATTTATAGGTTCCTTTCAATTTTGTTTTTGTATTTTAACCAAAGAAGGTAACTGTAGTTTTTTAGATTAGGTTAGGTTAGGTTGTTTTCGTTTATTTTATGAAAGATAAATTATAGAATGTTTGAGTACAGTATCTGGTACTTGTAGAGTGGGCCATTAACTTACCATTGTTGGTTTACCAGATACTGTACTGTTACATTCTTTAATTTATTGTTTATACAATGAATCCGTTTGTCCTATCCTAACCTAATCTAACCTAACCTAATCTGGTAATTTGTATTTTATTCTTCTAAAGTAAAATGAAACTTCTATGAAAATAAGTGTTTGAACAGAAACAAACATCACTAAATGGGGAACTTGTCGGCGTTGTTTCCCAGAAGTAAATATAATCATAAAAGTTAGTTATATTATGCAAATGGTGTTCCTTGTGTGTTCCTTATTCCACAAACACCGGCTTATGAGTCTTAAATTGTAAGCTGATGTAATTACCAACTTATATGGAGAAATTTTCACTAAGTTGCTTACTAACAGTGCACTATGGTCATCAAGTATTACCATATTTATGTTAACGTATGGTGACTCAAGAAAAATGTACCAATATACAAAAACATAGTTACCTTTTTAAAGTATGTTTTAAGTAAAAGTATAAAGTAATTTAGATGTGAAACACTCAGATAAAAAGAAATAACTTCTTTGCTGAATGATTAATTTCTTCTAGAATTAAGTTAAAATTTGTAAAGTAAATATTTGTTAAGTAATGAGAAAATAATGAAAAAAAAAATATAGTAATGTTGTATTTAACAGACATAAAGCCATTCTCTCCTTTGTTTACATTCAGCACATCTAGAAGTACAGGATATAATTATTGTTCTAACCTAACCTAACCAAACTTGTGTGTTAGTTGTGTGTGTGTTAATAATTCAAGTAGATGTGAGTGGTGTGAGCCTTATGGGGAAAGTAGCTGCTAATGTGTTTCTTTTATTATTATTATTATTATTATTTCAGTAACTTAGAGATGACTGATGAGTGGAGAATAGCCAGCCTCAGTCAGACGATAGATGACGATGACGACGACGACGAGGACGAACTGGTGCCTGCGACCGCTGGACAGGAGGATATTGACATGGCATCTCCATCACAAGACAGCACCTCATTACTCAGTGCCATGACAGACTCGCATGGTCCAGGTATGTTTGGTACAGGTACGGTACATGTTTTAATTAGGAGATTGGGACTCGGTGCATTTAACTTTTTGGTACTAATTCATTGACCTTCTTTTCATCAATGTAAACTAATTTGTTAACTTATTATTGATGGAAAATTGTATTGTACTTCTGCTGAGCATTCATGTGGAGGGTTGATGGGTTTGGTGGGTGCTAGGGAGGTGTTTTTGACCTTAGGCTGCAAGAGAGGTTACAGCACCCCTTTGGCCAGCTGAAGTCACTGGCTGGTGAGTTCCTGCATGGATATTATTCACCCACACTGACAATTACTGTAGTTTAATGTATTTATGATAATTTATGTATCTTTTTTGCCTGGGTGAGTCACTGGCATCATTTTTCATAATTTTTAGTACAGTTTAACTGATACTTAGATGAAGACAAAAGGCCACTGGATTCACAAATGAAAATTAAAATGAAAATTTTAATGTTTTCAAAGTTAGAGGTGTTGAATTGTTTGACCCACTTCAATGTAAGTGTTGCAATCATGGTAGATCTGGGTGTGTGGAGCTTGAACTAAGTTGCTCTGAAATGCTTTGATTGACTGATAAATTAGTGGGTGGTGTCTTGGAATCACTCAATTGTGTTCCCAAACTTTAAAAGAAAAATGTTCTCCATCCAAGAGACATTACCTGAAGTCCTGGTTGGAATGTGTCAGTTTAGTTTATACAGAAGTTAAGTGATACTTCATCTTATACTTCATAGATAAACTTAAATGGAACTGATAACATTGAATAATAAATTCAGTTTCTATATTTATTAATACTAAAAGGCCTGCCAAGTACAATTATCTTACAAGAACCAGAGTTCTCACACTGAGTGGCCAGTGTCCTTAAACTTCACAGGATATCTACATTGTAGTGCAGGAGTAATATAACTGCTGTTTCACAGGACATTTTGTAACATTTTATAGTGTGAAGCAAATGTGAAATTAAATTACATGCAAGTTACACTGCTTGTAATTCAGTCATAATTGGTAAGCACATTTTGCTTCTTATTTTCCTCTCAAAAACATTTCACTCCATACACTGTGCTGGCTATATCCTTGGCATTCACAACAGCTCTTGAGTGTCATAGTTCTCTACCCGGTGTTAATATCTTTAAAAGTTCTCGACTTGTGTTGTCTGATTGGCTACTTGCCACATTGGTGGATATGACAAATAAAATATAAAATTAGTAAGTTAATTGCTACATTCAATTGTGAATGCAAGATTACAGGTGATGTAGTGTGGTTCTCTTGCTGTAAGAGGTGTGTTCATCCATAATAAAGTGGTCCTCATCTTGTAGGTCGCAGAAAGTTGCCTCACACACTATCACTTGGGTTACCAGAAGATCCGGAGAGTGAGTCTCTCCCTTTCCTGGCCCTGGAGTGGGACTCACAGTTCCCAACCACGCCTGCACAAGAGAATGGACGCTCCCCAGATAACAATAATTTTCTGAAGGGAAAAGCAGAATCTCTAGATTTTAAAGACAATGGCCTAGCCAGTGAAAACTGCAATGGTCAGAGTGAAGGAGAACCAGGATGCTCAGCTTTATGGGGGACCAAAAGTACAAGTATGTGTGATACACTTAATATTTTTGATGTGCTTTTACACCTTTTAAAGTCTGTCTAGGCTTAGTGTTTATATCAGTTCTGCACTATTACAGTTCATGAAAAAATCGTTTTATCAAATAAGTTATCTATCATAAAGGCTGTATAGGTTGGTAGTCTGAACTCTCAACCCATGTGACCGGTGTTCAGTCCTTTGACCAGGCAAGATTGGTGGATGCTGTACTGTATTTTTGTGTTGTGGTTTGTGCTGAGTTGGCCACCAGCCATATTAGTGTCCTGGGCTGGAACCAACCAATAGTGTGACAAGTGACTTATACGAACATTGGTTATTGTTAGGTTCATTGGTTGACAGACAGTAACCATAAGTTAATATTTTATATCTCTTCTAAAATAATCTCCGTGAAGAAATATCTCAATCAGAGAGTTTTTACTGCAAGAATGACTTAATTTTCTCATAAACCCTTGAATACTAATCACTAACATTTATTTTAGTATGCTAACCAGAGTAAACTATAATATCAAGGGTAAATGTTTCATACAGTATTGACTTTATTATCTCTCAAATTAATGTCTTATGATTTGACTGAGGTTGACAATATACAGTAAACTTAATCTATGATGTACGTATTCTATAAACACAGGTAAGTACAGTTGTTAACACCAGATTGATATAGATGTTCCTATCTCTTCCTTCAATATAGTTTCCTGAATTGGGATTTTCCTCAATGGCTACATCAAGACTCTGACAACCCCCCTCTCCCCCCTTACTTGTAGACTTTGCCGCTCCCAGATTGTATCCGTTATGATCCAGTGCGAGACAATATGATGACGGACGAAGGATTTTGACAGTGTTACCAAGACACTAGGAATCTCGGTGTTCATTTTGGAATTCGCCCAACCTCACCATAAAGATTCTTCTCGGAGCAAGTGTAAATTAGCTTAAGAACAGACGGTAGAAATTCCCTGGGAGTGATTAGTTAACATTAAAGGGAAATTGAAGATGAAAAATTGTAATTCTATCGATATATTATTTTTGTATTAGTCATTGACGAATCACGGAGGGATTTTTGGTTGTCGTTGTCTTGATGTTGACTACTGGTGCGTGTGAATCATCGTCTTCGGTTAACCATTGGTGCCTGAATCATTGACTTCCAATTTACAGGTGAGGGAGGAGGTGTGAGCAGAGGAGCGAGAGGTAATGGGGACGGAGATAACTCAGCCGGGAGCAAAGAGAAGAAGAGCGAAGGTACAAAAGAGGAGGAAGATGTGATTGATGAAGGAGGAGGGGGGTCAGGAGGTGGTGATGGAGGAGGAGGAGGAGGGGGCGATGGAGGAGGAGGAGGGGATGGAGACGGGAACAAAAGCGCAGAAAAGAAGAAACAGACCAAAAACGACGAAGAGGAGAGTAGCCACGAACCATCAAGCGACTCTAGTGATGGGTTGGTATTATTGTTCCCTTACTTATCACATATATTACCTGGTACGACGTTTCTCTTCGTTGTTTTAGATTCTCAGAGTATTTTTCTTCATGGGGAGTTATAAAGTTATTATTTCCTCTTGTTATTGTTCCAGATGTTAGTGTTTTCTTTTAATTTTGTCTACAGAATGGACTTATAATTTACAATGGTATCCCCCTGTGCCATAGTCAGTTTTGTCAGATGTCCATTGTGGCTTGAATTGATATTATATAATCTGTCAAGGGCGGGATCGAGTTGGAATATTTCCTATATGTAATCGTGTCTCCCTCTACAGTTAATGTAATTTCAAGTCCAATTTCCAGCCTTAGATCAAACTTCCCACTTATTTGAGTATGTGTTTGTAGCTGGTTTTGAGGGGAATGCTCTGAGATTCTTGCATTTTCATTGGCTGGTTGAATCTACCATTTTGAAGGACATCCAATGAAAACCCAGAGATTTAAAATAAACAGAAAATGAGTTAGTTTTGTGTGTGAGTTACCCAGGAGAAGACGACATTAGTAATTTTGTGTTTGTATAATAGTTAAGGAATACTGTTCATTTATATTCACAGAAATATATACAGTATTTCATTGACAAGTCTCATAGGTCATTTTCCCTTCGGTCATAACAAATCTATGCCATTGTGATGTATTGCTATGTTTTGCCTTTATTAGCCTTTAATTAAATACGTCTTGTGTAATATAGTTAGTAATAAACAGGTTATGAAAATATATTTGAGATTCCTTAATTGATACTTTAGGTACTTAATGGGACAATGAAAGTTTAGTCAATGTATAGTTTTTAGAAGTTGAGAGTCTTGAACATTTTAATTATCAGTTCCAATGGGGTTGTTGGCCACTGTCTAAATCACCAGTACAGCAATTAACTTATTTATCTTCCTTGTTTGTAATGATGCTGTTTATCACATCAGGGTGACGAGTGCAACAACGACAAGCCACGCCGAGGCTGGTGCATCAGAGAGCTTATTTCCTTCAGGCAGCTCCTCCTCCAAGTTGATGTCTGGAGATGATAAGTCAGCTGGAGAGGAGGTTAAGGGTGGTAAGTTTGGCTGTTGTGGTGTGTGTGTGTGTGTGTGTGTGTGTGTGTGTGTGTGTGTGTGTGCGCATGTGTGTGTGTGCATGTGTGTGTGTGCATGTGTGTGTGTGTGTGTGCGTGTGTGTGCGTGCGTGCGTCATCTCTACAGTGACCAAGATGAACAAGTTGTAACCAGCACAAATTTAACTGAGATGTACAGTAACATGATTGAACAAGTATTCTATTTTTGTCCAGCGACCAGGACCAGTTCAAACATGTCCGTTCCCTGCCTGTAATGCTTCATAGTGGGACAGGTTGACTTCAGTAAACAAACAGCCTTGAGCATGATCACACCAAGACTGTGTGGCTCTCGTTCTCAAAGCTATTTAGTTGTGTGTTTTAGTGAGTGTTGTGACGTACTGACATGTACTTTGTGTCTAGTGGTGATAATTATGCTCTACTCATAGTTGTTAGTTGTGTCACTTGGATGCACATCAGTGTTTTTTATGTTGTGTTACTTAGAAATCAATGGACGATTGTGTGAAAGGTCCCGTTGAACTCCTTTGGTTTCTAAGTATTGCACAACAACAAAAAATGTGTGAAGGAGGCCTAATGGTTCTCTTTAGGCTGATTAGATTGCAGGATTTGCTCTCTCCTCACCCACTGTCTACCCATCAGTTGAAGGTTGACTCTGCTGAAGGCTTTCAAACTGTAGTGGATTACACGCACCCTTAGAGGCAACAATATCCGTACCTTACATAAATAATTCCATTACTTTAGCATGTTCAGGGTATAAGACAAATGAGTAAGCTTCAGTGTCATAATCAGAACACAAAGTCATCACAAAAGCGTACAACTCAAAGTGCTAACTGCATATTGTGGTTTGTTTATTAGGAGAACAAGGAGTCTTTTCACCAGATGTCCAACAGGGGGATCCTTTAACCCAACTCCTCTTTTGTTTAGTGATAAAAGGAATCATGGAGAGTTGTAGGATGTGGCCCCTAGTGTTTTGAAATGGGAGATCATCCTAGTTGACCCCTCCATCTCTGCCTGGGTGTCCTGCCAGGTATCCGAGCCATTAAGCCTTTATCTGTTCAGAGGACCTGGTATTTTCCCATCTTGTAAGGAACTAATTTTTTCCCCACAAGGACTTAATATTTTTCCCCACAAGGTCTTAATTTTCCCTATCTCATGAGGACCTAAATTTCCCTATCTTCCATTTTCTTTGGCTTTATATCTTACCTTTGTTCCAGCAGATGAGGCCACCACCTGTTTTTATCTTAATACCCTGTACATGAAAAAGAAAATGTAACCCTTAGTTCAGTTTCCCCTCGAGAATTTGTTATTGTGTAGTCGGTATAATAAGACGTTATTTTATCTTCCAAACAGGTGGAGACGATAGTAAAGCTGTGCCTCTTACTCCTTCCATCACCATCCCTATTCTGCAGCTGTCCCAGGAGGAGGAGGGGTATATACCATCTGCTCAGGGAGAGTAAGTGTTTTGATGGTGAACTGGCTGGCTGCTGGCTAAGTTGAACTGGCTGTGTATTAAACTGTGTTAACCTTAGTAAGCACTTGAGAGGATTAGTAAATTTTCATTAATTGTTGATCATAAGGCAAATTATTTCTTGAATTTTTATTTTCTTAGATAAAAAAAAATACTGTACTCGGGAGGGAATCCTAAAATACATATTTTATTTTTTATTTTAAACATAAAACCATTGGTACAGTAAAATCCCCATAACTTTACACATATGGGGCCGAAGTTTTGGTAAGTAATAAAATTTGTTAGACTTCTCAGTAATGAACCTATACTGTACTGTATATAATGAGATAAAGACAGCTGTATTAGGTGCTTATCAATAGCAAGGGGCAATTTTTTGATGAGCTTGTAAGAGACAGATGTACTGTACTGTATTGTGTGCAGCACTGTAAATAATTGTTCTTAAGACAACACATAATACTGTACATAACTGGGTCCTCAAGTTGAAAATATATAATGTCTTGTCTCACTTTACTACAGTCTGTCTGCTTGTATTTGTGATTTGTGTCTATACTCTTGTTGAAATTTTTATCTTATATCAACTATTGTGTCCACAGGCCTATTACAGATACTCCATCCTCAAGTGTACCTGCTGGCTCTCCTCAGAAAGTCCTTCCTCTTCCTCTCAGCTCTCCCCACCCATCAAAGCGGAAGAGCAGTGTACTGGAGGATTCGTCGGCAGCATCGGAGTCACCAAAGATCCCCTTCAAACTCCGGCGTACTGAAGACACGAGTGAGACTAGCGAATCTGGAGATGATCGGGTCATTGTAGATTACACGTCACTGGCAAAGAAGGGTGTAGAGATTAGTCCTAAGCAACAAAAGTATCCACTCAGAACCACAAAGCCCCCACATCTCACTGGTGTAGCAAAATGTCTCACTTTTAAGGATAGTAGTTTTGTTGAAAAGCTGCAGGAGCCAGTGAGCCTACCCGGTAATACAGAAGAGGAAAGCAGTGAACAAGAAAAGCGGCCAGAACTGCTGAGACGACTCCCTGTTGATACTGAAGAAGAGGAAAGCAGCGAACAAGAAAAGCGGCCAGAACTGCTGAGACGACCCCCTGTTGATACTGAGGAAGAGGAAAGCAGTGAGCAAGAAAAGCGGCCAGAACTACCGAGACGACTCCCTGTTGATACTGAGGAAGAGGAAAGCAGCGACAAGGAAGAAGGTAAAAGTTTACTAGAGAGAATCCCCACTCATACAGAAAAAAGCAGTGACCGTGGGTTGAAGTTCGCAAGAAGGTCAATACCCATGCCTGAGAGAAGACACAGTTCACCAGAAGAAGAAGAGCCTCAGATTTCTGATAAGGAAGACAGTGACATTGAGATAATTGAAGATAAGGAGCGGCTGCATCGTAGTATTGAAATTGTATATGAGAAGCCAAAGGATCATAGTTCGCTAGATGAGGAAGTGGGTTCACAAGACTTCAGCTTGATGTTGTCTTGCACACAGCGTGAATCAGACTACACGGTCGAAGAGGCTGGTCAGAGATTCTCCCAAGAACCCCTCTTCTCAGAAGAACCTCTATTGGAAAAAGAGTCGCAAAGTCTTTTGACAATGTCGGAATCAGAGCATCTTAAGTGCCATGATACATTGTCATCAAGTAGTGATGAAGAAAGTAAAAAAAGTGTTGAAGATGATGGTGGGAGCATGAGGGCCACTCAGCTAGAGAGAATATGTAGGCCAGCTAGTTTAACTCAGCCAGATGTTAAACCATTGATCACATTACCCATTTCAAGTACTGAAAGTAAAGAAAAACAATCATATGCTCATCAGGACATTACATCTGCCTCCAAGACTGATAAAGACGTAGAAATGAAAGGAGCAGGCAGTGATGATGACGCTGAAAGCTCGGGAAAAATGACAGCGAGCACAAGTAAAGTACAAAGTAGCACGATAGGTGTGTCACCCAGAGCAAGTTCTCGGTCATCTCAAGTTGAGACAAGGCTACAGATGCCTGACATATCCACTCCACCTTTGCAATATACCCAAGGGTCACAAGAGAGTGAATCTGTGTTTGTGAAGGCTTCCAAAGCTGCCAAAGAAAGAATTCAAATAGAAGAAAAAAGAATTGAAGAAAAGAAAAAAGAGAGAAAAGAATCCGAGTTTGATATATCAGGCGAGAGCTCACCCGGTCTCCTAGACGCCAGTAAAGAAACTCAGGATAGCAGAGTAACAGAAAAATCCATAATTGATTGTGACGTTACGAAAGAAAGTTCCTCCAATGTATCCACACCCATGTCTGATTTGATGCCTTCCCATTCTTCCCAGTCAACTCCAGTCACTAGTCAGTCTCACTGGAGGCCTTCACAGAGCACTACTCTATTTAGTTCAGGAAAAAAAGAAGGTATTCTTAGCACCAGCAGTACACAAGGTTCACCAAAGATCTTGGCAGAGGAGACAGACAGCGAGGATGAAGGTCCCGTGCACAGAAAACGAAAAAAGCTCCGTCCCTCGGAAAAACTGACGAAGGTGATATCGTCTCTAAAGACTGAAGAGAGGAAGTCATCAACCCCAAACACAAGTCAAGGGATCAGTCTAAACATATCTAGTGAAGGTGTCAGCTACATTGATAAGGAAGCTCAAGGAGTGTTATCTGGAATAGAGAGTTCCAAGTCACACAACACATCCCCAGAAGAGGGAATTACCTCCAAGTTTCCAGATTCAGTCAGATCACTGGAAAGAGCAGCAAGCACTGCAGACACTGAACTTCTTCCAGATCTTAATAAAATATCCACCATTGAAGACCTGATCAAGTATGGGTTCAGACAACATAGGACTTTAGAGACCGTGGAGTACATGCACCCGTTAACGAGAGATCTCATGCACGTGACGTTTGATGGAGATAAAGCGGGCATTTCAAAAATTAATTTTCACTCGGTGACCGACACCGGGAGTGGCAGTGGTCGTAGTGGTAGGACTTCGGACGCTAGTAGCATCTCGCGGTTTACTGGCTCCTCGGGATATTTGGGGGACAAGAGTTCTTCCTCTTCCAATTCTTCACGCCGTATGTCGGCATGGTCGACAACCGAATCTTCTAGGCTCTCTATCGCGAGTGTCGTGACATTGTCGTCTCCGCCTCGTGTCACAGAGAGTAAGGAAGAGGGTTCTCAAAAGGGTTTACCTGATGATGGAATATTTGTTATTCCTGCAGCACGACCAAAAACTCAGGTGAGTGGAAAGGGAACAGAGACATCTCCAAGGGCATCTGATTATAGTTCTCCATCAAAGCTGAAAAGATTGCCGACATCTGCTCTTTTAGAGCAGATGGAAACTACATTAGCTAGTAGTGATGAAATGCCAACAGTGACAGTCGAGAGGAGAGGTCAAGGACGGGCCCGCGGTCGTCCTCGAACTCGCGGTAGCAAAAGGGGTGGAGGTCAAGGCACTCCTTCAAAGAGTACCCCGAGAAGAGGCCGGGGACGAGGAAGAGGTCGAGGCGTCATCACCAAACCTAAAAAATTAGATGAAGATAGTGAGTGTGATGGGGAACCTCCAGAGACAATAAACCCTGTTGCAGGGGCGTCATTGGTGGCTAAGACTGAGGAGGCTCAAGAAAAAAAGACTGCAGATCCTGTTTTAGACCTATTTGATTCTCTCCATCCTGAAGTGTGGAAAATGCTGGAAAACTCACAGTTTCCACTCTCTGAGGAAGAGGAGGAAGCATTTGTCGGTCAAGGGGGTGCAGACGCAGAAAAGCAGTTAGATCAAGTTTTAAAACGTGTGCGAGAAGCCGAGTTAGAGGCGGGCTTGTTAGTTTTTGCCAGATTCACTGACAATAACTTTTACTCTGCTGTGTTAACCGAACGTCACGGTGCCGATCGTTGGCACGTACAATTTACGTTGGACCAGTACTCCGCCTCTGTGAGGGAAGTATATCTCTTGCCCACAGATTTATTACCGCGGGGACAAACTTGCTATGTGCGTCAACAAACTGAACATTACTGTGATTCTGGGGTTGTGATAGGTCATGTGCGAGTTGGGCCGACGGTGTTACACATAGTGGAGACTGACAGAGGACTAATCCAACGTATACCGCATTCTCACCTGCTGCTCACGGGCTCCCAGGCAAATGATATTCTACAAGCACGATTGGCCTTCCGATCATTAGTGGCTTCTCCCGGTAGAGATATATCTCTAGATAATATTGTGGCTGGTAGGCGACGACGCAGCCAGCCCGAACAATTCTCATCGCCGCGCTCTAACAAAGCCGATGACAATCTGGACTCCAGTGAAGCCACGGCTGGGGAATCTGAAGACTTTGTTCCCGCCAAGGGCAGATCTCCCAGTACTAAAAGAAGTGGTGTTTCCAAAGGTTCCAAAGAGACCAGAAAGCAAGAGTTGCCTATTCTGCAAGAGGAGAGTGAAAATGAAAGTGAAACTGCTTATAAAGTCACACCGAGAGGACGCAGACGGCCCGGAACACCCAGATCGTCGCGTACGCCTCGAGCGCCCCGTACCCCTCGAACCCCCCGTACTAGTCAAAGTGAGGCGGTACCACCTGATGATACATCTTTGGAGAAAGAGCTGCTCACCTCCAAGCTACAAGCAGAAACAGCTGTGCCCTTGCCAGTGGCAGCACTTCAGACATCAGAGGTGCCTCTTACTCCGCCAAAGAAACGTGGTCGTCAGCCAGGTACGCTGACATCATTTGTTTTTTCTCCAGTGTAGTATTCACTAAAATTCTTTAATCTCTCATTCCATTGCTAGTTAGTAAGATCATGTAAATCTATAATCGAATAGCCTTGTTAAAGTGTTCTTCAATATATATCAGGCATTTACAAGAAAGGGGAAGTTAACAGAAGAATCTATGGAGCCTAGTTTGTCCAGAGTTTGACCATATGAAGCAGTACAGTAGATAGGACTTTTCATTGGTAGGTAAGAGACAGGATTTGAGGGGTCACATCAAGGGTTCAAATGTGGCACGATACTGTTGGAACCTGTTTGTGTACTGTATGTTTAACGAAGACATTTATAGTGTGTCTAAAAATCAGAGCCATGCTGACTTTAAGCCACTGAACCAAAGCATGTAAAAAGATACAGGTATTTTTTTTTTGGGGGGGGGGGGGGTGAATTTCCTAAAGAATCTAAAGTTTTGTAGCTACAAGATTAAGGGGTCAAAGTTATCATGGCACAGATTCTTAGGCCTATTTACACACACTACAGTATAAACATCTTCACACCGGTTCCAAAAGTACTATCATGCCAGTCTATGAATCCTGTGAGGGAGACTTGAAGTCATTCAGATAAAAGACTTAGTTTGCAGCTTTAATGTGACATTCTTGAGTCTGGGATCAAACCCAAATACAGTATCAAGTTTTGTCTCCTCATAATTTATAAAACTTATCATTGACCACTTGGGTATGGAATCACCTTTGGTAATTCCATATACAATATTAGTGTACCTCTCTTATATCTCCAACACATGTTTCTGCCTAAGTTTTTAATGTTGGTTATTGGTGATTGTAAATGTCAGGTCAGAGCAGCAGTACCCAGACCCCAACGAAATTGAGCAAATTGGAAGATGTTCCCCCAGACCCCAAATTGGGCCCTCTCCCACCGCAGGATTCACGATTATTTGAAGGTAAGTTTATACTGATACTGGGATTGGTATTTGTATGTGTGTGTGTGTGAAGACTATTGCTCTGAAATCACCAACAAGATCTGAAATATAATGTTTAAAGTGGTATAGTTTTCATCCTGGTATCAAACAATTTTCTGTAGCCGAAGTGCATTAGTCAAGTGTGTTACTGTGTTTTGTTGGGATTGTTCATTCTCTGTGGTGCTCGTGCAGAAGCTTAAAGGGAATATTAGTGGTAGGATGGCAAGGGTTTTGGTCAAGATTTTGTGATTATTAGTCACTTCAAATTTTGGATATTTTCACCCAGGAGATTTTTTACTATATAGTTTTGTTTGTGTCACAGGAATCGGAAAGTTACTATGGTATATAAATGCAGAATGATAAATGAAAGTAATAATTTTATCAACAGTGTACTGTATATTATAAGAGGTATAGCATTATAGGGAGATTTATATTACAGGGTATACCATCCTTTTGACCAGCGGGAGCAGCAGCATTAAGAAGCGGCAGGGTGAAAATTGTGGTAAGCATTGACACTATTCTACCTAACTCAGTACAACCTAACCTAACCATGGCTTCGTTGCCTTCAAAATAAATTGGTATCTAAGTTTTATATATATAACAAGATGCAGTATTCATTAGACCAGTGATGAATTGTACGGTGACAAAATGTCCGCCCTCTGTTGATAATACCTACAACACTCACCCAAATATCCCAGCATTATTGTTCAAGACCCAGATGTGTTTTGTGCAATTTTTTGTACTGTTCCCTGTTTAAACCTAAGCAAAATCCTTTCAACAGGAATATCATTAATTTAGAGGTAAAAATGGATGTGCCAACTTTCTGGGATGGTTTGGCAGAGAATGAGCTATGGTCACTGACAGGACAAGCACTTGGTTTAGACATCATACATTCTTCAACTTATGTTTGTATTTTTCAGAAGACCTTCCACCATTCGATAAAGATCATCTGACAAATCAGATAATTATTGGAGGTGGACGGGTATTAGAAAAATATTCTGAAGCAGAAATAATACTTGCGGAACAAGGGAGATTCTGCAAGGGCGGTCGAGCAACACCTTCCAAGGCCAAGAAAAAAAGTGCAACTGCATCCACCACTCTCCTCCTCATCTCCAACACACATTGTCGAACTGCTAAATTCATACAGTGCCTGGCAGCTGGTATCCCAATTGTGTCCTTCCAGTGGGTCATAACATCCTGTTGTGAGGTGTGTGTCCTGATGTAAGGTTTATGATGTAGTATTTATTATTTAGTGGATAAAAATACTGTAGGTGGTTCATCAAATAATATTCATAGAAGCAAATTCTCCTGATGGAAGATGATTCACTGGATTGGGATTATAGTTAGGTGCTAGAAGATGTGGTTATATGAACAGAAGGCAAGTATATGGCTGTACTGACTGGTTTAGGGACCCAGCCATTACAACATATAATTACTGATAGAAGTACTGAAACCGTCCTTCTTAAAGTCTGTCTTACTGCCTGGCTGTCTGTTATATATAAATTTATGTATAAATATTAGTTTTAAACAGACACTTACTTTATATATTTAATAAAGATTAAATATAAACACTTTCTTTTTTCTTTATTGGGGTCATTGCTTAAGAAACACCAACATACTCAGCAACTCTGGTGTCTCTGTGATCCCCCTATGGGTAAATACTATTGGTTGTGGTGTAGGTAGGGACCCCAGACCCCCAAAATTCGACTCGAGACCGTCATCGCTGATGCAATTTACCTTTGTCTCTTTTACTAAGTATTTAATTTATTTTCAGAAAAAAATCCGGTCTTGGAGAAATTTTATGCTGCCATCTGGTGAGAATGATTCAGGAGAACAGTTGGAGCAAGAGCTTGGTGATGCAGATGGTCCCATGGGTCCTCAGCAGCTACTGACGGGAGAGAGGATCTTCCTAGGGACCTCCACCAACGCCGAATTCAGCCCACTCTGGCAACCACTTTTGGACACCATCGGAGCCAAAGTTAGAGTGAAACCAGCTCGGTCAGGTATGTAATTTAAGGTTTATGGAATGTGGGTGAAGAACTAAGTTAACGAGTAACTGTTGTAAAGTGTGTGTGTGTGTGTGTCCAAAGACTTGTTTTAGTGTGCAAGTCGATTTGAACCACTCGGTCTGTCACAGTGTGGTTGACAGAAGTTATCAACAATTATAAGACATCTGGTGGAGTGAATGATCGTCTCAAGAATATAAAATAGCACATGAGCAGAAATCAGTTCATGCTTATTTTACATTGAAACTAAATTATTTCCACCTGTGATTATTCTCAAATGTTTTAGGAACAAATGGCTTGACAACCTCGGGTGATGAAGACAGTAATGCTAACGTGTGGTCGAGTAGCTGTTCATATCCCTTGCCTGTCATTTTGTATGCTTGACTTAACACTTTTCTCTCATCACCCTTACTTTCTTAAGGGTATCTGTATCTCCTTGTCTACCTCTCACACATAAGTAGGAGAGGAATAGATATGATAGATTGGTGAAATAGTTTAATAATGAAATAGATACTGTAATAAATATAATAGATTCATGAAACAGATAAAGATATAATAGGTTCATGAAATAGATAGTTTAATAAATGTAATATATTCATGAAATAGATAGTTTAGTTATAAAATAGAATGTAGTTATATGATAGGAAAAACTCAGGTCTCCTTTGTTTACAGGCAATTTGAATCGGGTTCTAGACAAGTCCATAACAGTGGTTATCGGCGATCCGACCATCCCAGAGGAGGAGGTGCAGCGAGCAGAGCAGCTGGGCGTCCCTCTGTTGGCAACAGAGTGGGTCATACAGTCCCTCACTGCCGGCCGCCGTCTCTCATACACGGCCCATTCAAAATTCCGACTTAATGTGCGAGGTCCAGCAACAGGTAGCAAAGAAGAAGGAAATTAAATGAACCGTTGAGCCTTTTTTCCTTTCCAAGTTGAGTGGGACAGAATTAGACAAAATTGAGACTTCACAAACAGGTGGAGATTTGGTGTTACACTCTTAGCTACACGTAAATTCCCTGTGTATTGTATATAATGTGTAATTAATTAGTTTGTGTATCTTCACAATGGATCATAACGTGAAGACTTATAAAAGACGAGAGAGAGAGAAAACAAACAAATTTACACGTAAACTCCATCTCTAAGGAAAGTCCCTATTTGACACTTTGATTCCATATTTTTCTATACGTAAGTAGTTTTCAGTGATATGGTAAACTTGGATATTACTTTGAGATATTTGTCTACCTGAGAGAATGCTGCTGAGGTAATGAGGGAAGTGTGTGTGTGAGTGAGTGAGTGAATGTTTTTTACAACTGGTGACTCAAATTCTTGCCGTTTCATTCTGATGCCGACGATGATGAGTTGTCAGAGTAGTGGTGACGTGTTTCTCTTTGCTAGGTTTTAGACTTTTCCCCTTTTAACCTGGTGATCAAACTCAAAGACGTAGCCTGTGTGTTAATATACGGCTGAAATCTGATTATTTTACCCAATACCAAATTTTTTTATGGTGTTTTTTAAGTTTCATGCCTTTGTGGTATGTGAAGTCAACAGGAGTCTTGTTTATAACCTACTTCGTTTTTTTTCTTCTAAATATATACCGTTAACTTTGTATATTATAAAAAGTAATTTAGATTCTGTTCGGTTATATTTCAACACACATGTACATGATGATGAGGGAAGGGGCATTAGTAGTGTAGTTGATGGTCATTTTTGTTTTGTTTTAGAATGGATGGTGAGGGGGTGGAGGGGGGAAGTTTACAGAGAGGGGAAAGTTAAAGAAGTTATGATGGAGGAGGAGGAAGAATATCGTGGGTTAATGCAGCTTAAATGTATGTTACGTGCTGTCTGTGTGTGACCAAGGTGACAAATCATATTTTTAGCTATACTGTACAGTCAGGATCTGTACACAGAGCACAAATGTATTATCCTCCTCATACTCACAATTTATTTACTCATGCACAAGGAATAGTTAATGTGATAATACCCATGAAGTAAAGCTACCTGTATTTATTTTTTAATGGATATCGTCACCTGTTAATAGTTCCGCGAGAGGTTAATAGCCCCATGATATATTTTATGCTTTATGGAGTAATTCAATCCAGTTTGATTACAATGATTTAGAAGTTCCTTATAATAATTTTGAAATACCATTGAATTACTCTCTTTCCCTTTATTAAAGTAAAGGGATACGTTGCATCTGTGTGATAGTGTTTATGTTTGTTTTAAAGCTTTATTACAATACAGTATTCTGAGTAGGTATTAAAGGCTGTTGAAGCATTTACTAGAATACACTTTAATTATGTGCTTTAGTGTTTTGTTTTGTTTTAGCAATGGAGATAAATCAAGTGGGTGTTTTTTGGAGTGTTGTGGAGGAGTAACACCGCACAGGAGAACACATGTATCGCAGCATCAGTGTCTTTATTTCCTTTTACAACTGGTCACCGTACATCATAGCAGAGTAAGGTTTAGGAGAATGAGGGAAGTATTGGGTAAGGAATTTGTTGTTTAGTTTTGTTAATTTTTTATATGTTGGGTAAATTAGTTTTTAAATCTTACATAATAATAACTTAATAAAATTTCTTGTGGTTGGGTTTGGTAGTTTCTCTAATCTGGATTCTATCATAAGAATTGGGATATGTAGGATTAGCCCACTATTTACTTGACTTATTGTTCACTTCTTTCAGCTTTCTCATTTGTAAGTAACCGGTGCAGTGGTTAAGTTACTGGTTAAGGTTCAGGCTGAAGCATCTACTTAATCAATACCAAGTTTGCAGTTCTTTGACAAGTAAGGTAATCACATCGTTAATTTCCCGTCTAGTAAATGAAGGACAATTTCATGGCGTCATAGAATTTTGATGAATTTGTATGTGTGTGTGCGCGTCCTATACCCTCCCACACCCTCACTCATTCTAATGCTGTATTCCATTACCACCATCTTTAAGGATTAATGTTAAACTGTAATGACTTATGTAAATGACTTCTACTCTCCCTTCCTCCCCAAGTCACCAAAATCCAAGACTCTAAGTACAAATCTGTTTTAGGTTTTGGTATATAGCCGGTCTGAATTGAGTCTTTTGTTGACATTATTATTGTCATGCCATGTCACTAGGGGGCTCACAGATTTCGGAGTGGTAGCGGAGTGTGTCAGTAATAATGAATAATGGCAGATATGTGTGTGTTTTAGTTTGTTATTATGAGAAGGAAATGATGTACAGTACTAGAATCCATCTTCTTTTGGCAGTTAGTAGAAATGAAGTGTAAGTGTGTATACTGTATGTGTGTATGCATGTGTAAGTGTGTGTACTGTATGTGTGTGTGTGTGTTTGTGCTTGTTGTTGATGCCTGCCACCCAGCATCAGATTGGGAAAGAACTTGCATCAGTGGGAAAACTAAACAATTAAGAAGTATTTACCTATCGAAAACATGAACAATTTACACCAACTCTCTAAGGTGGATTTCTTGCCGTTGGTTGAACATATCATTCTCATACAGCTTATTCCGGAGTGTTGGTTGACGTAAATAAACCTCTCATTAAAGTGCTTTGAGACCCTCCCTAAGACCAATGCTTGAAATATTTGCCAAAGAATTATTTACTTTATAATTAAAATGAAAGTTGATTTTATAGATAATGGTGGATCTCAAATTATAATGTACAAGGCATTATAAAGAGGTGTTATACTTGTGATGAGTGGTTATCAATGCCATCTTCAGGTTATATAGGGTACTGGACACTCCTCTAGGTTCCCCCTTCTGCTGCACCTAAATACGTAAAAGATACAGTTGGTTACTCACTTTGATATAATTGTCTTAACAGAAACACATTGTCAGCATCAATAGTAATGAATGGTGAAGCCAGAGAAGACTTGTGTGTTTTCTGACCATTTTTTCAATTAATGTTAAAATCGATTTAATCTCATTAGCAAACATTCATTTTTAAGATAAACAGTGAGAATAATTGGTAAAACTGGAAAATACACCTTTATTTCCTAGCTGTGACATTTTTTTTTTATAATGTTATAATGTGTTTAGTAAGTCACTCATTTTTTGTCAGTCAGACTGTTCAATCGCCCATAAGATTTAGTTATTGATGGCTTGGTGTAGTTATTAACCTTGTTATGGCTGACACCAAAAAAAATATAGTAAATTTTCTGATCTTAGTAATGTTAGCTTGAAGTCCAAAATATCTTCCAGAGATATTCAGTCCAATCTATAAGTAGTATTTTGTTTTCTCCAGAATACTGAGCACTGGTTTGGCTAGATGTTCCATTGAATGTCCATAAATTGGTTTGAATTAGACAAATGATTAGATTCTCCTCCCTTTCCATGTCTGACAGTGAAGGAGAGCTGATCTGTCACATGTCTGGTACAGTATACAGTTTATGAATAAAATGTCGAGGAGAGCCTTCGACCTCGGGGCCTAGAGACGGCACTGGTGGCTACTTAATCCTATAGAGCATTTATATTGTGGTAAGGTGCAAGTGAATGCATTGCTTGTATAATATTCACCCTCTGATATTTACCTTATATTAATCCAAGAGAAAGAAAGTGTGTTTCCAATATCCCGATCATTTGTATTTTTGACCACTAATACTCTTAACGTTTTTTAGTAGCCATATAAATAAATAGATATATTAAGTGTACATACTATAAATAAAGGGAAGTAAACTGTAACTGCACACTCATTTTCTACATCCATTTACACTGCAGTACTTGGGTCCAGTGCAAAATGAACCGTGGCTAAAATAGAAAAGGAAAAACTTTTTTTTTTTACATCTGATCAACGAGGAGCATTTAAAACTGTCTTCTTTTACTCTGTGATCTGTAGGTATTCAAGCTTAGCGGGATTTATATTTTTGCATTGTTTTATATTGTTCTTATTATGCACAATTTGGTGTTAACCTCTTGTGTACGGGGTGTCGCCTCTGAGCCTAGTAAAATCCTCTAATGAAAGGATTAATGGAGATAGTCTACTAACCCCTCAGGCCCTCGTGTATGGGGTCGCCTCTGAGCTGAATAATATCATCTGGCGTTAGCCAAATAAAATATTAAAAGTGGCATCCCCGTAGTAAAGGGGTAAAGGTTGTCAGCTGGCAGAGTTAATGTGCCGAGTGTGAGGAAGCTTGAGGATAGTGTGGAGTAACTTGGCTTGTTATAACAATTGGTGTTTTATAAGATTTATTTCACCATTTTTTTCAATCTCCACAATAATACAGTTAATATAGGAGAGATTTTTAAGCCTGTTATTTTTTATGTTAAGTCATACATGTGTGTGCTGATGCATACACTTTTGTTTACACTATTACAAGCAGTATTGTGGTTACTTAGTTACAGTACAGTACAAACATTTTCATTATGTCATTTCATTTGAGCAGTTACAACGAAAATTTGAATGTACTAGACCAAAACTTCTCGAACACCTGGGCAGGATGGATGTTAGAATGAGCAGACTGGGGCTTGTCATCTCAGAATGGTCTCAGGTTCATCATTCATTTTTGAGATTGCATTGTGCTTATAATGGTCGAGAAGTTTTTGGCGAGTGTAAAAGTAAAAAGTTTTGAATTATTGAATCACAGGACACCATGTTTGATTAAAAAAAAATCGTATTGTAAAGAATCTTTCATGATTTATTGGCGGTTACCTATATTTTCCTCCTCGGCCATAAATTAAGGTTTTGTAGCCATAGTTATGGGTCCTTTGTGTTTTGCTGAAATTTTCGAGTTGAGTTTATGATTGAGATATGTAGTAGTACTAAAGATGAATGTTTAGTATACAGTTAGAACACTTTGTGATTTTATAGAGGTAGAATGTTCTGTGATTTTTACTACAGTATATGCAGTTCTGTATTTAGAAGTTATTATAATTTGTCACCATAAACCGTAAGGTCAAAATTGTACTGATTTTATGAATTTTAAAGTGCAGTAGGTGGGCCCACACATCCAAGCCAATTATGGTGATCCGTGTACTATTAATCCTTAATAATGCAGTCTTCATTGACCCAAAAATTTGTATACCCAGTAATCTAAACCTTCTTCCCAATTATTTCTGATTATCAAGGGTTTAGTGTATACAGTATATGATAGTGGATGAATGAAGAAGGTTGTTATGTGGTTGTCATTACACCTGGGCCATTACAACTGGTGTACAGCAAGTGTGTCCCCTCAGTCGAGTAATGGCAGATGATAATGAGAAGTGTTGCCTTTCACCTTTTATTTAGTAAAAGGATGGTTTACAACTGTGTGCTTTTTAATACTGTAGTTGAATGTTTTAATGACATGACATTAGTTTAGCACAGTTTAATTGCTTTTAGAATTTTGTTTAGTTTATTGTATAATAATCCTGTAATAGTACAGTGTGTGATCACCACTAAGATTTAATAGTGTAGTGTAGTGTAGTCTCAAGTATGTACAAACTATATCTTGCCCAATGTTAATGTTCATAAAGTCAGATCTTCATGTTGACCTCTTCACTGCAGTAAATGTATTAGTTGATGTCTCCCCCCCCCCCCACTCCCTCACCTCCCCACAGTACAGTACAGTATTTGCTAAAATCCAATGTAGGACTTTTTATAATGGGGAAGAAAGGCTTGCTCAGTCTTTCCCAGAATAGGTATGCAATGTAGTATGCTCGGTACAGGTAGGGTTAAGTGTTTACTGCTCCTTCACAATAGGGAACATGGTGAGCTTCTTGTTGGGGCACACACAAGAAGGCTCCTCTCTCTACCCTACCCCAGTCTGATCATAGTTAAGAGACTCATCTTGTACTATTTTTCTGAATGGACTTCATGCACATTCTGTTATTAATACAGTTCTGTAATGTATGAGGGTTTAATAATTAGCCCAAGTTGTGTAGAAATTTACAGTGGTGTTGTAATAAAAATAATAATAATAAACGGTTTATTGAAAAAGTTCTGCAGCCCGAAGACTGAAAATATACATTGGACATAAATGACTTATTACATACATTGGTGGTTTAACAAAAGCCTTCATTAGAGAAAGGTGAAGGAACATACAGTGAACATACCGATTAATGTTTACAGCGGAGGTCACATAGATCATGTGAGCTGAGTTGTTGAACAGCAGACACGTAGTGTAGTAACTCCCTCACAGATGGCGTAATGAGGGGCATCACGGAGTAGTAGTTCCCTCACAGGTGGAGTTATGAGGGGCTTGATGTGGTGTAGTAATTCCCTCACAGATGGTGTTATGAGGGGCCTGATGATGTAGTAATTCCCTCACAGATGGTGTATGAGGGGTCTGATGATGTAGTAATTCCCTCACAGATGGTGTTATGAGGGGCCTTATGTGGTGTAGTAAATCCCTCACAGATGGTGTATGAGGGGCCTGATGTGTAATAATTCCCTCACAGATGGTGTTATGAGGAGCATCGCATGGCATAGTAATTCCCTCACGGATGGTGTTATGAGGGGCATCACGTAGTGTAGTAATTCCCACACAGATGGTGTTGTGAGGAACCTCACATGATGCTGTAGCAACTCATTCACTACGTGGTGTCGTAGCATCATGGGGACACCACGTGGTCCCAGGCCTCCCCATCGTGGAGTCTCGGGAATTATCACTGGGTACCTGAGACCTCACTGTGTGAAGGTTAGCTTGGGTAAGACGCAACTGTGACTGCCGAGTTGTTTTTCTCTGACTTAAACACTGTTCACCACTATTCAACACTGGTTCCATTCCTTTCCCAAGTGAAATAGTAACTTCTGGCAAAAACTTGTTGATATTCCGGTGGGTAGGAGGGTTCAGGGGAGGGAGTTGGTATGGGCCAACATAATAGTTGACATGGCTGCTGCTAGAGCAGCACCAGGTGCGTCATGACCGTCGGTGGTCAAGGATGAAGTGTGTATGTATGCGTGTGTGTGTGTCAAGTGTGAATTTGTCAAGATGATTAAGATGACAATTTTTCTAGATTCAACCTGCCTTTAGGTCTAATAATGATAACTAGAGAAGTACTACACATTACTAGAACAATACAATCTTTATTGGGCATAAAACATGGCCACCTGTTGTGGGGAAGTAATGTAGTGGGTATAAAAAAAAGAGAGAGAATATGTTCACAATGTGGTATGAATACAAATAAATAAATACCATACAGTTCAATGATGTACAGTAGTTTCAGATGGAAAGTGTCACTTGTTGTATTTTGTGGGTTTACGATTACCACTTCACCTTTAGCAAAGTCTGATCATCTGTATTTAGTGCTGGAGCTTAATTTTCTGCAATTTTTGATGGGTGATGGTACAGTCGTCCCACTGAACAAAGTTGTACCATCACCCAGGCAACATCTCCAGCAAAGAGACCTTATAGATTTAGGTAAAGTTTTACGATAAAATACAATCATGTTTTTGCCAACTTTGAAAAAAGTCCAAGTCCTCACATCTTTTGTAATAGGAAGTAAAGGAACCAACTATAATATTTTGTACAATTGGCTTTGCTTGTTGCTGTTTGAGGTGGTTTTTATAACTATGGATGAAATTGAACCATTATTACTAAAACATTTCTTCAGAAAGTTCATACGGTAGTTAAATATAAGAAAACCTTTCATTACCAAACATAGAATTCATGGCGAGATGTTAATATTAAGCCGATTGATTCACTTGGTGAGATGTGGAGCAATGCTTCAGTCATCAATTTTTGTAAGTGTAATATAAGAAAGACCCTTAAAAGTGGAAGTTATTGCATATATGAATTCCATGCTCTTAAAGGCCTCTTCTCTCCTAGTTAGTAGTCTGTATCTGTTATTTTATATTTAAACCTAATTAAATTTTCACTCTATACTTGAAACCTCTGCATCTGTGATTAAGAGGAACATTACCTGATCATCTGTAATCTCATGGTTCTTGACTTAGACATCCTGTACTTGTGATGTATGTTACAAAAAGTAAAAACTAGGTATGTAGATCGTCCACATGCATTAAGTCAAGTTAGGTGAAATTTTTAAATTATCAGAATAAGTGACCAAAAGTGCAAACTTGAAGATGAAAACATTTTTTGTATCTGTTGTAGTTATATGCACTGTAGTTTTCTTTGGATTTATCACAGATTTTAGAAATTGAATGTAACATATTGTGTAACAAACCCTTTGTATCTTGAACAGTTGGGAATGCATGTAAGCTGTGCCATATATGTCTTTGAAATGTGTTAGTTTCATTTCCCAGCATAATTATCGTTGCTAATGAACCACTGCTCTATGGCTATGCATTTGCCGTGAAAATGATGGCAAGTCTTTCGGGCATCCAAGACTATTGCCTTGATGTGATATTATGTACAGGAGTGTCTGGCAGTATACAGGAGTATCTGACAGTGTAGAGGAGTGTCTGGCAGTGTACAAGAGTGTCTGGCAGTGTACAGGAGTGTCTGGCAGTATATGGGAGTGTCTGGCGGTATCAATGGACCAACAAAGTCGCTACCATTGTACCAACAAAGTCACCATCATTGTACAATGGTAGTGACTTTGCTGGTACAATGGTACCACTTATGGCACGAAGTGACATAACTGGACGAAGAGACTACATTAATTGAGACTGAATGCGAAAGGGACCTGGGTATGTTTGTTGACAATGAACGGATGTTCTCGGGCCATTGTGAGAAGAAGGTAAACCAGGCAGATATTTAGATGTTCCATCCCTCACAACGATCTTCAAGAGTGAAGTACTTCCCCGCCTGGAGTACTGACATTCCGTCTGGTCCTCGAGATATGCTAGGGACTGTCAGCTGATTGAATATGTCCAAAGGAGGGCTTCCAGATTGGTGCCTGCACTGCGGCACCTCAGCTACCCAGAGAGATTGGAGTGCCTGAACCTGCCTAGCTTATACTACAGATGGGCAAGGGGAGATTCGATTGAGGTGCACAAGCATCTCAGAGGGCACTACTCTGTCGAATGTCCTTACCTTGAGCTGGCAGATGCTTGCCCCACAAGGGGTCACAGCTCTAGGTTAAAGAAGCCACAGATCCAGAAAACTGTTAGGGGGTGACTTTTTTTAGAGTAAGAGTTGTGAACTCTTGGGAACAATCTGCCAGAAAGTGTTGTGACGGCACCGAGTGTGAGCTCTTTCAAGACCAGACTTGACCAACACTGGAGCAGGTTCAGGTACATTCAGGGGCCGGTGCATATGCCCAGTACCTGCCAAGTGGCTAACTAGCCGATCAATAGTGAAGAGGATAAAAGTAAAATATAACCGAGGTGACAACTAGAGTATAACCCAGGTAACAAGACTACAGTATAACCCAGGTAACAAGACTACAGTATAACCCAGGTAACAAGACTACTGTATAACCCAGGTAACAAGAATACAGTATAACCCAGGTAACAAGACTACTGTATAACCCAGGTAACAAGGCTACAGTATAACCCAGGTAACAAGACTACAGTATAACCCAGGTAACAAGACTACAGTATAACCCAGGTAACAAGACTACTGTATAACCCAGGTAACAAGACTACTGTATAACCCAGGTAACAAGACTACAGTATAACCCAGGTAGCAAGACTACTGTATAACCCAGGTAACAAGACTACTGTATAACCCAGGTAACAAGACTACTGTATAACCCAGGTAACAAGACTACTGTATAACCCAGGTAACAAGACTACAGTATAACCCAGGCAACAAGAATACTGTATAACCCAGGTAATGACTACAGTATAACTCGGGTAACAAGACTACAGTATAACCCAGGTAACAAGACTACTGTATAACCCAGGTAACAAGAATACAGTATAACCCAGGTAACAAGAATACTGTATAACCCAGGTAATGACTACAGTATAACCCAGGTAACAAGAATACTGTATAACCCAGGTAATGACTACAGTATAACTCGGGTAGCAAGACTACTGTATAACCCAGGTAACAAGACTACTGTATAACCCAGGTAACAAGACTACAGTATAACCCAGGTAATGACTACAGTATAACTCGGGTAGCAAGACTACAGTATAACCCAGGTAACAAGACTACTGTATAACCCAGGTAACAAGACTACAGTATAACCCAGGTAACAAGAATACTGTATAACCCAGGTAATGACTACAGTATAACTCGGGTAGCAAGACTACAGTATAACCCAGGTAACAAGACTACTGTATAACCCAGGTAACAAGACTACTGTATAACCCAGGTAACAAGAATACTGTATAACCCAGGTAACAAGACTGCTGTATAACCCAGGTAATAAGAATACTGTATAACCCAGGTAACAAGACTACTGTATAACCCAGGTAACAAGAATACTGTATAACCCAGGTAATGACTACAGTATAACTCGGGTAACAAGACTACAGTATAACCCAGGTAACAAGACTACTGTATAACCCAGGTAACAAGAATACAGTATAACCCAGGTAACAAGACTACTGTACAACCCAGGTAACAAGGCTACAGTATAACCCAGGTAACAAGACTACTGTACAACCCAGGTAACAAGGCTACAGTATAACCCAGGTAACAAGACTACAGTATAACCCAGGTAACAAGAATACTGTATAACCCAGGTAACAAGAATACAGTATAACCCAGGTAACAAGACTACTGTACAACCCAGGTAACAAGGCTACAGTATAACCCAGGTAACAAGACTACTGTATAACCCAGGTAACAAGAATACTGTATAACCCAGGTAACAAGAATACAATAACCCAGGTAACAAGACTACTGTATAACCCAGGTAACAAGGCTACAGTATAACCCAGGTAACAAGACTACAGTATAACCCAGGTAACAAGACTACAGTATAACCCAGGTAACAAGACTACTGTATAACCCAAGTAACAAGACTACTGTATAACCCAGGTAACAAGACTACAGTATAACCCAGGTAGCAAGACTACTGTATAACCCAGGTAACAAGACTACTGTATAACCCAGGTAACAAGACTACTGTATAACCCAGGTAACAAGACTACTGTATAACCCAGGTAACAAGACTACTGTATAACCCAGGTAACAAGACTACAGTATAACCCAGGTAACAAGAATACTGTATAACCCAGGTAATGACTACAGTATAACTCGGGTAACAAGACTACAGTATAACCCAGGTAACAAGACTACTGTATAACCCAGGTAACAAGACTACTGTATAACCCAGGTAACAAGAATACAGTATAACCCAGGTAATGACTACAGTATAACTCGGGTAACAAGACTACAGTATAACCCAGGTAACAAGACTACTGTATAACCCAGGTAACAAGACTACTGTATAACCCAGGTAACAAGAATACAGTATAACCCAGGTAACAAGACTGCTGTATAACCCAGGTAACAAGAATACTGTATAACCCAGGTAACAAGACTACTGTATAACCCAGGTAACAAGAATACTGTATAACCCAGGTAACAAGACTGCTGTATAACCCAGGTAACAAGAATACTGTATAACCCAGGTAACAAGACTACTGTATAACCCAGGTAACAAGAATACTGTATAACCCAGGTAACAAGACTACTGGATAACCCAGGTAACAAGAATACTGTATAACCCAGGTAATGACTACAGTATAACTCGGGTAACAAGACTACAGCTGGTAATAAATAAAACAATACACTGCTGTGGAATAACAGAATTTATATTAAATTGTTTTTGTAGAAAATAATTTTGATATAAAGTTTGTCCGTCCCTTGTAACAATCTTCAAGAGTGAAGTGCTTCCCCATCTGGAGTACTGTCACCCCGTCTGGTCCCCGAGATATGCTAGGGACTGTCAGTTGGTTGAAAATGTTCAAAGGAGAGCCACCAGACTGGTGCCTGCACTTCGGGACCTCAACTATCCTGAGAGATTGGAGCACCTCAACAGTTCAGGCTGAACTTGCCTAGCTTATACTACAGACGGGCAAACTTTTTCGGAGTTGTGAACTCTTGGAACAATCTGCCAGAAAGTGTTGTGACGGCACCGAGTGTGAGCTCTTTCAAGACCAGCCTTGACCAACACTGGAGCGGGTTTAGGTACATTAAGACATTAAGGAGGCGGTGCATGCCCAGTATCTGCCAACAGTGCGTAAGAGACGTGACCAGTCACCGATCGCCCAAGCGGCTAACAAGCCGATCAATTGGTGAAGAGGATAAAAGAAAAGAGAGTTATATAATTTAGATAAGCCACAGTTACAGTGTACTGAGTGTCTGTCGTGTAATCTCGTTTATACATCTGGTTGGACGCGTGTAGAGGTGCGTGGACAGTAGTTATAAGGCATCTGTACTTGGAAGTCAAAGCGGTAGCTATTAAAAAAATCTTGATGAATATGTGACATTTATGTATATATGTAAATTGAAAAAAAATAAAAGTAGTTATTGTGCTGTTGGTCGTGGCTGAAGGTGTTCGAACAGTTATGATTTCGTTGTCAAACAATGTCATTAATGTTGCAGGTATAAAACTATACTATTAAATAATAAAATAGTATTTTCCCACGAATGTATATTTTGTTTTCATAGATATAAAATACTGTACATGTAAATAATCTAGGTTGTGGATCTAAAAGGATGAAGAAACAGAAGAATATGTTTGATGAACTGCGAGGGTTGGGACGGAACCAAAATGGCGGACGTTTGATTTAGGAACAGCAACTGACAGTCCAGGAAATAACCGCCTGAGCCGTCGGTAAGACATTTATTGACAATATTATATCATATATATAACGTTAATAATACCTAGTAGTTGTTGGTATATTATTAACCAGAGCTAAATTGTAATTAATGGTTAATTTAGTCTATTGTGTTGGGTCGCCAGGCACAGGTATTGTATCGTATCTTTTATATCAAAAGTTAATGATAAGCAGCCATATTTCAGTTGACCATTACATTATAAGGTAGAGATTCATTGGTAAATTATTGCTTTCGGACAACAGGGAATCTTAGGAGTTTGTCTTCGCAGTCAATAGTTAGACAAGCCTAAGACACTTCACTGTGACATCATAATTTTATAAGACGTTTGTGAGGGAAACGTCGTAGAAGAGAAGCGTCTTAGGATTGTCTAAATTATTGATTGCAAAAATAAAATAACAAAGAATCACCTGTTTTTCAATGCCGCCCTTACCGTGTTGTGTTCAGTACCATATCACAAGTTATCTATGCTTGTGTAGGAAAAGTTGGCAAGAAGTGAAAGTGTTCAACAGAACTGACAGTGAAGAAGAAATACTGTACACTGTGTTTCACTGCAACAATCAATCGTACTCTCACGTGCCACTTCAAGATAGTTGCTTTCATTGGTAGCAGATATCAAAGTTAATTCTGTCCCTTCTCCAGCTAGGAAGTTAGGTAAATTTGGTTAGGTTAGGTTTTATACATTGTCGTATCATTTAAACCGCAAACGGTTGCCATTTTCTCAAGATGACTTCAAAAGCTCACCTTGAATGAGTCAGGATGTTTAGTATGCTGTTTAGGAACGTATTCTGACTTCAGTACTTCTACCAAGTATTATTTCGTTATGAATTATTTCAATATTTTGCATAAAAATTGTCTAATTTCCCTGGACTAATACCTACTATAAAAATCTGGTGCTGCTGTAGTGTGCAGTCTACAAAGATGTATCTAGTCTAACCTAACCTAACTTAACCTAAGTATCTTGTAGACCAACTCTATAGTAGCTCCAAAGACTTAACTTATTTTACCGATGCAAAAGGAAAAAGTTTATTTTTGTAATTTGATGTTTTGTCAGTGAGCCAATTCTTATTTTCAGCGTTTAGGTCACAAGGGGAGCTTGAATACATCTACATAAAATGCTTGCACTGGGGTTGTACCGATACCAAAATATTTGCGCCAACATTCAAGAATTTTTGGTAAAAATTAATTTTTGTTGTGTACAAAGCACAAAGACACTTGGTTTAAGTGTCATATGAATAGTTTTTCATTGTGCCAAATAACTGGCGGTTATTCAGCCAGATATTGGTCAAATAACTGGTGGTTATTCAGCCAGATATTAGTCAAATAACTGGTGGTTATTCAGCCAGATACTGGTCAAATAACTGGTGGTTATTCAGCCAGATACTGATCAAATAAGCCCAGCCTATAATATAATAAGTTTTGTGTATTATAAAGCTGTTGGTTATATTTCCAGGAAGTTACGAGGACCAACAACACTGCTGACGTATATGATGCCACTGATGAAACACTGCTGACCTGAGGAACAGTACTACAGTATATGATGCCACTGATGAAACACTGCTGACCTGAGGAACAGTACTACAGTATATGATGCCACTGATGAAACACTGCTGACCTGAGGAACAGTACTACAGTATATGATGCCACTGATGAAACACTGCTGACCTGAGGAACAGTACTACAGTATATGATGCCACTGATGAAACACTGCTGACCTGAGGAACAGTACTACAGTATATGATGCCACTGATGAAACACTGCTGACCCGTTGGAGGTGAGATTTACTTGCTGTTAATTCATATCACGTTCTTATTAGGTGTACAAGCTGAGTCAACTACAGGTTGGGTTTCCCTTATCTGAAATTACCAAATTTGAAATGCCCTGAAATCCGAAAGTCTTATTTCATTATATTTATGGTAGATAATTCTGTACACTGAATATGGTATACCCGTATATACTCGTGTATAGTTTGAGTTTTTAAGACCAAATTTTTAGGCAAAAAATTGGGGGTCGACCTATATATGGGTAATAGTTTTGTCAGGTTGAATCCGTGCTTGATGGGAAGGGCTAGGAGCAAATTTTAGCTTTAGACATGAAAAATATATACCAGTTACTGCCAGTAAACAATGGAAATGTAAAATATGTACCAATTAGTAATGAAAAGCTGTGCAGTGCCTTCAGCAGATGCAGCTCACCAACTTACAATAGGCTAGCATAACATACAATGTGCGTTCAGTAGTCTATGTTAAACCTTATGACACTGTCATCTGAGTAAAAACTCGCACAATATTCATTGACTGTCCTATGTTTTAGACTTTACCGCCATTGGTGAATAGATTTTAGTTTTACATTTGTAAATATTATTTAAAACATATATGAACAGCAAATAAGTGTTGCTTTCATATTCATATGTAGAGAAATGACATATGTTTTCACATGTTCGCACTTACTGTACATACGTTGGCGTTCCCAATCGTCTCGCCTTATTTCTTTACAATTACTGGTTCGCTACTTCTAGTGTTCCATTTATTAACATTAAATAGCATTACTTAAAACATACATACAGGTATTCAATTATTTTAAATTAAGTTCACTACAGCCACAAGCAGGGTCTTTTTTTCTTCAGTTTCTTATGTAGAACCATCGTCACTCACGAAAACAATGTCGTCGTGTGTGTTTTAATATTCTACTTATTATTAATGAATTGCATTGTTCATTTCACATATATAAACATTAATTCAATGAAATACATATTCAGTAACAAACAATAATGAATCTATTGTACATATTCTTAAGATAAATGACTTTCCTTGGGCCCCATCCCTGCTGGGTGAGCTTCCCCATTATACAGGTTCTGTATACCTTGTACAGGTGTTCCAAATATATCCCAAATCCGAGACCCCTAAATCCCCAAGCATTTTGGATAAAGGATACCTAACCTGTACTTGTGTTTATGTGCAGTTGTGTACAGTACTGTACTACAGTATTTAAAACATCAAATACACTGTACCCATTAGTTTTAATTCACATGAAAAATACATTTTTTCGAGAATATGGAGCAGCTTTATTATTTAAGCATATTACCCGTATCTTGTGTTTGGGCACAGGAGGTCATGATGTAGATTTGGTTCAAATTCATCAGAGACGCTGTGCTGTACTGTACTGTACTGTTTTTAAATACTGATTAAGGATCTTGATTCGGAATGCAAAAATGTCACAAATTAGCGTTAATTATGACCCTTGAATTAATTAAACAAATTTACAGTATAGTGTATTTATCTAAAGGTGGACATTTATGTAAATGTGTTTGTGTGCATTTATATTTATTTAAGAGAGTTTGTTTGTACGGTACATGTAATGTTTAAATGTGTGTGTGTGTGTTTTGTATAAATGTTTGACTTTTAGTGTAAAGGTGTTTGTGTTGTCATGTAAAACCATACAAGCAGTTGTGTAACACAAGGTGTAACACAACAAATCTGAAGATTAGTTATTGCTGAAACTTGTCTCAAAATTACTTAATTTGGATGATAAATAAATAATTACTTTATTTGCCTTAATGGCCACCCACTAGAGGTGGTCAGGGTGAGGAAAGGAGGCCAGTGGTCTATGTAGGATCCTTCCATCGTTCTTGATAGTCTTGTCTCGGGTTATTTTTATTCTGTATGATAAGTTGCCAAGCTTAGAGTCATGTCCCATTATTTTGGTGGTGCGTGACATGGCCCAGGTTCATGTTTTCCATCTTTTTCAAGTGTTTGAATGTCTATGAGTTGTGTCCTGTCGTGTCTTGTCAGAAGAGTTGTTAACCCCAAGGCCCTCAATTTATTTGGATAATCAGGATGACATAAATCAAGAATCATCTTAGTCACTGTGTTGAACCTTTCTAAGGATGTTAGGGTTTTCTGGAGGGAGGGTTTCCATGCCTGTAGTGTGTACAGTAATCCAGACTGGGACGTACGTGATATTTGTACAATTGAAGGATCATTTTCATATCTTTGTGTTTGAAGGAATGCTTTATAATTCCCAATTGTTGGTGGCTTTTGTCGCTGTTGCCCCCACTTAGAGCACTGCCTTCAGTGATTGATCTATCACAATACCAAAATCTTTCACTTTATTGAAAGTATCCAGGAAAGTGTTATTGACAGAATAGTGGGGATTTGGGTTGTTGTATCCTACACACACAGTCTTACATTTTGCATTGTTAAAAATCTTTTACCAGTCTCAAGACCATTTGAACAGCTTTTGAGGATCTTTTTGCATGGCTGCAAATCGTCATGACTGTCACCTTCCCAAATATTTCTGTCATCTGCAAACTTGACAATATGGCTCTATATATTTTCATCTATATCAAATATGTCCAGTAAAACCTCTCTAAGGCAGACTAATTGAGGAAGAAATAAGAGGTTGTCCACCTTAGAGTCAATTTTTCCCAAAAGACGCCATTTTAAACAAAAAACGAGTACGACACCAACGTCTCCAATTTTTATGAAAGAAATACTGTACATGTTTTCTAATCAAAATTGATTTTAAAAAGTAATGTACACAAAGTACTGTACACTTACTTTTAGTTCACTGATACGGCCATCGGCTTAACCTCACCACCCTTATGGGTACTAAACACTTTCTTAGAGGCTGTGTTTATTGTTTCATTTTTCAATAATACAGTAATGCAAAAAATATGACCGGTGCTTCAGTCTACGGTGAATATGTATAAAAACTTTAATGATATAAAAAATACAGTACTGTATTTTCGGAAATAAATTTTGTATATTCGTCCTGTAGCCATAGTTTTCTTATATATACTGTACCAGGAAATGTGGGGAATAATACCAACAAAACTTACTGTATTGTATTGTCAAAAAAAGTAAATAAAAACCAAATGAATGTTTAAAACACAGTCTCCATTTGCATACACTCCCTGTTTCACCATAGTAACGAAGATGAGCTGGGACGCTGATTCCCTAGCAACGCGTCCCCCAACACACACACACACCGACCATTTTCCCCTCACTCAGTCAGCTAACTCGTATAGAAAGAACTGTCAATTCCATTTATGTGTTTGCCCTTAGGACAATTATTTCTTTTACTTTTTTCACATTATGTATGTAGGATGGTGTGTGCGTGTGTAGGAGAGTAAAAATAAATGAGGAAACTTACTTATATCTACCCGAAAATACAAGTTGAAAAACAACCATGCAACACCTCACAGCTTGGTCCAGTAGCCTGGTGATTACAGTGATGAGTCTAACCTGGCTACAATACCAGGTTACAGACGACATTAACTAGTCACTCACTCGCTCCCTGGCTCCCGTTGCCAGGCTTATTATTGAAATACAGTACGTATAGGAGAAATACATACAGTATCTTGTAGTATAATTTGAAAACAGTGATGGGCACAGTGATAATAAATTATATAAACCATATATTTACCGATGATAACATAATAAGAAACACTGTAACATAATAAGAAACATTATATCATTACTAGAGTGAGTGAAATAATATTCCCCAAAACAACAGTTGATAACTCTTAGACACCTATGTCCCTCTTGCTGATGTCTTGTTTATTTTAATTTTTGAATTCTTTTGGGGCAAATAATTTTGTCCAGCTTAAGCGATATCCGCCTCAGTTGGGTCCACCTTAACGAGGTTTTACTGTATATCTCAAACAGGATGGATTCAAGGGTAGATCCTTGTGCTACTCCACTGAGAACCTTCTTCCATTCTGATTGTACACCATTTATGACCACCCTTTGTGTCCTGTGTTTGAATCAGTTGTTAATCGACTTCTAAATTTTGTTTATGATGCCATGTGGTTGGATTTTAGAGACTACCTGTGAATGTGGGACTTTGTCAAGTGCCCTAGAAAAATCCACATACACTAGCGGTCAAAAGTTTGCTCTATCCCACATGAGATAAAATAGCACACCCATATCAGACGATAGTCAGGGTAAGTCAGTTCAGAGACTCTGTTTCACCATGGGAGCAAAATTATGACCTCAACTGTACAACACATCCACTGGTAAGCCTTGATCCATGTAGTCTGTTACCATTTCAAGGAAAATGAGTAAATGTGTTAAACAGGATATTCTCTCCATGAAATTGTGTGATGCATTGAGCAGTCTGGTGTTGGAAGAAGGCAACCCTCAGAGTTTACAGACACAGTGCATATAGTGAGTTGACATGAAGCAAGGGTCAGGTGTGTGTAGTGGTTGTGGGCCAGAGTTAGTTTTTCCCTGACGTGGACCTTGTGACTCAACCTCAGTTGTCAAGAGTACAGTACGGTGTATACTGAATGTTTATTTTTTTCTCTGGTGGGTCCTGTCATGTGTTGTGTGAGGAATGAGTTTAAGAGGAGGTCAAGGAATTCTCCTCCAGCTTGTGTGGTAAGAGTCACCCAATCTACTGTCTCGTAATGAGAACTTGTCTTCTGGATGACTCTATGGAGTCTGCCACTTCTCCCTGTGAGGCTGAGTCATCCTTATAACACACACCTACTCTCACCTTGCTTTTGTTTTATGCTATTAGTTCACATCAAATAGATTCAGACTACAGTATATAATTTCATTTAGCTGCTCATTACTGGTTACTGTCAGGTGCTCCTTAACATACAGTACAGTAGTACACCACCACCTCTTGTAGCCCTGTCCGTTCTGAGTGGTGGTTGATACCTGGTAGACAAAATTCACCGTGGAACACATCTTGTTAACCCCAGGACTTTGATGTCCGGCTGTTGTGTGTCCACCTGTGCAGCACTCAATAGTCCAGATTTATTAAGTAGACTTGTGTCATTCCTGTACCAACACCAGTTTCTCTCTGGGTTACTAGTACATAATACTTAAAGCTACATTAGTGATGATCAACTCTTATACAAAGTCCACCACATTTCTCACTGTCTCTTCTCCCCAGGTTCTTTGTTTATTTGCTATTGTTCTCTCATGACATGTTGTGTTAGCCCCAGCTGCCACATTATCACTGGGTGTTGATGTAACCATTTCCTGTAAGTTATTTAATACTTCTTACACTGATTGTTGATGACATGTTATTTGTTGCTCTAATTTATCTTGTTCCTTATCAAACTTATCTACTGTTTCATGA
>CAUDMG010000322.1:0-2500 GCA_958450375.1 Homarus gammarus
CCGTACCTATAAATTTTTAAAGCACCCGAGGAGCGAAGGAGACTCAGCTGGCGAAACTGAGCAAACAGTAGACCGCTCAGCGGGTGATTCGAATCCTATAAAAACAGCAAGGGCGTATTGAAGATAAGAAACAGAATGTACACCCCCCTGCCGCCAAACCGACCCCCCCCCGGGCTGCGCTTCAATCTGCGTGACTCAACGTCGCTATTGCATTGGGCTACTCGAGATATACAGTATCGGAAAACACCCTGGAGGGGTTAACGCGGTAAAGACAAGAAGTCCCCCCTGTCTAAGTATAAACCTTCCTGGGCGGATGAACTGACGTTACTGGAGCTCGGGATAAGGAGTCTGCAATCAGGTTGTCCACCCCCTTTATGTGCCAGACTTGTAGATTATAGGGCTGGGTGAGGAGAGCCCAGCGCAGGATTCGCTGGTTGGAGGTCTTGTTGGTTTGGATGAACGTGAGTGGGTTATGGTCGGTGAAGACTAGGGTTGTTTGTGGGCAAGACTGGAGGTAACATTCAAACTTCTTTATTGCCAACACCAGAGCCAGGGCCTCCTTCTCTATGGTCGAGTAGTTGGTCTGATGTTTTTTCAACTTGGCGGAGTAATATGCCACAGGGTGAAGGACATCAGTGGTTGGGTCGGGTTGTAGGAGCACAGCCCCCACTCCGACACCACTAGCGTCGATTTGCAGATGGAAGGGCAAGGTGTAGTCAGGGGGGTGGACTACAGGCTTAGAGGCAAGGAAGGCTAAGAGGCGGTGTTAAGACTGGTCGCACTTCTGGTTCCAGATGTAAGGGACTGCAGAACTGGTAAGGTCTGTGAGGGGTCCGGCCACGCTGGAGAAGTTACTGCAGAACCGACGGTAGTAGCCGCACATCCCCAGGAAGCGCATGAGTTCCTTCCTCGTCCTTGGAGTGGGGAAGGACAAGATGGCTTCAACGTTTGCGTCCTTGGGTCTCACCATACCATGCCCAACGATATGTCCCAGGTACGTCACCGAGGCCCGGCCAAAAGCAGATTTAGCCAGGTTTATGGTGAATCCAGTCTCTTGCAGTCGTGCAAACAGTATCTCCAAACGCACCAGATGTTCGTCCCAGCTGTCCGACACCACCACCAGGTCATCCAGGTAGGCGAACGTCCCACCTAGGTCCTGAATAAGGTAGTTTACGGCCCTCTGGAATGTGGCCGGAGCATTAGAAAAGCCAAACGCCATAACCAAATATTGAAAAAGACCAAATGGAGTTATAAATGCCGAGATTATTTTTGCCCTATCCGTGAGTCCTACTTGATAATATCCTTTCAACAGGTCCATGGTTGATACAAACTTGGCACAGCCTATGCTGTCTATTATATCTTCAATCAAAGGTAAAGGGTAGGAGTCAGAGACAGTGACCTGGTTCACTTTACGATAATCTGTACAGAAACGAAAGGTGCCATCGGGTTTTGGAATGAGAAGGCAAGGTGAAGCCCAGGGGGAGGTACTAGGCTCAGCTAAGTTATGTTTTAACAAAAAATCTACCTCCTTTTTCATAATCTCTTTTTTTTGTGGACTTAGACGATATGCTGATTGCCTAATGGGTTGTACATCATCTGAGATTAGCTTAATATCATGTTTAAGTATATTGCAAAATCCTGGGAGGTCTGATGTGACTTTAGGAAATGTTGATAATAACTTAGTGAGATCTTTTGCTTGAGATGGATTCAGAACAGAAAAATACTCATCCAAATTGTTGAGTATGTGACTGTTAGCAGGGTTCTCTTTAGGTAGAGGGAAGTCTAAATTCTCCAATAGGTCCATGTCATCTGTCTCCGGCCCTGACGAAACCGCAAGCAATACAGGTTGGCTTATAGCCTCTGGGATGTCTTCCTCTGACTGCCTGGAATGGTAAAGTTTCATGAGATTAATGTGAACAAGTTGTGAATCTTTTCTGCCATCAGGAGTATGGACTATATAGTTGAGAGGAGATAGTTTATTCGCAATAACTTGACAGTTTTGATGGAACCGTTCCAAGCAACCTTGGGACGGTGGGTGGTAAGCCGAAGATGTACAATGGTCCACACTGAGGTCTTTCATCACCTGTTTGAACAAAGATGGATCAGATTGTTGGACTGTAATGAGCTCATCCTTACTAATCGTCTTATTGTACAGATCTTCTGTGGGTAGGAAGATATTGGAGGTGGTTTTAGATGAAGAGGGCCCATTTCGCACACTCTGTGACCTGGTGACAGCACAAGATGGGAAAAGATGAGGAATAGTTTCTTTAAGGTCAGTGGTGGAGTTGACAGGTAAGGGAGAGTCGACTGTCTTTATGTTAGGAACCACTAGATATCCAACCAAGTCATTACCCAATAATAAATGAATGCCGCACACAGGCATTGGGTCTTTCCTAATGGCTATTTGCACTTCCCCAGTAATCAAGGGACATTGGAGGTGCACTTTAGCTAAAGGATAGGAAGAATGGGACGAGAGATCTGAAATTAGAACACTCTCATT
>CAUDMG010000322.1:7500-31061 GCA_958450375.1 Homarus gammarus
ATATATAGGTCAGATTCATGTGGGTAATGTCACTGTTCACTGCCATGCAGGACAGAGGTTCGTACACAAAGAAAGACATACATCATATTCATTAGCAGTATATATAGGTCAGTGGTTCACATACATTGGAGTCATATTCAAATTGAAGACTATTCAGTGTGGGCTAGCAAATTTGGGATAAACAGCAAGAATGTTCTCAAGCACCCCCGATTAAATGTAGTAATTACAAAGTTCAAGATACAATAAGTCAGGTGGTGTGAAGTCTTTGACAGTGTTACATTAAATAATAGTGTTCAAGTGACTATCTATACTAAATTCAATGTTGAACGAGGAACACGAACGCTTAGGTTCATTTCATGGAACATCCGGAGTGGTAACCACAGAATTAATGACCTACAATGGTTTGTTAAAGTTTTTAACATTGATGTAATTGGTTTACAAGAACCTTACACGTCCAGCACCCAGAAGAAAGTTGCACCCAGGATAGCTGGGTTTACAGCATATAATAGTGGAGCAGGAAGTGGCCTGCTCACTTATGTAATGAATGATTTGGTCTGTAAATGGATTAAAACTCACAATGATGAAAGTATTCGCTATCAACAATTTACAGTAAAGACAGTAAACAGTCAATTTTCGCTGTATAACATCTATGTTCGGTTTAATGAGCTGCGAGCAGACGTGTTACCAAAGCCATCAGGTAACAATGCTATGCTGTGTATGGGTGACTTTAACTCTCGTCACAATATCCTCGGTGATGTCCAGTGTAACTCTAATGGGAGGGTATTCATGAATTACAACAATAATCATAATATCACTGTATACGACACAGACAAAGTGACACATCTGATGGGGGGCAGACTTGATTATGTGATTGGGTATAACCTAGTAGACAGTAATGTCAAGGCTAAGGTCATCTCAGACCACCTAGTCAGTGATCATTATGCAATACTTACTGAATACACTGTTGCTGATGTCAAGTGTGAACCCCATCCTCAGCTCAGAATGAACATCCCAGATAATCTTAAACTGCACTTCAAGGCCTACATCCACAGATGGTATGCTGGATATACACCTGGGTCAGTGGATGAATTTTGCTGTGATCTTGTAAATGTCATTACCACATATTATACCACCTGGGTAAGCCAAGGAGGAAGGGGGGCAGCACTAAACCACCTCTGTGGACACATGACCCCATCCTCACCAAAGAAGGAGAGAAGGTAGAACAGCTTGCCAACACTTATGAGCAAAATAAAACTAGTGATAACCTCTTGGCATTCCTCAAAGCTAACAGAGAATTTCGTGAACTCAAAGGTCAGGTGAGAAACGCCTATTGGGAACAATTCTTACAGGGGATTAATAGAACAACCACTCTAGCAGAAGTGTGGAACAAAAGTAGAGCCATTACCAAGTCACCCACCCGAGTCCAGCTTCATCACAACCCTGCAGAATATGCAGACATGCTATTAGACTAATGGTCTAGTGTGTCACAAATCACTTCCCTGCCTCCTGACATACAGCAATATCTTAAAACCACACACATTAATAGCGGATTCAATATTGAAATAGCCTGTTCCTCACCAGACCTTACCGACCAGTTTCCTATAACGCACCACGAACTAACAACAGCACTAATGAAAGGTGAGTCATCCTCCCCTGGTGAGGATGGCATAACCTATAACACCCTGAGATTGTTGAATGAGATCCCTAACCATCCACTGTTTGACCTGAATCAAATGAGCCTCACAAAGGGTTTATTCTGCCTAAGACATGGACCCATGGAAACATAGTACCAATCCCTAAAGCTAATTCTCCAAACTTCAGGCCAATTTCACTCACATCCTGTATGTGTAAAATTCTTGAAAGAGTTGTTCTAAACCGTCTCATGTTTCAAGTCAAAGACAAACTCGCCCCTAATCTGTAGGGGTTCATACCCGGGTGTATCACACAGACATGCTTTGCAGAACATCTTGTTCTTTCAAAAGATAAGACACAAACAGCCTTCATAGACCTTAAATCAGCCTTTGATGTAGCTAATAGAGACATTATACTTGAGCAACTAGCTAATTTTGGCATCCAAGGTAACCTCCTGACATGGATAATGGGTTATCTGTTAAAAGTACCAGAATGAGATCATTTGAGCTTGGCATGCCTCAGGGAGGAGTGTTAGGTCCTATTCTCTTTAATATACTGATGCACAAGCTTATTGCTGACATTTCAATTCAGCAAAACGAGGCCATAATATGCTATGCTGATGATATCTTCATTATGACACAGACCAAACTCAGGCTCCAAGACTTGCTGGATGTATTTGCTCGGAGGACTGTGGAATGTGGTCTCATAATATCCTGCTCACCCTCTGCCTCTTGACTTTAACATTAACAGCATGCCCTTGAAACTATGTAGCTCCTATAAATATCTTAGAATTTGTGTGAATGATGCAAACTTTGTCGGCAACCTTCGTGGCAAACTAATCCAGCGCATTAAACCCCTCAGAACCCTTGTTGGCAAGGGCTATGGAATTAACATCACCTATGCTCGTACTTTCTATCTTCACTTCATTCGTTCTGTAGTTGACAATCATGCTCTCCATCTTGTGACTATTCAGCCGAAACAACTCCACAGCCTTGAGGTAGTGCAAAATGATGCCATGCTCATCATTCTAGGTTGCCCAAAATCAACCAGAATTGTAAACATGAGGAAAGAGCTCGGACTGCCCTCCCTATCTGAGAGGATATCTCTACTTAATACCATGTTTTGTGTCAAAGTTTTGAAGAACAATGGTTCCCAAACTACAGCTCAAACTGAGTTGATGTTCTATCTAAGTAATCCCGCCTATCTCGCTAACCTTCCACAAAAGACTCTTTGGGGCGTGGCTTCATAAAAGTGTTGCAGATCTCTTGAAACTGAATGTCCCAATCACCCCAGACGAACCTATTCCTCCTTGGCTGGATATATCAGTTCCTATTAATTACACTCCTGTTGGTAGTAAGCAAATGTTAAACACCGATGTGGTGAGATGTGTCACACTAGAAACTATTAACAGACACATAGAGAGTATTAAATCAAGTGAATGTTATGCTTTTACTGATGGTTCTGTGCAGACAAACACAGATAGAACAGGCTGTGCAATTGTAATATACAAAGAAAAAGAGATGATAGGGTCAAACAAGCAAAGGCTGAACAACAGGGCCAGCACAACACAAATTGAACTAACTGGAATCTACTTAGCCACAGACTACCTTAAAGAAAATGGAGGTGGGGTGATATTCTGTGACTCTCAAAGTGCTTTGAAATCAATGAACAGCCCGTCAGGCTCTATGTCTAAAGTTGTATGTGATATTAAAAGGAATGTGATAACTGCCAATGAGAACAACCTTCGTATCGAATTTGTGTGGATCCCGTCCCATGTTGGAATCAGGTATCATGACCGTGCTGATAGACTGGCCAATGAGGCATGTAAGAAAGAAAATGTTGACTGTGACTTTGGCCTGTCCAATGCTGTAATAAAAAACATTCAAGTCAGAATCATGAACTCTGATCTAGAAGTGAGAAATGCAGAGAGACCTGGCAGTTGTAGCATTAGCATATATGACAAATTTTGTGACAAGAGGTACCGGTATGGCCAGCATAAGAACAGAACCAGATAATGTGATGTAGTCGTGGCCAGAATTAGGCTAGGATACAGACACATCTGGCAAGTTAGTAACGCTGTACCCATACCGGAACACTCAGCATGTAAACTTTGTGATAAACCTTTAAAGCATACACTTGAACACTATATTATTGAATGTGACACTGTCAAAGACTTCAGACCACCTGACTTATTGTATCTTGAACTTTGTAATTACTACATTGAATCGGGGGTGCTTGAGGACATTCTTCCTGTTTATCTCAAATTTGCTAGTCCACACTGAATAGTCTTCAATTTGAATATGACTCCAATATATGTGAACCATTGATCTATATATACTGCTAATGAATATGATGTATTTCTTTCTTTGTGTACGAACCTCTGTCCTGCATGGCAGTGAACAGTGACATTACCCACATGAATCTGACCTATATATATATATATATATATATATATATATATATATATATATATATATATATATATATATATATATATATATATATATATATATATATATATATATATATATATATATATAGATATTTCATGTAGATCCACAATGAAAACGTGGATAAGATAAATCTTGATAAAATCACACGGGAAGAGGGAAACAACGGAGCACCTTAGCTTTCGTCTTTAATCAAGACATCTTCAGAGGCACCTGAAAGATGCCTCTGAAGATGTCTTGAATAAAGATGAAAGCTAAGATGCTCCGTTGTTTCCCTTTTCCCGTGTGATTTTATCAATATATATATATATATATATATATATATATATATATATATATATATATATATATATATATATATATATATATATATATATATATATATATATATATATATATATAAATATTAGGGTGGTCCTTATTTTTCAACTTTGGATTTTTTCTACCACAGACCCTGCTAAAAGTGTCCATATATGACGAAAACATTGTGAGTAGAGTTATTTTTAAATATATTAAAATCTAGAGGTTGTTCAAAGATGTCAAAAATTAAGCAATCGATGTAGTCGATTACTTTGTAGCCGATTACGCCCACCACTAGTGCGTCGCATTTGGTACGATTGTGGTGAGTTTTTGCTGGTCGTGATTGATGATTGGGGAAATTAGAAACAGTTCTGCAGAGAATTTTCATTATTAATTTGTATTAATAGTTAATTTATTTATTCCTCAGGTCAAAATGGCTAATGCAGGAGTAAAAACACGAGAAAATGTGTATTTGATAAAGGCATTATGTGATGACATTACAGGGGCTAAGTTACCTTCAAACAGGCAAGTGTTACAGTATTTTTTAAGCATGCATCGCATACAGAAAAAACCCATCAGAGTGGCAGCTGGGGAAGTCACAGACAAACTTCTTCAATTTTGGACAAAAGCAAACATTCCCACACACCACAAACCAGATTGTGTGAATCAAGTGCACAAAATGTTTGACAAGTGGAGTAGTTTGAAAAAGAACTCTTCAAGAAAGACAGAAACTCAAAAGCAGAAAGAGAAAGAGTTCACTGATACATTTGAAGATCTCTTTGACATTGCACATGTAAATGCTGTGAATATGATGACAGTAGAGGAGGATAAGGATTTCTTAATAACGCAACGAGAAAAAGGGCGTCGTGGGGCAATGTCATCTCTTGACAAAGTGTTCCTGAAAAGACAGAAACAACGAGAAAAATCTCTGAAGAAAGCAATGAAAAGGAAGTTTGTTGCAGACAGTGCAGAGGAAGAAGCCAAAAAATGCCAGGCCATCGTTGTCTTGGACAGCAGTAGTACGTCTTCTTCTGAGGAATCCAACCCATTTCCTGGCCCATCAGCACTTCAAACTCCACCTACTCTCAAGAAGTATGAGCGAAAAGAAGTTTTAACTCCAGAACTTTCTGCAGCATTAGATCGGACCAAGTACTCAGATAGAATGGCCATTCACATTGTCACCCAAACTGCTCGGAGTCTGGGCCATGATGTCAGTGAATTGATTCTGAATCGATCAAGCATCAGGAGGAAACGTCAGCATCATCGCAGTAGCAGGGCAGCTGAAATCCTTTCAATTGTTCACTGGGATGGTAAATTGATGCCTGATTTGACAGGGCATGGGGGACATGTTGACAGACTCCCAGATCTTGTCTCAGGCATTGGCACCTTCCAACTTCTTGCTGTTCCAAAACTTCCCTCTGGTACCGGTGATGAACAAGCAAAAGCTATTGTGAAGGCTTTGGAGCAATGGCACATTGCAGACATCGTGCATGGCATGTGTTTTGATACAACAAGCTCAAATACTGGTCACCACAAGGGTGCGTGTGTGAAAACTGAGCAATTGCTGGGTCGTGATTTCTATATTTTACCTGCCGCCACCATGTACTAGAACTTGTAGCTGGAGCTGCTTTTGAAGCTGTAATGGGGCACTCAGCTGCTCCTGACATACAGCTGTTCAGAAGATTCTAAGCCAAATGGAAACAAATTGACAAGCAGACGTTTGAAGACTCCTCCACCGACGATCTGTCAGAAGAATCAATCAGAGCTGTTAGGGACGATCTAGCCAACGTCATTGAGAAGGCTCTATTGGAGACACAGCTTCGAGATGATTATCGAGAGCTGCTAGAGCTGACTCCATCTTCCTTAGCACATCACCTTCTCGAGGAGTGCGATTTTCTGCTCCTGGTGCAATGCACCAAGCACGATAGATGGCAAAGACCATTTATTCCTTCAAAGTGTGGTTATTCCGTTCTCAGTTTAAGCCTACTCTAAAGGAGAACAGAGGACAAAGATATTTGTGCATTTTCCTTGCCCGAATATACTGTATGTGAAGGGTTGGACAACTGCTCCACTTGCTGCAAAGGCACCAAAAGGAGATCTGATGTTGCTTAAAGCTCTTCAAGACTACAGTACCATCAGTGATGCCATATCAAAGGCAACTTTCCACAAAATGATGAGACACCTCTGGTACTTGTCAGAGGAGTTGGTTGCATTGGCCTTCTTTGATGACGACAGGAACAACGCAGAAATAAAATAAGTATAAGTAACAGGTGACGGGTGTCACTCAAAAGAACGTGAACTGAATGACAAGAGGACTGGACTGCCCCCCTTCTGCTGGTGGGGTACTATATATAGGGTCGGATCCCGCCAGTGCGACACGCAGGCGAAACATGTGTCATTTATCGATGCAGATGGTCGTTAGAGAAACAAAGAATGTTTGTTACAATACTAAATAAAGAATTCAGATAACAATTAAAACCTTAACATCACAGGGTAAGGTGACTAGAATATATAATAGTAAATATAACACATCATTACAAGAATAATATGGAACACCCCTGGACCTCACGCAGTTCCCGCTGCTGAATGTGTGCCTGCCTTGCATCTGTAAGCTTCTGTACGACAATGGTTTACATCATGAATTGACCGCAGAAACAATGGTCTACTGTACATCATGAACAGACCTTGGAAACAGGGGTGTGCATCGTGATAGACTGTACAATAGGGTGTGTCAATTTTGTCAACATGTTAAAAATCAAATTTGGTAGTCAAAATATTGTGCCTCTTTATGTCTAAACTTGAGATTAGCAAACAAAAATGAATTGAAATAACCCTCACCTACATCAATTATACCTTAAAGTTTCAAATATCAGTATTTCAACAAATTAATGAGACTTGATTAGAATTATTCACTTGATATTAACTAATCTCATGTAAGCATATGGATTATGGAGTATTTTATGGTTCTATAGCTTGTGTACAATATGCATGTCAGAACATGAACATGAACAGGCTCTCCGTGTGGGACAGTTTAATTCTTGTTTTGACTTGTACCAAGGGTGAGGATAAGGCGCCCGGCTCACTCTCCTTCTAGATATCATAGACGGTGGTTTGCTCTCATTGCACTTGCACCTACTCTACCAGACGAATTCTACATTTTAATTATTGTAAGTAGGGCATATTGATTGTCGCAGTTACTTATATCATTGTATAAAACACTATGTTCTAAGAAATTATTATGTTATTTCTGTTACAGCATTTTTGATAAACAAATTGATATTTTTTGAAACAACAATTGAATTATGAAACATTGAAATATTTTTCTATTTGTCAGATAGTGTGAAGATGTCAAAATTGAAGACAAGAAGTCAGTTGTCAACCCACTTGAGCCTGCTAGTTGGTAAAGGGAAGGAGCTTCCTGTATCAGAACTTCCAACAGTGAGAGACATGCTAAGATTAGGGTTACTCCTTCGAGAAAAAAATGCAAAGGACAGAAGGAACTATACAGATAAAGAACTCATAAATGACATGATAGTCCCTCTTCTGCATCAATGGACAAAAGCTAGTGCACTATTCAAACCACCTGTGATTAATCAGTGTCGAACTATTGAGCTAAAACTAACGAAATTATGGCACAAAGCAGTTGAAACATCACTTGGTAAAGGAAACTTGGCCAGGAAAAATGAATTTCTGCACACACTTGATACTCTGTTTGACATTTTGACCTGCAAGTGCTCCATACAATTATGTTCTGAATCCAACTGTTCTCACTCAGGTAAGAGAGAAAATAATTCCCACATTGATTGTGGTTGTCCTCGTGAAAAGAAGATCCCTGTTTTAGAGCTTGAATTTATAAAGGCACAGAGGACAAAGGCAGAAGGCCAAGGAAGTATGCAAATGGGTTCAATAGATTATTCAGAAACAAAGAAGCAGATTGCTAATGCCAAGAAGAGAGAACAAATCCGAGAGAGGGAACAAAAGAAGAAAATGAAGAGTGAAGAAGCCATCCAAAGAGAGGAAGAGCTGTGTCAAGATGTTTATCACTTCTTTGATAGTTCTTCTGATGAACAGGAAGCAACATCAGATGATAGTTCCAAAGAGCCATCTGAACCTTTACCAAAGAAAATGAAATACAACACAAGAAATATTTCAAACATTGCTTTAGCTAGTATTCGCCACCATGCTGGACTTCGTGAGGCTGCAGAAATTGCAACTGCCGCTTGGATAGATGCAGGCCTCATCAGCCGAGAGGATGTATCTTTGGTGATAGATCATAATAAAATTAGAAGAGCACAAGAAAAAATAATGAAGGAAATATCTGATCAGCATGAAAAAGATTTAAGCGAGGGAGGGCTCTCCTGTCTTTTGTTTGATGGAAGACTAGATGACACAAAAGTTTTGCTAGAAGTAGAGGGAGTGAACAGAAAGTTTCCAGGTCTCATCAAAGAAGAACACTACTCTGTCTGTTCTGAGCCTGGTGGTCGGTTTTTGTTTCACTTTGCTCCCGAAACTGAAGTAGAAGGGAAGAAACATGCAGAGGTCATTGCTGATCATATTTTATGTTGGGTTCAGGAGAGAGGACTTGGCAGTTCACTGCAGGCTGTTGGTGAAGATTCAACTGCAGTGAACACCGGATGGCAGGGGGGTGTAATGACGCATTTAGAGAAAAAACTAGGAAGAAGACTTGTTTGGATTGTATGTGATTTACATACAGGCGAGCTACCTCTTCGTCATCTCATCCAGGAACTTGATGGTCCTACAAAGAGCAACAACAAGTGGTCAGGTCCCCTTGGCATCATGCTGGATGAAGCAACACAACTAGAAATAAATACAACCTTTCCAAAGGTCGAAGTTGGCCCTCCCCTTCCGGCGTTGTCTGAAGGAGTCATCAAAGATCTCAGCACAGATCAATCCTATGCTTATCGTATTGCCCAAGCAATAAGATCAGGAGAAGTGCCTCAGTCATTGGCTCTCTTGGAGATTGGACCTGTCAGTCACAGCCGTTGGTTAACTACAGCTCTTCGTTTCTGCAGGATTTGGATTTCCAAACACGAATTGAAGGGCAAAGTGCTGAAGAATTTGAGGTTAATTGTTGAATTTATTATTGGAGTTTATCTTCCCCAGTGGTTTAGTGTGAAACTTAATCCTATGTGGGTGGATGGGCCCAATCACCTTTTGTTTCAATTGCAGCTAGTAAGAACACAGAGGAAGGTAGTGAGGGACATCGTGTTACCTGTGGCAAGAAGGTCCGCTTGGTATTCTCGATCAGAAGCAGTTTTGCAAGCAATGCTTTGCAGTCAATGTACCAATCTCCGAACCGAGGCTGTAGAAGTCATTCTAAAGATTAGAGGAACGCTAATAGATGACGACCAGTTGGGAGACTGTTCGTTTCATTCAAGAAAAGTTCCCCCAATAAACGTCAATGCCACCAAATTGTTAGAATTGGTTGACTTGAGTTTGGAAGTCTTAGAGCCACCATTGACAACAAGTCTAACTAGCCAAGAATTGAGAAACCTTAAAGAGACTCCAATGCAGGTGCCGAAGTGGCCTTCCCACACTCAAAGTGTGGAGAGATGTGTGAAAATGGTCACAGAAGCAGCGGGCCATGTTTACAGCCACGAGAGGCGAGAAGGTTATATCAAAGCACAAATAGCAAGCAGACTACTGATGACAAGAAACCAAAGCAAAGAGAGTATGAAGGCATTGGTTACTTTCAAATAGACTACGGATAATAAAATATAATAATTTGAAACTTGAAACAGTAACATGTGTGCAAACGCTGGTTAAGTTATAAATTCACAAATATGTACATTTAAAAATCCATTTGATGTAGGTAGGACTTATTATAAAAAAAAATTTATGCCAGAATATTGTTTTGCATGCTTAAAGACTACAATAAATTGCTACCAAATTACTCGATTTTCAATTTAGCCAGTTCACCCCCTAAATTGACACACCCTACTGTACAAGCAATCATATACACCATGAGATACCGCACAAACAATGGTCTACAATGGTCATTATAGTCTATACAAACAGTAGTCTACACAACCATAGACTGTACAAACAATGATCTAAATCATGATAGCCTGAACAATGGTCTACATCATGATAGATCGATGGTCCAAATTTCAATTTATAAAATTAATCGCCAAACGGAAAAAAATATGTACGTCAGTGAAAACAAAACGTTCCTATTGGAGCAGCAGAAACAGAAGCAGATACACAAATAATTGAATTAAAGGAATCAGTTAGGTGTTACCAAGATGACGATGTACCCAGCACATGCTAAACCACACCACCTCGACAGACATGGGGATTGGTGGTCTACCACTCTTACTCTATATTCTTGCACTAGAGAACGTGGCACTTAGTTGCTCTTGATATTTATTTTTTTATACTTCAATCATTGAATATTTATATAATTACAATTTACTAGTGATAAATGAGTGTTTGTATCTAAAGATTCAGCATGACTATAGTATATTATGAACTGTACATGAATAAGTTGCATTCTAAGCAGTAGACAACAAAAGTGATTCAATGTTTCATTTTGTCTCACTCCGTCCTTCTGACTTTCTGGTGGACAGATCTCGTTTTCGTTTAGACTCATCTGGCCCTTCTGACTTTGTGGAGCGCAGAGATCTTTTTTCGTTTTGAGTCACAATGTCCTTCTGACTTTGTGGGGGACAGATCTCTTTTTCGTTTTGACTCATCTGGCCCTTCTGACTTTGTGGAGCGTAGAGATCTTTTTCGTTTAGAGTCACAATGTCCGTCTGACTTTGTGGGGGACAAAAATCTTTTTTGTTTTGACTCATCTGGCCCTTCTGACGTTGTGGAGGGCAGAAATCTTTTTCGTTTTGAGTCACAATGTCCTTCTGAATTTGTGGGGAAAGAAATCTTTTTCGTTTTGACTCACAATGTCCTTCTGACTTTGTGGGGGACAGAAATCTTTTTCGTTTTTACTCATCTGGCCCTGCTGACTTTGTGGAGCGCAGAAATCTTTTTCGGTTTGACTCATCTGGCCCTTCTGACTTTGTGGGGGACAGAAATCTTTTTCGTTTTGACTCATCTGGCACTTCTGACTTTGTGGAGCGCATAAATCTTTTACGTTTTGAGTCACAATGTCCTTCTGACTTTGTGGGGTACAGAAATCTTTTTCGTTTTGACTCATCTGGTCCTTCTAACGTTGTGGGGGACAGAAATCTTCTTTGTTTTGACTCATCAGGCCCTTCTGACTTTGTGGAGCGCAGAAATCGTTTACGTTTTGAGTCACAATGTCCTAGTGACTTTGTGGGGGACAGAAATCTTTTTCGTTTTGAGTCACAATGTCCTTCTGACTTTGTGGGGGACAGAAATCTTTTTCGTTTTGAGTCACAATGTCCTTCTGACTTTGTGGGGGACAGAAATCTTTTTCGTTTTGACTCACAATGTCCTTCTGACTTTGTGGGGGACAGAAATCTTTTTCGTTTTGACTCATTCTGTTCTTCTGATTTTGTGGAGCGCAGAAATCTTTTTCGTTTTGACTCACCTGGTCCATTTCGCTTTGTGGGACCCGGTATCCAATCTATATTTTATTGACCTAACGTGTCTTCTGGCTTAAGATGGGGCGATACCCTCCAACCTATATGCCCCCTTGTAGATGGTGATTGTGGGTACACTCTCCTAAGAGCGGTTAAGAGTCGGTGGATGAGGTCATTATTCGAGGGCCTCGTACGTGGTTCATAATTCTGTGATTTTTTTATCCAAAAATTAATTCCAGTATCCAAGGTCCAGCGCACTTTGCGTTAAAGTTACATCCACATACGACCTGCACTATACATCTCACTGGCCTCCGAACATACCCCTCCTGCTCGTACTTCTGGAGCGTACTACGAAAATGCGCGAGGTACTTTTCTATTAAAAACTACTGTCCCAAGCCGTCGACTTAGGCCAAAGTCAATCAGGGTGACGTTTTAGTCAGTCTCAATTTCATCTACACATATGTTATTAGACTTAATATCACAGTGAGCGTAACCCACCTTGAACAGTCCCTGAACGATTTCATGGACCATATACATAAGACTATAAAACATTTTTTCGGTGATTTTATTCTTTTCAATATACGCTTTCAGAGTAATGCCGGCATATTCACTAACGATCACCTGCTTCTCTACACATACCCCTAAATACCGCTATACACCACAAACGCCCTATAACCGGGCCAGCACGTTTGCCTCGAGGGTGAAGGAAACTCTGGTATCATATTTTTATTTATCATCCTTAAAGCATTTTATGACGATCAACGGTAAATGTAAGGTGTCGAGGCGATAACAAGTACCATAGGCACCAGTCCCCAGACGCGTTATCACCGCGCCTATATACAGAAAATCAATATATTCTGGCCGAAAAGTCTTTACTCTTTAGTGAAGATATTTTGAATCTATAGACATATCTTTTTATACAGTATTTTTGAACAAAATGAGTGTGTTCTGCAAAATCTGAGAATTTAAAAATGGATAGCTTCGAATCGATAGGTGAAATCAAGGAGGTTGAATGGAAGTGGTAAATGAATGATAAGGTAGTGACGGTAGTGTAGATTATAGTGTAGTGAATGCAGTGTAGAATCTACACTATGTACGCTACACTCACCTACAATGTAGATGATAGTGTAGTGGATGTAGTGTAGAAGATAGTGTAGAGGATGTAGTGTAGATGGTTGGGTAGTGGGTGTAGTGTAATGTTAGTGTAGTGGATGTAGTGTAGATAATAGTGTAGTGGATGTAGTGTAGATGATAGTGTAGTGGATGTAGTGTAGATGGTAGTGTAGTGAATGTACTGTAGGTTATAGTGTAGTGAATGCAGTGTAGAGTCTACACTATGTACGCTACACTCACCTACAATGTAGATGATAGTGTAGTGGATGTAGTGTAGAAGATAGTGGAGAGGATGTAGTGTAGATGGTAGGGTAGTGGGTGTAGTGTAGGTGATAGTGTAGTGGATGTAGTGTAGATGATAGAGTAGTGGAAGTAGTGTAAGGGATAGTGTAGTTGATGTATTGTAGATGATAGTGTAGTGGATGTAGTGTAGATGATAGTGCAGTGGATGTAGTGTAGGTGATAGTGTAGTTGATGTAGTGTAGATGATAGTGTAGTGGATGTAGTGTGGATGGTAGTGTAGTGGATGTAGTGTAGATGGTAGTTTAGTGGATGTAGTGTAGGTGATAGTGTAGTGGATGTAGTGTAAATGATAGTGTAGTGGATGTGGTGTAAGTGATAGTGTAGGTAGTGTATGTAGATGGTAAGGTAGTGGATGTAGTTTAGGTGATAGTGTAGTGGATGTAGTGTAGATGATAGTGTAGTGGATGTAGTGTAAATGATAGTGTAGTGGATGTAGTTTAGATGGTAGTTTAGTGGATGTAGTGTAGGTGATAGTGTAGTGGATGTAGTGTAGATGATAGTGTAGTGGATGTAGTGTAGATGGTAGTTTAGTGGATGTAGTGTAGGTGATAGTGTAGTGGATGTAGTGTAAATGATAGTGTAGTGGATGTAGTGTAGGTGGTAGTGTAGGTAGTGTCTGTAGATGGTAGGGTAGTGGATGTAGTTTAGGTGATAGTGTAGTGGATGTAGTGTAGAAGATTGTGTAGTGGATGTAGTGTAGATGGTAGTTTAGTGGATGTAGTGTAAGTGATAGTGTAGTGGATGTAGTGTTGATGATAGTGTAGTGGATGTAGTGTAGATGAGAGTGTAGTGGATGTAGTGTAGGTGATAGTGCAGTGGATGTAGTGTAGATGATAGTGTAATGGATGTAGTGTAGATGGTAGTGTAGTAAATGTAGTATAGGTGATAGTGTAGTGGATATTGTGTAGAAATAGTGTAGTGGATGTAGTGTAGGTGATAGTGTAGTGTATGTAGTGTAGGTGATAGTGTAGTGGATGTAGGGTAGATGGTAGAGTAGTGAATGTAGTGTAGGTGATAGTGTAGTGGATGTAGTGAAATGAGAGTGCAGTGGATGTAGTGTAGGTGATAGTGTATTGTAGTGTGCTTGATAGTGTAGTGGATGTAGTGTAGATGGTAGTGTAGTGAATGTAGTGTAGGTGATAGTGTAGTGGATATAGCGTAGAAATAATGTAGTGAATGTAGTGTAGGTGATAGTGTAGTAGATGTAGTGTAGGTGAGAGTGTAGTGGATGTAGTGTAGATAGTAGAGTAGTGAATGTAGTATAGGTGATAGTGTAGTGGATGTAGTGTAAATGATAGTGTAGTGGATGTAGTGTAGGTGATAGTGTAGTGTAGTGTGCTTGATAGTGTAGTGGATGTAGTGTAGACGGTAGTGTAGTGAATGTAGTGTAGGTGATAGTGTAGTGGATGTAGTGTAGATGGTAGTGTAGTGAATGTAGTGTAGGTGATAGTGTAGTGGATGTAGTGTAGATGATAGTGCAGTGGATGTAGTGTAGATGGTAAAGTAGTGAATGTAGTGTAGGTGATAGTGTAGTGGATGTAGTGTAGGTGATAGTGTAGTGTAGTGTAGGTGATAGTGTAGTGGATGTAGTCTAGATGGTAGTGTAGTAGGTGTAGCCTAGATCAGCGCTTCTCAAACTATCTGATGTGGCGGACGGGCATGGTTTTTTTTAATGTGCCACGGACCGCGAGCGAAGTGAGCCAATCCCGGGGCCTATAGGCCCCCCCCCCCCCAGGAAAATCTTTTGAGATATGTCCTATTTCAGGGGCATTTTGAGACTATCTGTACTAAACATGAAGACATGATGTCTTATTCATTCTAAGGCCAATCATCATTGACGTAACAAATCTTCCCAGTGTGCCAGGGACCAGTACCATATTTGTGCCATACAATTAATTGTCTACGATCAGAGAAAATATTATCTGAACATTCGTAGTAATATTATTTTATGCAGGAAAAATATCCAATCGTGGTTCAATGAGGAGAATGAACGTCCATACAATTCCTGTATTTTGTCTTAATGACACTCATTGTTGAGAAGCCAGTCTCGCAGAGGTAGGTTGAAGGAAAGGGGAGAAGAGTTTTCAGAGCAATTTCACTAAGCTCAGGATATTCTGCTTTCACTTTTATCCAAAAAGATGCAAGTGATGTTGAAGTTTCGAAACTTATCTTCAATCCTTCGTCAGCAGCCAACTCCAACAATTTATCCTCCACTTAAGAAAAAGTCATCTCTCAGTGGCATAAACGGATTTCGGATCCATCCAGTCCCTTTCCGTGGATCTTCTTCTGCTGGAAAGTAATGCTTAAAACGATCTGCCAAATTATTCAAGTGTTCTTTGATGACATTTTGCAGAGACACAACATTAAGGTCTACGTCTGCTTCGACTATGACTGTTGCCAATTGGTGAAACATGTCATAACAATCTCTTGACACTCGACTCTTCCATGCTTCTAGCTTCCGTTTTTGCCCGTCGATCTTGTCTGCCATTGTAAAACACGATGCCATCCTTCCCTGCATGGAGGTGTTAAGATCATTAAAGATGGCAAAGATATCAGCCAAATAAGCCAGCTTGGCTAGCCAATCCACTTCTCGGAACAATTGTGACCAAGCCTTCTGTTTCAATTTGTCTGGATTTGTGGATACATGAATGGAACATAGTGGATGGAGAAATGTGGTGAGAGTACCTGGTATTAAAATGTTCTTAGTAATAACATTAATAGAGTAACTAATGTTAGGATAAGGAGGTTATTATAGCATATAAAATTATATTACAAACAGGATAAAAATTGGAATGTTAAGGCCGGTCCACAATAATTTTTTGTTTTTCAAATTTACACAGGAATAGTGTGAACCGGCCTTTAAGATTATTAGTACTTACATTTTCAGATCAGTGGGTTGGGATGGGGTCCCAAATGACAAACACGCAGATACCCGTATGATGCTCTCTGTTCCAGTTCTTGATGGTAACTAACAACTGACCTGTGACCTGACATCACAGACTGCTGATCCACACGTGTGGAATAGCAGGGTTGCCAGTTGTGTGACACCCTTCACGGCTGGCACGCATAGTAAAAAATCGGCCATTTCTTTTAATGGGATGCACACATTTATTTTATCCGAAATTAAATAACTACCATACTTAAAATAAAAAGATTTATGTTTTGGGTGGATATGGCGTAACTGGTGGCCGAGAAACGTGGCAATTCTGGCAACACAAGGTGATGCGCCCTATTGATATCCCCAGGTGTGGTTCCCACAGAGTCAAACGCCACATCATCATGAAGGTGTTGTTATACTTATTTCAGTTCGCTGTTTTGCTGTTCATTATATCGCATCCGTTAGTTGCATAGCAATGACTTTTAACATGAGTGAGTAAATGAAAAATATAGCCACAATAAATATAAAAACTACAATGAAAATGTAAAAAAAAAAAAGACTGAGTCAGATGTCCCAGCAGTGTCACGTGGCGTGGAACGTAACTATCGTTTCTTTCTTTTCTGAAAACTCTCCGCGTACAGGCAGACGATGGCTCACGGACCACACTTTGAGTAGGACTGGTCTAGATGATAGTGTAGTGGATGTAGTGTAGATGGTCGTGTAGTGAATGTAGTGTAGGTGATAGTGTAGTGGATGTAGTGTAGATGATAGTGTAGTGGATGTAGTGTAGATAGTGGAGTAGTGAATGTAGTGAAGGTGATAGTGTAGTGGGTGTAGTGTAAATGATAGTGTAGTGGATGTAGTGTAGGTGATAGTGTAGTGTAGTACAGGTGATAGTGTTGTAGATGTAGTGTAGATGGAAGTGTAGTGAATGTAGTGTAGGTGATACTGTAGTGGATGTAGTGTAGATGATAGTGTAGTGGATGTAGTGTAGATGGTAGAGTAGTGAATGTAGTGTAGGTGATAGTGTAGTGGAGGTAGTTTAAATGATAGTGTAGTGGATGTAGTGTAGGAGATTGTGTAGTGTAGTGTATGTGATAGTGTAGTGAAAGTAGTGTTGATGGTAGTGTAGTGAATGTAGTGTAGGTGATAGTGTAGTGGATGTAGTGTAGATGATAGTGTAGTGGATGTAGTGTAGGTGATAGTGTAGTGTAGTGGTCCCCAACCTAAAGATCGTGGGCGCCATGGCACCCGCGGAACCATATTATGTAACCCTCATGGGTTTATTGGAAAATTGTGAAATATTTGGGATTCTTTGTTTGAGCAAAATAATGAAAATATGTAATAACTTCATACGACTTCATAGCTAGAGAGAGGGAAAGAGGGGGGTGGGGGTGGCTCTACAAATGTGGCCCAGAGCCTAGAAAGGTTGGGGACCACTGGTGTACTGGTTGTAGTGTAAATCAGGCATGCGCAACCCGTGCCCGAACTTTGTCTTTGTACGTCCCACAGAGTGATTGATAAATTCTGTTTAATGTGACCTGCGGTTCAGGTAGATGCAGCCTGTTTATGGTGAGTAAAGTAATAATTATTAAAAGAACAATCTTCTAACATATTTCATTACTGTTTCATCACCTAATAGGGTGTGTCATACGGAGGCGAATTTTTTTTTTTGAGTTTGAAAAATCGGCCCATGGTATTAATGATGTAGTTCTATATGCAGAATCATGTGATATCTTCATATTTGAAAAGTTTTCATTTTTTGCTAGGTAAATTTTAACTTGAAATCTTATGAAAATTCAGTATTCCCACCCTTTTACCAACACCACTAAATAGCTTATTTAAAGTAAAGTAAATGTATCAGGTTAATATATTAGGATGAAAATGATCCAGAATAGTGAAACGAATGATCCTGACACATTTATTAAATTTAATATTCCTTTAGAAAACAAAATCATCAAATACAAAAACCGGTTTTACTACTACGACCCGGTGTTGCTACACACCATAGAGAACATGTCTTTCTTGCTTCTGTTTCTACTCATCACCTCCCTGCTGACCACCTGAGCTCGGATGTAGCCTTCCCTCCTCTCCTGGCTGTACACGTGACTACTGGCCTCGCTCACTTGCTGTACACAACGCTCTATACTCTGGGTATGCGAGGGCCAGGCAGGGACATGCATTGGGTTGTCCAGGAAAGCTCTGACTTGAACATTGGTGAGGCTGCAGGTAAGAGGGGGCTCACTGCCAGCCTGGATGTTATCCAGATCTATGAGATCAGTGAGGGTCTTGGCACCTAGATTGACTTCAGGAGTCTTCCTGACCCTGAAGGAATCGTCACCAACTGATTCGTCATGCCCAGATCCTCTCATAAGTCTCATATCCAAGATCTTTTTGACTGCCACTCTTCTCTCCTCCTCATCCTTACTGCAGAGCATTGTCTGCAGAACTGCCTCGGGATGAGCATACCAGGAAGATCTCCTCACAGTCTGCTGCACAATCTGAACAACCTTCCTTGGTTGACTCCTCAGGAGCTCAAGCTGGAAGAGAACATGCCTCAGACCTTCGGAGAACGATGACTTGACCTTGGTGTTGAACCAATTTGGCAAGTAGACACTCACGATGAATTGGACAATATGTCTCAGGTTGTGAAGCTGGTTCCCTTTCAGTTTATGATGAGCGACCCAAATTCTGCAGAAACTGAGAGCCGTTGTGAGCCACCTAGAATGTGAGACTGGACCTATCTGCAGGTAAGCAAGTCTATCAGGCATGACCCCAGTTTTGATGGCACTGCAAATCATGTAACCATAGTACTGGTCAGTACTCAGGTCGTCAATGACAGTATGTGCAAGCTCAACGAGTGGAGGGCCAACTGTGATTTTTTCAAAGCTCGGATTTATTTCTAACTCAGTGGCAGAGTCCAGCATCTTGCCAAGAGGACCAGACCATCTGTTGTTTGAAAGAGTCTTGCCATCCAGCTCCTGGATCAGATGTCTGAGTGGCAATTTGTTGGTGTGGAGGTCACAAACAATCCAGACCAGCTTCCTCCCAATCTTCCGCTCTATCCACTGTATGACCCCCCCCCCCCCCTTGCCACCCTGTGTTCGTGTTGGTGCTGTCCCCTCCAATGGCCTGCAGGGTCTGGTCTACGTTCCTCTCTCTGAGCCAGTTCACAATGTTATCTGCCACTATCTCAGCTGGTTTCCTGATGTCATCTTTCTCTGGAGTGAAATGCCACAAATACTTCCCTCCTGGTTCACTGCAGCAGGAGCAGTGTTCCTCCTTCACCATGGCAGGGAACAACTTGTCAGAATCTCCAACTTTCATGAACACTTTAGTGTCATCCCTTCTCCCATCAAAGAACAAACAATTGATTCCATTTTCTCTTATCCCCTTATCAAACTCCTCTTCTAGGTTACTGACAAGTTTCTCCTGAGCTCTCCTTACTTTGTTATGATCTATCACCAGGTGAACATCATCAGGTGTTATCAAACCACCGTCAATCCAGGCAGCTGTTGCTATCTCTGCAGTTTCTCTGAGACCAGTGTGGTGTCGCATGCTGCCAGAGCTATGCTCGGGATATCTTTCCTATTTCGAATGTTATGCCTGGAAGGTTTGGGATCATTATTTTCTGGGTTAGGGACAAAGTCACCATTCTCCTGGTCAGCACTCGGATCAGCCATGGGGAAGTCATTAAACTCTGAATCAGCTTGACTCCAATCATCGGCCTTTTTTACCTCACCCTGGGCCTTCTCAAGTCTCTTTTCCTCGGCAACTCTTCTCCTCTTCTGTCTCTCTGTGGCAGCCTCCTGTCTCTTGGACTCCGGAATATCTTGGCTAGAAATCATGAGAGCCCCTATACTGCCAGTCTTCTCTTTGTGCTTTGACAAATGCCAGTTCGATCACAGGAATCTTCAGTTCACGCTTGCAAATACAGGAGATGTGGGCCTCGGATTTACAGTCACGATCGCATCCAAACTCAGGACAGAGAACAATTGGGCACTTGCAAGTAATTATGTCAAATAACTGGTCCAGTTGCTTGGCAAAGCTGTCCTTAACTGCAAGTTTTCCTCTCCCAAGAGAGATATCTCTTGCCTTTTCCCAACTGGCTAGCAATCTCTCACTAATCTTCTTCTGACTTGTTATGACTGGAGGCTTCAACTGAGCGTTAGCCAGAGTGTACTGTGCCAAGACAGCTTTGGTCATATCACTGACAATGTCTTTGTTTGTGTAAGTTCTTTGGTTCTTTTCACTGATTTGCCTGATTAAAACACCGTATCTCAAAGCATCTCTCAATGTAAGCAACTCCGACTTCAGGAGCTCTCTCCCAGACCCAAGATAGTGACTGAGATGACTGGATTTTTGGTTCCTCGTCCTGACACAAGCAGCCATCGCAAATATTGTCAACTTATAAATGCATCAGAATCTGAAACAGAAAAAAATATTGTTAGTTGGGTTGTTAAAGAATGAAGTCAGAAAGCAATGTTCACTATTTATTTGTAATGCACTAATGCAGCTGTACGTTAGATTTTCGATAAATTTCACGCTAAAATTTACCTAGCAAAAGGTTGCAAAATATTGAAACTGAAATTATTTTCTGTTTATATACACTAAAATCTACCAAAAAAGTGATGGGCCATTAGTTTTAGCTGATCTTCCCTCCTATGACACACCCTAATCACCTAAGAGTAAGTAACTTTGAAAACGTAACAGTGAAATAAGTATATATAGTCTGTTACCGCAAGCGGTACATAATTATGATGACATATAAACAAATGTTATGTTAGGCTGTAACTCATGTCATGTTTATTGGGCGTGCCTGCCCGTATGCAATGTAGAGTGTTGAGATGGTTGAAGATGAGAGGCCCAGAAGAAGGTTGGAGGGTGCGAAGGGAGTTTGTTTATGTATAATTATAATCACCTGCCAAGCCATAGCTGACGAGCCAAGGGTCCAGGCTATAGGGTGGGCATTTCAGTATAGCTACCCATATCTTGGAGTCAACACCTACCTGGGTTCTCTCTAGACTTTCAACACGTAAGTTTAACTAGTAGTTATTGTGTACACAGGTATACTGTGTCATTGTTTTTTGTGTTAAGATTAGACTAATTACATAGCCATGATTGTTATGTAAATATATATTGGATTAAACATTTATGTAATTGTGCCTATGTATGACTTATTTGAAATACTAAATGAATTGTATTCAACAGGTTTGACCGAATTATAATGTTCGTGTACGACGTGAGAAGTATTATTCACCCTCTAACCGTTTGATTGGCGGTTACATAGTCAACAATATAAACATTTTAACTTGTATAAGTTTACCGGGCAAGTTGGGGGGGTGTGTTTAGTGGATTAACTGCTTTGTGGCAGTGCGTCACTTGGGAATTAACTAATGTTGGGTAAGTCCAAGTGGGGTCCCGGGGGGGGGGGGGCACACGGGTTGAGAGACTGTCTCCATAGTACGTCATCCTGGCTGTCTGTTCTATTTATTCTTCTTTGGTTAGGTCTCGCCAGGGGTAGTAAGGTAGTAGGTAGCTATCAAACAGGGAGGTACTACCGCCTGGGAAGATATTGGCAGCATAATGTATTGTCTAATGGTAGACCCTGCTGCCATATGGCATCACGAAATTTGTGACCAAGTCCCAGGTTGCTCATCTGACTCTCTGCCTCATTTACACACAATTGCAAGGTCTCAATTGTTTCGTTTACTTCGACAACACAACATACATACTGCCGTTACTCACTATTGATCTTTTTTTTTATTTATTTATGGTTCCTTATTAATATTATTATTATTACTATTATTATTATTATTATTATTATTATTATTATTATTACTATTATTATTATTATTATTATTATTATTATTAGTAGTAGTAGTAGTAGTAGTAGTGAATGAGTGGGTTAGCGAAATCCAAGCTCTATCGGAGATTGCTAACACAGAGCCACATGGGGCCTTTGCAGCATTCACCCATGGAGTCAAGCATCGTTGGAACTACCTGATGCGTACCATCCCTGAGATCGGACCCCTCCTCCACCATGTGGAAGAAGCATTCAGTGTCAAGTTCATTCCCAAACTAGTGAAACACCCTGACTTAACCCTAGCAGAAAGAACACTTCTTGCACTTCCACCAAGACTGGGAGGGATGGGACTAACTAATCCAGAGGAGATTGCTGACTCTGAACATCAAAATTCACTTAAGCTCACGGCAGCCCTCACTGACTACATAATAGCCCAGAATGCAACAGGGGAAGTGGACACCAGCGAAGTTAATAAGATCCGTAGGTCCATTACAACAGATCGGCAGCACTGCCAAAACGACATGTTGCAGCAACTATTGCTGCAAGTTCCAGAAAATTTGACAAAAAAAGTAGCTATAGCGCAGGAGGTGGGCGCCTCGAACTGGTTAACTACGTTACCGATAAGGGCAAATGGTTTCAGCCTTAACAAACAAGAATTTACAGATGCCATTGCTCTAAGGTACGGTTGGCCAGTAGATGGTTTGCCCTCCCAATGCGTGTGTGGCTCTTCCTATGATGGTGATCACGCCATGGTCTGCAAGAAGGGGGGCTTCATGTGCATGAGGCATGACGAGTAAGGGATCTCACAGCAAACATGTTGAAGGAAATCTGCCGGGACGTCATGGTAGAACCGACGCTCCTTCCACTGGATGGCGAGATCTTCCAACACAGGACTTCAAACACATCTAACGAAGCCCGTGTGGACGTCAGTGCTCGAGGATTCTGGACGCTGGGACAGCGAGCTTTCTTCGACATCAGGATTTTTGATCCCATGGCCGTTTGTCACCGTAACCTAGCTCTCGATGCTGAGCATAGGAGGAACGAGAACGACAAGAGATGGGCATATGGGGAGAGAATTCAAAATGTTGATCAAGGCAGCTTCACTCCTCTAGTGTTCACAACCTCTGGTGGGATGGGCCCAAGTGCAAGATGTTTCTACGCCAGACTCGCGGAGCTGATCTCCGAACAGAAGCAGCAGCCCAGAAGTTATGTTACAGCCTGGATGAGATGTCGACTGTCCTTCTCTCTCCTTCGGTCGGCTTTGCTCTGCCTCAGGGGAACGAGAGCTTCTGCCCCTATTCCGACAACTGCTGCAGATATTGACTCTGCGGAATGCCGCATAGATCTGCCACTCAACTAATTTAACACAGATAGGATAGCTTCTTATGTATTAGGATATTTAATATTAAGGTAAATAAATGGTGGCGAAGGTGTGGCTATTGGGGGAGGCTGGAGGCCACGTTATAAAAAAAAAAAAAAAAAAAAAAAAAAAATAAAAAGTAGTAGTAGTAGTAGAAGTAGAAGTAATAGTATTACCCTAGGCTGACTGATGGCCG
>CAUDMG010000323.1:0-33512 GCA_958450375.1 Homarus gammarus
AGAGAGATCTTGCTGGTCCTGAACGTCAGAGTGAATGGTCTCCCTGAACATGAACATGAAATGCTAGTGACAGGGGGGAAGGAGGTTCAGGGGAAGAATAAAGGAAGGATTGAAGTGAATTTTAGGAGGAGAGAATAGGTGCAGTGGCTAAACACCGCTTGTGTGAGGGAGTATAATTTGGAGGCAGCAGCAACTCGCCCGAACGGGGCAGGACAGAGTCAGGCTAGCGTCAGGTGCGTGTTGGGTTGGGCCATGGATTCTCAGTGCTTGGTCGGCTAGATTGCGTGTGTTGTTTTCTTGTGTGGAGGAAATGTCTTGGTCTTCTGTCTTGGTATTCTTCTTAGCTTGATGTAGATTTTCTTCTAACTCTCCTCCTCTTCTTGCTCTCTTGAAGTGTCCATTCATTCGTGTTTGGGTCTTGTTGTTCGTCTTCCTCGTGTCTTATGTCCTCATATGTGTGGAAGAAGTCGGAGACGGTGAGGTTGACCACGTGGTGTTCTTGATTCTGTGTGGCGGGTGTCTTTTCTTGAGTTTTCTTTTCTTGGTTTTTCTTTTCTGCTGGTTTTTTCTTGTCTTGGGAGTGTACAGCAAGGAGGGCCTCTTTGTAGCTCAGTTTCTTGTCGAGTCGAGCCTTGGCTATCCTGCATTCCTCCTTCCATTTCGGGCAGGTCCAATCGGCGGAGGAATGTGGACCGCCACAGGCAGTGCATTTTTTTTACTGTGTTGGGGTAGACCGTGCAGCGGTGTCCGGGGCTGCCGGACAGGGAGCAGGTGTCCTCCTGCGCCTCACACTTGTTGACAGTGTGTCCGTAGTGCTGGCATTTGTAACAGCGTTTCGGTCTGCAGTAGGGCTTGACTGGCACAGTTACCCACGCCAGTTGAGCCTCCTTGGGTAAGGTTGTATGGTGTCTGATGAGGGCAGTGGTGTCGGACAGCTTCTTCACAACTTGGAGTTGCCCCTTGAGGAGCTCACTCAGCTCTGCTTGGTCCACGTGGGCAATTTCGGCATGGGAGTTTACTCCCAGCTTCAGGCTGTCCCATTTGTAGGCAATCATTTTAAATGGAATGCCGTTGTTGTCTGGGATCTCCGCGAGCTGTACGGGCATACCCTTCTCGGCGAAGGTGATCTTGATGTCACCATGGAGCTTCAGTCGATCTACCTTGGTGACCCCCACGATCTCATTAGTTTCAAAGAACTTCTTGAGAACTAGGAGGTTTAATTTCTTGGGGTAGGTCGGCGTATCCGGACGTATCCGCGCCACGTTATCAAACTCGTAACTGTTCATGGTGAGAGGGTTAGAGAGTGTCACTGGTCTCCCTGGTTGACGTTGATGTTGGGGATTACTGGCCTCTTCGCCGTTAGGCTATTTCGGCCGAAGCTGATGTCTTCTTTCTTCTTCTAGTCTTGGTCTTCTTTCTTGCTACAACTAATCTGATGTTCTCGTTTCTTCTTTTCTTGTTATTCTTGTGTTCTTCTTGTTCTTGGTATTTTGGTTACTTCTTTCTTCTTGTTGTTTTATTTGGGATGAATTATGGTATGCGTGAGTGATATGATGGTGAGTTACTGACAGACCAGATGAAATGGCTTGTCAGGTGACTAGTTTCTCTGTGATTTTTTTTTTTTTTTAATTTTGATTTTATTTTGTCTTTTGTAGCCCGTGTCTTTTTGTTTGAATATGTGTTGGTGGGTGTCAGTTTAACTTGATAAAAGTGCGTGTTGTATGTTTTAATTTTTGTTTTATTCATTTTTATTTGCTTTGGGGCATGGTTACATACATATTATAGATATAAAAGAGTTCATGCGTGTGTCAATCATAACATGCCGATAAGATGGGTCTCCTTGAGGAAGATTATTACAGCGTCACTTATGGTGACATCATCTTGCAATAAATTGGGTACAGTCAGCACGAAGCCTTGCTCGGCAGCTAGGATCACCAGCTGCCGGCGCTCTGGTTCGTACTGGCTGCACTCAGTCAGAATATGTCGGATGGAGAGAATTTTGTTACAAGTGGCACAGATAGGTGGGAAGGAATTGTCAAGATAGGCCTCTAGATGGGTCAGATAGGTACAGTTCAGCCTTAGTCTGGCGAGAACGACCTCTTCCCTCCTCGTCCATTCAAGTTGCCACTTCCCAATTGTATATGTCTTCCCCAAGGAGAGACACGACTGAGGCTCCCAGGGTACATTAGTTGTCTCCCTGAGACCCACAGTCGCTCTTGCTAATCTGTCTGCCTGTTCATTGCCCCAAATGTTGCAATGTCCAGGCACCCACACTAGGACAATATTCTTGGCACACTCATGTAGTTTATTAATAATGTTGCCCTGTATCTCATTGCTGGTAGCATCACCACCTTGAATTGCTTTAAGAGCTGACATGGAATCTGAAATGACAGCAGCATCATTGACATTGCTTGTTATTGCAATGTCAATGGCTCTACTTATTGCGAACATCTCTGCAGAGAATGTGGTTGTATGCCGCGGCAGGCGGGAGCTCCACTCCCCGTCTCTGCTCCAGATACCGGCTCCAACGTTGTCGTCAGTCCTGGACCCGTCAGCGTACACTGTACACGTGAGTATAGGCGCTGTATCCTTCCAGAAATTGATAGAAAAGTTGCCTCAGGAGCTCAGGATGAAAGTCATTCTTCCCTCCCGGAAGCCACGATGTTTCCACATGGAAGTTGGGGTTCTCCCATGGCCGACACAACGGTGGAACGTATTTATCAACGTCTTCGAAATGGATACCAGCACCCTGGCACAAGGTCTGGAGGCGGACAACCGAGGACGGGGACCTACGCAGCTGCAGGAAACGGAATTTAGCAACAGCACACCAACCTGGGTGGCCTGTGCCGCGCTTCCTAGCCGCACTCAACCCGTACCTTAGCGTCAACATGTCCCTCCTGATGTGAAGTGGAGGGACGTGGGCCTCAACCTCTAGTTTACCTACACGTGTACACCTGTAAGCACCCAGACATAGACGAAGGCATGGGTTCTGTATTCTGGTTAGCTTTGCGAGTGTGGTGTCGCATGCCGAAGCATACAACTGGCATCCATAATCAAGTTTTGATCTGATCAGGGTCTTATACACCATTAATAAAGATTTCCTATCGGCTCCCCATATAGTACCTGATAAAACTTTCAGGATGTTTGTGACTTTAAGACATTTACTTTCAAGTTCGTTAATGTGGTTTTTCCACGTTAATTTCCGGTCAAAATGAACACCAAGAAATTTTACTGAAGTCTGAAATTTAATAGGAGCATCATTTAATTTTAATACTGGATTTCTAATGTTACGTTTCTTAGTGAAGACTACTCCTACTGTCTTCTCAACTGAAAACCTAAATCCCCATTGTATTGCCCACTGTTCCGCGGCTTTTAGGCCGGCTTGCACCCTTTGTGCAGATAGCCTCTCAACTCGAGAGGAGCGCCAGATTGCGCAATCGTCAGCAAACAAGGAGAATTTGAGGTCACTTAAGCTGGGGGCTGGTGATAGGAAATCATTAATCATTATAAGAAATAATATTGGGCCCAAAACGCTGCCTTGTGGAACTCCATTTTCTAAGACAAATGTGTCTGACTTTACGTTACCTTTTAATTTGACGGAAAAAGTCCTGTCTTGCAAAAAATTACTAATGAAAATTGGCAAATTACCTCTCAGACCCAAGGCGTGGAGCTTCATCATGAGGTCAGTCCGCCATGTCATGTCGAAAGCTTTTTCTATGTCTAAGAATACTGCAATTAGTGTTTCTTTACTGCAAAGAGCTTTTGAGATGTCAGTTTCAAGACTTATTAAATGATCTAGTGTGCTTCTACCTTGGCGGAAACCACACTGTCGATCATTCAATAAGTTGTTACTTTCCATACGTTCCATGACCTTACACAGACAATTTGTGAGCGAAATCGGACGGAATGAGTTGGTGTTGTTCGGGCATTTGTCACTCTTCGGGATCGGTACGACATGGGCAAAGTGCCATGAGTTTGGAAACGTTCTGGACGTCCAGATCTCATTGAACACTTCTAGCAATTTGTCCAGGTTTCCCTGGTCAAGGTGCTTAATCATCTCGTATCGTATACCGTCAGGTCCAGGAGTAGAGCCCTTGCCCTTATTAATAGCAAAGGAAAGTTCCTCTGGGGAAAATGCTCGATTGTAGCCCTCTTCGTCCCCGTTCTCGAAGTCGAGATGCAAGAGCTCGGCACGATCACGGAACACGCCGAAGCGTGGATCATGATTGGTGGAGCTACTGGCATCTGCAAACTTCTGGCCTAGGGTGTTGGCAATGGCCTGGGGTTCGTCGAGAATCCGCCCTCCACTACTCACCTGTGGGATAAAACTCCTTCCTCCTTTGGATCTGACCCGGTTTATAGCGGACCATACCTCAGAGGAAGGGGTATCCTTGTTAATAGTGGAGACGAACGCCCGCCAAGACTCTCTCTTACACTCCCTGAGAACCCTCCTAGCCTTGGCTCTATCTTTTTTATATTCAATTAAGTTTACAAGTGATGGAATTCTATTGAATAAACGGCAACGCCTATTTCGCTCACAGACCACTCGTCGGCAGTCTGGTGTCCACCATGGAACTCCAGGCCTGTGGGTTTTTGCAGAAGTCTTAGGAATTGTTAAATCTGCAGCGTGTATTATAGCTTGTTGTATGTGTGTAATTTTGGTGTTGATGTCTTGTCCAATGGTGTCTATACGAACGGCTCCTGAGTAGGCCCTCCAGTCTGCTTTCCTAAGGTTGTAGCGCACCTCGGGAGTAGCCGTTGGGGCGCCACACTCATAAGAAATGCAGATCGGAAAATGGTCGCTACCCAGAGAGTCGTCGTATGTAGAAAATTTACAATCTAATAGCAAGGCAGCATCAACTATAGAAAGATCTATAGCTGACGCTGTGCCAAATCGTTCGTCCACTCGAGTCGCACTACCGTCATTCAGAAGAGACAAGTTGGAGTTGAGGATAGCTGCAGCCACCTGCTCTCCCCTCCCGTCACTCCGGACACTGCCCCACCGCAAATGGCGAGCATTGAGGTCGCCGAGGATCATTTTCTTTCCTGGCAGTTGGTTTAAAAGCTCCTCAAGCTCACCATCAACAATGAGCCCGCCCGGAGGACAGTATAGTGAACAGATGGCAACATAGCCAGTCCGAATCTTAACTCTGCACGCCACAGCCTGCAGGTTCACGTTCAGACTGACTCTTTGCTGGGCGAATGAACTCCGAACGTATAGGGCTACCCCCCTTAGGTTATCTCCCCTGTAGGACGTTTAGTTGTCAAATACAGGTGGGTCGTCGTGACCCGCAAGTAGCGTCTCTTGTAGGCAAAAAACGTCCGGCCGGAATAATGACATTAGTAAATGAAATTGAGCATTTTTATTCCTAGCACCTCTGCAATTCCACTGAATGATACTGAATTTTAAGTCTGAGAGTTGATATGGTCAGCGTTTTGGGCTTTATATTTCATTCCTCTTGTTTCTCGGGGGGAAAAGGGTGCAGGGGGAGGATCCCCCTCATCAGATGAGCAGTCTCCCGGCTCCAAAGAGCCAGTACTCTGCTCAGCAGGGGCTCCCTGCCCCGGGTGTCTTTCAAAAATGTGAAAGAATGGTTGTGTTGTTGAGTCTCTTGTCAAGTTATCTAGTGACTGCGTTCTCCTCCTTACGTTGGGGTAGATAAGGTCGCGAGTCTGTTTGGGTTTTGGGGTCAGGTATAGCTTGTTGTTAGTTTCGGTCTCGTTATTAGTCATTAGTGTTCTCGTCTTTGGCGTCTGTGGTTGAATAACCGGTGATTGTGGAGTCAGTCTGTGTTGAGATGATCCTGGTCTCAGTCTGGGTTCCAGTGGTGCACATTTTGGGAGGTGAGGTATTTTTGGATACAGCGGATGCAAAGGACATTCCAGGTGTTGGTGTCTGCAAGGACATCTCCACCTGCCTCTTAGCCTCCTTGTAGTCCAAATTGTTCTCTGCTCTCACCTTACTGATCTCATACTCCCTCAGGTAGGAAGGGCACTTCCTGTCTGAGGCAGCATGCTGACCCGAACAGTGGTAGCATTTTTCCTCCGTTAGTGTACAGTCATCGTCCCTGTGTCCGGTCTGAGCACATTTGGAGCATACCTGGGTGTTACGGCAGGCCTTACCAGTGTGTCCAAACCTTTGGCAGTTAAAACAACGCATTGGGAATGGAATGTATGTTTTGGTCTGGACCCTCTCATATCCTACCAAGACATGAGTGGGCCTAACAAGTCCGTCAAAAGTGAGTACAGCTGTAGTCGATCGTTTCCGTTCACCGTCTGTGGTCTTCCTATTAAATACGAAAGCATCGACGACTCCTTGATCTTTCATGTGGTACTTAATTTCGTCATTAGTCATCCCCTGAAATTCGTAGCTGTTAACTACAGCCTTACAGGTGTTGAGAAATGCTGGGATATATGGTTCCACTTTTGTTGTATGAAAAGTTTTAAGATTCAAGGCGTCCCTCATTTGCTGTGCGTCTTTAACAGTAACTTGGAGTTCGCCTTTTCTTGTCTTTCGGACTTTCTCCACGTCCCCTATCTGATCCTTAATGGCCTTCTGTATGATGAATCCATTAATTTTGTCAAACGAGGTAGACGTGTCAATAGTCCGAAAGTGAATTACTCGGGCCTTCTCAGTTGATACTTCAATGTTGCGTCTTTGTTGAGTAGTTTGGTCGGTAGCCGTTACATTGTCTGAGTTTGTCATTGGTCGTGGCAGTCGTGGGTCATGATTGGTCTCCCGCCTCTGCCTGTCCCTGCCTGGACGAGCAGAGGGGGGCTTGGTGCTTCCCCTCCCAGAGGGCATGGTTGGGGTGGCTGGGAACCACCCCTTGGGTACAGCTTTGGTTGTTTAATTTACATATATGATTTTGGTGCACTAAGGTTATGCAAGGCCCTTAGTGCAATAAAAAAATACTTTTCCTGAAGGACGACCCCCGAACAGTGGTGTGCCTGCACGATCACAGACGTCACTGCTGGATTGGCCCAGGTTTTTCCCCGACCCCCACTGGAGACACACAATCCCACTCCGTGAGGTGTGCACCACTGGGGGGGCTCTAGCACGAATACTGAATTAAGAAAATTCAGCAGGTGCCCAGGCCAGGGTAAGTATTAGAAAAAATGAAGTAATAGAGAAAGCCCTCCTACCACGTCAGGAAGGACAACAGTTAGCGCTTCCCTCGCAGTTGTGTGGGTCACTCACACTAACTGTGGGGAGGGAATGCTAAGGTTGTCAATCCTGAGCGCTCGTGAGGTGTCAAAAATTGTACAAGTGACAAAACCACTTTTAAAATGAATTGAATGAATGAATGAATTGCTGTAATGTTGTTAAACAGCAAGAACAAGTGCAAGTGCACAAGATGCAGCGGGCAATGGCGAACAGAAACCGTTACGCAGAGTACTGTTCCCGCAAGAACGTCAGTCTCCTCCCGTGTCCAATCAGCCTCTGCACAAATATTTGGGCTCCCCAAATTTTGACTACTACCCGTGCGTCTACGTCCTGGATTGGCCAATCAGTGGTGCCCCACGGTGGCGTGATACATACACGTTTACTGAGGTGCTCTGATTGGCTAACCGAACGTGGCGTGGTAGGTAGGCTGTCTCTAATCTCTAAGTCCTCTTCTTTCCTTTTTTCATCCCCCTCATGCACTCCGTTCCTTGAACGGGAGGCGGGACTTAGCGATACGGTCGATCCGGCAAGGGAACCTGTGATAGTGCAGGGCACCCCTTGTCCGGGGGTCACCGGTAGGTGGCAACTTTCTTAGACATAACTATAGTCACAGGTAACCTGGGACAGTGGCTGATTGGACACGGGAGGAGACAGACGTTCTTGCGAGAACAGTGCTCTGTAACGGTTTTTTCTTCGCCATAGCCCGCTGCATCTTGTGCGATTGCACTTGCACTTGTTCTTGCTATTCCAAGCATTACAACAAAACAACAATTCATCCATTCATCATTCATTTTAAAAGTGGCTTTGTCACTTAAAATTTTTGACACCTCACGAGCGCTCAGGATTGACAACCTTAGCATTCCCTCCCCACAGTTAGTGAGAGTTTCCCACACAACTGCGAGGGAAGCGCTAACTGTTGTCCTTCCTGACGTGGTAGGAGGGCTTTCTCTATTACTTCATTTTTTCTAATACTTACCCTGGCCGAGGCACCTGCTGAATTTTCTTAATTCAGTATTCGTGCTAGAGCCCCCCCAGTGGTGCACACCTCACGGAGTGGGATTGTGTGTCTCCAGTGGGGGTCGGGGAAAACCTGGGCCAATCCAGCAGTGACGTCTGTGATCGTGCAGGCACGCCACTGTTCGGGGTGTAATGGTCATGATAAGAGCTAACCTGAAAACCTTAAGGATTCATATTACGCTCAAACGTCCACAAAACCTTCTGAGTCCCCCAGTGGAAACGTTCCCCGTTTTCTCTGTTTCCCCCACCTTTGTCTTTGGGAGCAGACGCTGTATGTTCGGACCTGTTGCCATCCAACCCTTTGTAATCAATTTGATTTTGCTTTTGATAGCTGAGTCAGAGCATTGTTAGTGAAGATAATAGTAGAGAATGAAAATGAGTTCATAGTCTATATAATAGTAGAGAATGAAAATGAGTTCATAGTCTCAATTTCAACGTCAGAGTGTACCGTAAATTAATTCACCGGAATAGAAGTAGGTGGACTCCCTGGCCTGTTTTGAGTGAGGGCGCCGCGGGCATTTCTACCGTTAGTGAGTGCCCGTCCCTTCATCCATACAGGTATGCCATTCCACTCTGTGTTGTAATTCGCCCTTCTTTAAGTGATTTGACCCAATTAATAGTTGATTGTGCAAGTGTTACAGTAACGTAGTTGATATGCTCTGAGTGAAGTCATATTTACGTCTTTAACGTCCCCTGAAACGTACTGTTGTTGTCACCGTGAGTGAGTGCCCGTCCCTTCATCCATACAGGTCCCCTGACGCTGCCCCGTTTGTCTCCCGATCCCATTGTGATTCTTGAATCGCTCTACCATCCAACAACGGCCTCGGATGTATTAGATGTCCCGCCGGGATCATATATGAGAAGATGGCACCGATGCGGCCTGATTAATGTGCCCCAAGGCTTCGTTGGGCCAGACTCCAGACCCGCCATGTGTCTGGCTACCCCACAATAACAACAGCCTCAGTGCTCTACCCTGGGTTACTCCTTGGAAGTATATGTCCACAGAGAGTGTTGTAACATGTATGTTAGGGATAATTAGTTGGAAATAATTATCCCATGTTGGGTAGTGGACCCCTGCATATACTAGTGTCATTGTTTACGTATATGTTGAATAATCTACAATGAGTGCCATGTAATGTACCACCAGTAATGTTATGAGTAAGAGTAAAGAAGAAGGTACTGAGTTTGCACTAAGCCCAGGAGGTGAACCTGGTAATCATATGATTAATACAAAATCTTTCCCCATTGATTGCATATAAATAAATTTGTTTTTAGAGTACTTTAGGTGTATTCATTTCTCCCACAGTATTTTACCTTTATTTCCATCCAAGTGACCTGATACCAAAATTACCATACTCACGTGCCTAGACCCTCGACCATGCTACCAAAAGAATGTCCATGCTACCCAAGAATAGGTGACGGAACTGAGTAAGAGTAAGAACTAAGAGAAGTAAATAAGATGAGGGTGGTGTAGAAACAGAGAGGGAACCGGCCCCCTCACATTGGTGACAGCCAAGAATCCATCCCCTCACATTGGTGGAAGCTCGAGAATACGCCCCCTCACATTGGTGGCAGCGGTGGGATGTAATTTATATGGTATCAAGGTCAGAAGGAATACATGTGATACTGTGGGTAATTTCTGTGTTTAAATGTGAGCTGTAATAACCATTTCTCTGTGCATCTACATAACCATGTCACTGTAACTAATGAATATTTCAGAGTGCTAATAATCTTGTAATGGAAATGTTTCCCAGTGTACAGTATAGTGTAATTCCGTGCAAAATTTTTTTGAGGTTACGGAGATGTTGAAAACAGTTCACGGCAAATACTTTATTTGGAGTTAGGTTAGAACATGGGCCTCGAGAAAATTAGAAATCTGTTTTAAAGTAAAGTGTACAGCAAAATGTATTGAAAAGTGTCTGAAAATGTCTGAAAACAGAGGTTAGCTACCTAATTTTTTTTGCAGTCTTTTGTGAAATCTCAGAAAGTGTTGGTTGTATGCCAAGGTAAATTTTTTTTGGGTGCCTTTCTGCACTGGTACCTTAGCAATTGTTGTGATCACTCGAGTTAATGCTTTGTTATTTACAGACAATGAGGGACATTGATCATGTGCCATGTTACGAGTGTTGTGGACAGTGTCGATTTCTGAGTATACCGGAAGGCCATAATTATATTAAGGTTATGTATTAGTGTTATTTGTAATTGACATAATATGGGTGTAGTTGTTTTAATTTTAATTGGAAGTGTTTTAGTTATAAGTTGAGGTCAGAATTGGGAAAGTGAATTTATTTGTATAACCTGTGTTGTGTTAGATACCCGAGTATTTTGTATTCTTTATATGGTTTCTATTAGTATGATTTTTAGTGCATAGAGCATTAGTTTCTAGCAGTGTAGACTTACAGGCAATGTCATTACGTGTGTTTTATGTTTATTTGAGATCTAATACATGTATAATTTCAGCAATTGCTTTGATGAGTTGAGGACTCTATGGTGATATGGACACCTGTAAAAGAACGCAATCTTTGAAAATTGATTGATGAAAGTACATGTAAGGACCCCCCATTTGTGAGTACAACAGAGTACATTGTGAAGTGATAAGTGTTGAAATCATTGCAATTGAAAAGACAGTGAATATTTGTTGAGTACTGAGGGGACAGTCTCGTAAAGTATTACAGTATTACCACTTTATTTTGTGAAAGTGACACTCAGTAATGGAGATGTCTGATTCCTTTTTTTTAAGCTTGATTTGTTATAGTACGGTGTAATTCCGGAAGAGTTAATACAGTGTTGCACCCTACAGAGATTGACAATAACAAGTACCATTGCCTTTGGGTGTGCACAGTAAGTTTGTCTGAAAAGTGACAACAAAGTACAAGTTCACATTTCAGTATTATTACTACGGGTAATGAGTAATAAGTTGAGTAGAAAGTTGTGCAATAATTTTGAGCCAGTATTTCAAGTGTTCTCATGTATTAGAAGGGCAGTTAGGCAGTAATCCATTTGTTTTGAAATTGTGCACTGTGCCCGTGTTGTGTGGTACAGTGAGTAGTTGTGACCTCCAGGCATGATGGCCGTCACAAGAGAACAATTCAGGGCAGTCAGCTCAGAACCTGTGTCCAGTAAGTTGATGTGTAGACTTGAGAAGTATGAGGGTGGAAACATGTTCATTCTCAGGAATGACACCCAGGTTTCACCACCAGTGGTTTCACCAGGTGCATGGCCTGATGGACAAGGAAGTGTAGAAAAGAAGAGTGTGGAATGCCTCTCTTGCTAGTTATGTGAGAGACGAGCATCAGTGTTACCGAGATTTCTTTAAAGGGCTGTAGACTTTGATTGGAAGGAATTGATTGTTGACATGCATGGTGAAGAGTGATGTTTTGCATACATGTGTTGCAATTGAGAAGTACAACTGGTAAGTGAGTACGTTGTTTACCATGTGAGTTGGGAATGTTTGGGAGTGTGTAGGTGTTTGTGATTTTTTTTTTCTTTGATTTTTTTTTGATGGGGATCGTCAAGTGCAGTAGACACAGAGATTGGAAGATGGATTGGCTGTTATGCAATCATCTGATGGGTATCTGTTACTAGTTGAGTAAAGATACCAGTTGAGAGTTCTCAAGTTTTGCCGGTAAAGCCCTAGCTAGGCTTATTGTGGATGTGTATAGGAGTAATGTTCGTGACTTTCAGGTGGAGTCAGGCCTCGACAATGGCGCTGATTTTACTACATGGCTAATGCCATAAGTACAGACAGTTTTTGGTTTGGTGGTGTTCTCATGAGGACCGTTTCGTTAGCATTGAATTCTTGGGAATACCCGCTCGTTCGGAGTCCCTTGAATGGTGCTGCCTCTCGCGAGTGCGACACAACTCTTTAGATTAAGAGCAACATGCCATTCCTTCGACTTGATGGGGTCTGTTCATCTACGTCCTAGCTTGAGAAGTCTAAGTTAAATCTCAGTGGTGTCGAGTAAGCATTTGATCAGTCTCCTCTTTGAACTATGATATGAGAAACGGTGTCTTCAGAGTTTGTATGGTGTAACAAATTTTTTATGTTATGTATGTAACCCCATTTTTTATGTTTTCTTTATTGTTGCATTATTTTCCTATGTATGTTTAATTACTTGTATTTTGTTTCCCTATGCCATGTTGTCAATGATAATGGATTAACTTTTTTTTGCTACTGTTTATCCCATGTATGTAACCATTGTTTGTTTGTATTTTGTATGCTTTTGTACCAGATACCTGTAAGAGTCCTGATGTGTTTTACGAGTGTATGTAGTGTGAAACCGTGACGAAAGGTAACAGTTGTTTAAAGAATCTGTGTAATTACCGTGCATGTTTTGCGAACGTTACCGCGTAATATAAATCTTGGGGAAGAGGGAAGCTTTGTAATGGTCATGATAAGAGCTAACCTGAAAACCTTAAGGATTCATATTATGCTCAAACGTCCACAAAACCTTCTGAGTCCCCCAGTGGAAACGTGCCCCGTTTTCTCTGCTTCCCCCGCCTTTGTCTTTGGGAGCAGACGCTGTATGTTGGGACCTGTTGCCATCCAACTCTTTGTAATCAATTTGATTTTGCTTTTGATAGCTGAGTCAGAGCATTGTTAGTGAAGATAATAGTAGAGAATGAAAATGAGTTCATAGTCTCAATTTCAACGTCAGAGTGTACCGTAAATTAATTCACCGGAATAGAAGTAGGTGGACTCCCTGGCCTGTTTTGAGTGAGGGCGCCGCGGGCATTTCTACCGTTAGTGAGTGCCCGTCCCTTCATCCATACAGGTATGCCATTCCACTCTGTGTTGTAATTCGCCCTTCTTTAAGTGATTTGACCCAATTAATAGTCGATTGTGCAAGTGTTACAGTAACGTAGTTGATATGCTCTGAGTGAACTCATATTTACGTCTTTAACGTCCCCTGAAACGTACTGTTGTTGTCACCGTGAGTGAGTGCCCGTCCCTTCATCCATACAGGTCCCCTGACGCTGCCCCGTTTGTCTCCCGATCCCATTGTGATTCTCGAATCGCTCTACCATCCAACAACGGCCTCGGATGTATTAGATGTCCCGCCGGGATCATATATGAGAAGATGGCACCGATGCGGCCTGATTAATGTGCCCCAAGGCTTCGTTGGGCCAGACTCCAGACCCGCCATGTGTCTGGCTACCCCACAATAACAACAGCCTCAGTGCTCTACCCTGGGTTACTCCTTGGAAGTATATGTCCACAGAGAGTGTTGTAACATGTATGTTAGGGATAATTAGTTGGAAATAATTATCCCATGTTGGGTAGTGGACCCCTGCATATACTAGTGTCATTGTTTACGTATATGTTGAATAATCTACAATGAGTGCCATGTAATGTACCACCAGTAATGTTATGAGTAAGAGTAAAGAAGAAGGTACTGAGTTTGCACTAAGCCCAGGAGGTGAACCTGGTAATCATATGATTAATACAAAATCTTTCCCCATTGATTGCGTATTAATAAATTTGTTTTTAGGGTACTTTAGGTGTATTCATTTCTCCCACAGTATTTTACCTTTATTTCCATCCAAGTGACCTGATACCAAAATTACCATACTCACGTGCCTAGACCCTCGACCATGCTACCAAAAGAATATCCATGCTACCCAAGAATAGGTGACGGAGCTGAGTAAGAGTAAGAACTAAGAGAAGTAAATAAGATGAGGGTGGTGTAGAAACAGAGAGGGAACCGGCCCCCTCACATTGATGCCAGCCAAGAATCCGCCCCCTCACATTGGTGGAAGCTCGAGAATACGCCCCCTCATAGGGGGTCGTCCTTAAGTAAAAGTATTTTTTTTTTGCACTGAGGGCATTGCAACATTTGGGGCAATGAACAGGCAGACAGATTAGCAAGAGCGACTGTGGGTCTCGGGGAGACAACTAATGTACCCTGGGAGCCTCAGTCGTCTCTCTCCTTGGGGAAGACATATGCAATTGGAAAGTGGCAACTTGAATGGACTAGGTTAAATCTTCACAACACCTGGAAGCCTAACATAGGAGACTGGCCCTCAGCATATAGAAAAAATAGGAGGGAAGAGGTCGTTCTCGCCAGACTAAGGCTGAACTGTACCTATCTGACCCATCTAGAGGCCTATCTTGACAATTCCTTCCCACCTATCTGTGCCACTTGTAACAAAATTCTCTCCATCCGACATATTCTGACTGAGTGCAGCCAGTACGAACCAGAGCGCCGGCAGCTGGTGATCCTAGCTGCCGAGCAAGGCTTCGTGCTGACTGTACCCAATTTATTGCAAGATGATGTCACCATAAGTGACGCTGTAATAATCTTCCTCAAGGAGACCCATCTTATCGGCATGTTATGATTGACACACGCATGAACTCTTTTATATCTATAATATGTATGTAACCATGCCCCAAAGCAAATAAAAATGAATAAAACAAAAATTAAAACATACAACATGAGAGACACATCACAAACCTTTTCATTACATACAATATGCACTTTTATCAAGTTAAACTGACACCCACCAACACATATTCAAACAAAAAGACATGGGCTACAAAAGACAAAATAAAATAAAAATTAAAAAAAAAAAAAATCACAGAAACTAGTCACCTGACAAGCCATTTCTTCTGGTCTGTCAGTAACTCACCATCATATCACTCACTCATACCATAATTCATCCCAAATAAAACAACAAGAAGAAAGAAGTAACCAAAATACCAAGAACAAGAAGAACACAAGAATAACAAGAAAAGAAGAAACAAGAACATCAGACTAGTTGTCGCAAGTAGAAGACCAAGATTAGAAGAAGAAAGAAGACATCAGCTTCGGCCGAAATAGCCTAATGGCGAAGAGGCCAGTAATCCCCAACAACTTTGACTTTGACAGGGGGGAAGGAGGTTCAGGGGAAGAATAAAGTGAGGATTGAAGTGAATTTTAGGAGGAGAGAACAGATGCAGTGGCTAAACACCGCTTGCGTGAGGGATTATAAGATGGAGGCAGCAGCAGCTCGCCTGGACGCGGCCGGGAGGCGACAAGACACAGCCAGGCTAGCGTCAGGTCAAGCGTCAGGTGCGTGTTGGGTTGGGCAATGGATGTTCAGTGCTTGGTCGGCTTGATTGTGTGTGTTGGTTTCTTGCGTGGAGGAGATGTCTTGGTCTTCTTAGCTTGATGTCGATTTTCTTCTCACTCTCCTCCTCTTCTTGCTCTCTTGAAGTGTCCATTCGTTGGTGTTTGGGTCTTGTTGTTCGTCTTCCTCGTGTATTAAGTTCTCATAGGTGTGGAAGAAGTCAGAGACGGTGAGGTTGACCACGTGGGCTTCAGCTCCACGGGCCATGTGTGTCCATAGGACATTCTACACTCAGCTACTGGACCAGCAACATCTCTCACAGCTCCTCACGTAGTCACTCCAAAGCACTGCGTCATTACTTCCAAAACACACAGGGACTCATCTTCGTAGTTGATTCTAATGACCGAGAACGTATTGGTGAAGCGAGAGAGGAACTAATGCGAATGTTAGCTGAAAATGAACTCGGAGATGCTGTGCTACCTTCCAAATGCAATGAATGCAGCAGAAATCACAGATAAATTGGGTCTGCACTCACGGAGTTGTTGTTGTTTAGATTGTCGGACCGTAGTCCGACACGGGCCTTTGCCTGTAGGCGGCCCGTTTGGTGGTTCCGGCTGGAGCTCCAGGAGCAGCCAGACCGGATTGGGATTAGAGGTGGTCCCACCTGCAGATTGGAAGGATACTGCAGGTTGCAAGTGTGAACGGACCCCCGATCAGTGGACGCTTACCACCAACCCCCACTCTTGGACGTGGTCAGTTTCGGAGTGGCGCGCCCCCCGAACTGGGGTCCGCACTTGCTGGGAGAGGATGCTTTCTAAGCTATCTGGGTGGTGGGTATCGTGTGATGACCCGGAGTAGGTGGTGAATGTGGTCTGTATGGGCCTTTCGGGTTAGAGTGGCCGCTGGTGTTGTGTGTGTTTCTTGGGAGATTTGAGTTCTGTTTCGGAGGCTTTGTGTGAACTCGCAGTCGAGGATATAGTGTTCAAGTGGGTTGGCTGCAGGCTCCTGACAGTAGGTGCAATCCATGACGTCATTTCCGATCATCTGCCAGGAGCACTTGTACCCTAGTCGTAGTCGATGAAGGCTGACTTGGGTTTGTCTTGGAGTTTTCTTGTCAGCGAAAGGTGGTTCCCCTTTTGCTGGAACTTAGATGTGTACGCTACTAGAACGTGTAGCTGCCTTGGCTGCTTCGTCTGCCACGTCGTTTCCTCCGATCCCTACATGACTGGGAATCCAGTGTAAGACGACTGGTCGGTTTTGGCTTTGGAATTCCTGTAGCTGTGCGAGGATCGAGGTGATGATGTGGACGTTGTCTCTTGGTTGACTGTGTTGCAGCGCCTGCATGGCCGATTTCGAGTCCGTGTGAATTATGATGGACTTGTTGTGTTGTGTTGCAGCGTGTTGTAGGGCCTTTGAGATTGCTACCAATTCTGTTTGTAGGGTGGAGCAGTCATTGGAAAGTCTCCATTGGAGGGTCTGACCTTGGGTGTAGAAGACCGCTCCGGATCTATGATGTTTTGGGTCCACCGAGCCGTCTGTGAAGTATGATGCTGCATCCGCCGGTGTCTCGGTGGCTATGGCTTTGAGTTATTTTTTTGAGGTCCTCCTTCTGGAGGTTGGCTTTACTATCGCCTAGGTCGGTAAATTTGAGTGTGGCTGGTGGAGGGCTCCATGGTGGAGGAACAGCATAACCATTGTCTCGTGTGTCTTGGTTGTTCTTGACGAGTGTTTCTGCTTGCAGGTGTCGGATTACCTCGCTTGCCTCGTGCGACCAGGTGGCCCCTCGCACTCTGTGGTCGAGGTGGAGGGAGGCCTCTGATTCGAATCTTGGCAACTGTGGGCTTGTCTGCTCTACAGATTTTGGCGAGGAGACCGGCTGTCACCTGCTTGACTCGTACTGCCAGGGGTGGTAGTTCGGTTTCCATTTGCAGATTGCAAATTCTGGTCCACATGGGTGCTCCGAGCATGGTCCTGAGAGCATTGTTTTGGATGACTTCTAGCTTAGCTATTTGGTCTTCTCTCAGTCCAATGCCGGTACAGCCGGACACGAGGCTCTGCTGCACGCCATCAATGCTTCGTGGACAGCACAAAGACTCCCACCGGAATGGAAGAAGGCAGATATACAGCCCATTCCGAAGCCCAGAGAACCAGACAAGCCGAGGCCCATCTCCCTTCTCAGCTGCATAGCCAAGACGGGAGAAAGAATGGCTCTCAACCGACTAAAGTGGAAAGTAGGCAGCCCACACCCTCACATCTTTGCTTACACCGAGAACACCGGCACAGGCAACAACATCGCCGAGATACTCAGCACAGTGGACAACAAACCAGCTCTGGTGGTCTTCCTCGACCTGGAGAAAGCCTTCGAACTAGCCAATCCATTGGCCATTACAACTACGCTCGCAAAAAAAGGCGTCAAAGGAAGGTTGCTGGGGTGGATCCAGAACTACCTCACACAGAGGGAAGCACGAGAACGCTTTCAGGGAACAACCTCAAGCTACAGGGTCCATGAAAACGGAACCCCACAAGGAGGCATCCTCAGTCCAATGCTGTTCAATGTCCTGATGGAAAACCTAGTCAAGCTTCCGTTCAGACAAACAGCCAAGCTCCTATGCTATGCAAACGACTTACAGCTCATAGTAAGAGGATCGAACAGAATAGCCAACACGCAACACGCACTCCAACTTATAGAAGAGGAGTGCAACAGACTTGGACTCAAGATAAATCCAGCCAAGTCGAAAGTGATGGCCATCTGCACTGACACACCAGACAATATACTCTCCATACAAAACACGCCGGTAGTCTGGACCAACGCCCACCAGTGTCTTGGAATCTGGTTTGACCAGAAACTCACCTTCAAGCCACAACTCGAGTATCTCAGGCACAGGACGAAGAGCAGACACAATATAATGAGGTCGCTCACCAGCAAATCCGCAGGAGCAAACCTTCATGTGCTCAAACCCTACTTCACGGCCGCCATCAGATCGCTGGTAGATTACAGTGCTCCAGCACTCATTGGACCGAGAGAAGACCAAATGGCTAAGCTATTAGTCATTCAAAACAATGCTCTCAGGACCATGCTCGGAGCACCCATGTGGACCAGAATTTGCAACCTGCAAATGGAAACCGAGCTACCACCCCTGGCAGTACGAGTCAAGCAGGTGACAGCCGGTCTCCTCGCCAAAATCTGTAGAGCAGACACGCCCACAGCTGCCAAGATTCGAATCAGTGCCTCCCTCCACCTCGACCACAGAGTGCGAGGGGCCACCTGGTCGCACGAGGCAAGCGAGGTCATCCGACACCTGCAAGCAGAAACACTCGTCAAGAACAACCAAGACACACGAGACAATGGTTACGCTGTTCCTCCACCATGGAGCCCTCCACCAGCCACACTCAAATTCACCGACCTAGGTGATAGTAAGGCCAACCTCCAGAAGGAGGACCTCCAAAAAATAACTCTCAAAGCCATAGCCACCGAGACACCGGCTGATGCAGCATCATACTTCACAGACGGCTCGATGGACCCAAAACATCATACATCCGGAGCGGCCTTCTACACCCAAGGTCAGACCCTCCAATGGAGACTTTCCAATGACTGCTCCACCCTACAAACAGAACTGGTAGCAATCTCAAAGGCCCTACAACACGCTGCAACCCAACACAACAAGTCCATCATAATTCATACGGACTCGAAATCGGCCATGCAGGCGCTGCAACACAGTCAACCAAGAGACCACGTCCACATCATCACCTCGATCCTCGCACAGCTACAGGAATTCCAAAGCCAAAACCGACCAGTCGTCTTACACTGGATTCCCAGTCATGTAGGGATCGGAGGAAACGACGTGGCAGACGAAGCAGCCAAGGCAGCTACACGTTCTAGTAGCGTACAGCTACACGTTCTAGTAGCGTACACATCCAAGTTCCAGCAAGTGTGCAACAGATAAAGAATCACCTCAGAAAGACCAGCAAGCTCCACATCAAAAAGAGCTTCCTCCGTGCACTCAACGCCGGGTCCCAATCAGCCAAATGGTACCTGACGGCCACAAAAGGGGAACCACCTTTCGCTGACAGGAAAACCCCAAGACAAACCCAAGTCAGCCTTCATCGACTACGACTAGGGTACAAGTGCTCCTGGCAGATGATCGGCAATGACATCATGGATTGCACCTACTGTCAGGAGCCAGCAGCCAATCCACTTGAGCATTATCTCCTCGACTGCGAGGTCACACAAAGCCTCCGAAACAAAACTCAAATCTCCCCAGAAGCACACACAACACCAGCGGCCACTCTAACCCGAAAGGCCCATACAGACCACATTCACCACCTACTCCGGGTCATCACACGATACCCACCACCCAGATAGCTTAGTAAGCATCCTTTCCCAGCAAGTGCGGACCCGAGTTCGGGGGGCGCGCCACTCCGAAACTGACCACGTCCAAGAGTGGGGGTTGGTGGTAAGCGTCCACTGATCGGGGGTCCGCTCACACTTGCAACCTGCAATATCCTTCCATCTGCAGGTGGGACCACCTCCAATCCCAATCCGGTCTGGCTGCTCCTCGAGCTCCAGCCGGAACCACCAAACGGGCCGCCTATAGGCAAAGGCCCGTGTCGGACTACGGTCCGACAATCTCAACAACAACAACCTCAGTGGAGGAAGCCACGCCGGTCCTCACACGAGTGACAGCCGAGGTACACTCTACACCGAAGAAGGCCACCAGAGAACCCAAGATACCGACAGCTCCCAGAAAGAAACTGGACGTTTCAACTCCCCTGAACCGAACCACGGCCCAGAAGGCAAAAACCACAGAACACGAAGATATGAACCTGATCCAGCTGGAATCGAACTTGGACATCTCCATCGAGGACCACCAGAAGTCCCCGATGAAACAGTGGTAAACATCAGCACCCTGAACATCCTAACATGGAATGCTCAAGGCATCAAAAACAAGAAACACCTCCTACAAGAAGCAACAGCCAAGGACAAGCTTGACATCATACTGCTACAAGAAACACTTCTACAAGAACACCACTGTTTCAAATTCAGCGGTTACAAGACATATAGGAGGCATTTCACGCAGGCTTCAACAAGAGGATATATGATCTTGGTCAAGTCAAGCATACCCTCCGCCGATGTCACGCAGCAATTTCCACGTGGGGAAAACATCGAGACACAGGCCGTCAAAGTAACCCTCCAAGAACGGGAATTAACTGTTCACAACATCTACAAGAACCCAAGGGGCTCACTGGAGGTTACTCAATTATTTATTTGCTTCAGCCGCTGACCACGCCACACTCATAGGAGGGGATTTCAACGCACATCATCCCTTCCTAAACTCGGCAAGCCCCACAAATGAAGACGGCCTACACCTATACACCACCTTTCAAGATACACCCGAGATCTGCCTCCTGAACACCGGAGAGCCCACCCACACTAGGGGAGGAAGGCTAGATCTAACCTTCGTCTCCAGTGCACTACAGCCTTCGGCCTCCTGGCAGATACACCCTACGCTGACCAGCGACCACTTCGCCACCCTAACAACGCTGAAGGTGAACAAACTCCCCACTCCACCCCCCCCCCCCTAGATGGAGATACAATACCCAAAAGGCAGACTGGGGACTCTTTAAGAAACACCTGGCTAAGTGGCGCGAAAAATCACAGCCGGCCAGCGCAGAACCCGTGGATGAGACAACCCTCCACCACCAATTGGTCGAGGCGTTTCACCAAGCGGCAGAAGAGGCTATCCCAAAAACAAAACCCACATCAAGACAGTACAATGATTACTGGTACTACTGTCCCAGGGTGAAAGAACTCAACCACAGAGTGAACATGGCCCGAAGAAACTACAGGAGACATCCCACGGCAACAAACAGACATCTCCTGCAAGTCATAGTTAAGGATACCAGGGAAGAGAAGGAAGAAATAAAAAACGTAAGCTGGCTCAAGTGGTGCTCCGAACTGAACGAGCACACCTCCCTTGGCAAGATGTGGGCCCAGATCCGAAGGGCATCTGGGAAGGCAACACCACCACCACCAACCCATCCCAACCCAGAAGAGGAAGCCGATAGACTTGCAAAACTGTTCTCTGACCGAGCAGCAACGAAAAACCTCCCGAGACAGGCGGAGGAGACGCAACGGCGTCTGCGACAGGTCAGACTCCAGATGATCGAAGAGGCCTGCAACAGTGAAGATGACACTGACAGACCATTCAACCAGCAAGAACTCCAGAAGTCGCTAAAACGAAGCAAGGACACAGCTCCAGGGGCCGACACGATAACCTACTCCATGCTTTCTCATGCCGGTACAGCCGGACACGAACCTCTGCTGCAAGCCATCAATGCTTCGTGGACAGCACAAAGACTCCCACCAGAATGGAAGAAGGCAGATATACAGCCCATTCCGAAGCCCAGAGAACCAGACAAGCCGAGGCCCATCTCCCTTCTCAGCTGCATAGCCAAGACGGGAGAAAGAATGGCTCTCAACCGACTCAAGTGGAAAGTAGGCAGCCCACACCCTCACATCTTTGCTTACACCGAGAACACCGGCACAGGCAACAACATCGCCGAGATACTCAGCACAGTGGACAACAAACCAGCTCTGGTGGTCTTCCTCGACCTGGAGAAAGCCTTCGAACTAGCAAATCCATTGGCCATTACAACTACGCTCGCTAAAAAAGGCGTCAAAGGAAGACTGCTGGGGTGGATCCAGAACTACCTCACACAGAGAGAAGCACGAGTACGCTTTCAGGGAGCAACCTCAAGCTACAGGGTCCATGAAAACGGAACCCCACAAGGAGGCATCCTCAGCCCAATGCTATTCAATGTCCTGATGGAAAATCTAGTCAAACTTCCCTTCAGACAAACAGCCAAGCTCCTATGCTATGCAGACGACTTACAGCTTATAGTAAGAGGATCGAACAGACTAGCCAACACGCAACACGCACTCCAACTTATAGAAGAGGAGTGCAACAGACTTGGACTCAAGATAAATCCAGCCAAGTCGAAAGCGATGGCCATCTGCACAGACACACCAGACAAGATGCTCTCCATACAAAACACGCCGGTAGTCTGGACCAACGCCCACCAGTGTCTTGGAATCTGGTTTGACTAGAAACTCACCTTCAAGCCGCAACTCGAGTATCTCAGGCACAGGACGAAGAGCAGACACAATATAATGAGGTCGCTCACCAGCAAATCCGCAGGAGCAAACCTTCATGTGCTCAAAGCCTACTACACGGCCGCCATCAGATCGCTGGTAGATTACAGTGCTCCAGCACTCATTAGACTGAGAGAAGACCAAATAGCTAAGCTAGAAGTCATCCAAAACAATGCTCTCAGGACCATGCTCGGAGCACCCATGTGGACCAGAATTTGCAATCTGCAAATGGAAACCGAACTACCACCCCTGGCAGTACGAGTCAAGCAGGTGACAGCCGGTCTCCTCGCCAAAATCTGTAGAGCAGACAAGCCCACAGTTGCCAAGATTCGAATCAGTGCCTCCCTCCACCTCGACCACAGAGTGCGAGGGGCCACCTGGTCGCACGAGGCAAGCGAGGTCATCCGACACCTGCAAGCAGAAACACTCGTCAAGAACAACCAAGACACACGAGACAATGGTTACGCTGTTCCTCCACCATGGAGCCCTCCACCAGCCACACTCAAATTTGCCGACCTAGGCGATAGTAAAGCCAACCTCCAGAAGGAGGACCCCCCAAAAAATAACTCTCAAAGCCATAGCCACCGAGACTCCGGCGGATGCAGCATCATACTTCACAGACGGCTCGGTGGACCCAAAACATCATAGATCCGGAGCGGCCTTCTACACCCAAGGTCAGACCCTCCAATGGAGACTTCCCAATGACTGCTCCACCCTACAAACAGAACTGGTAGCAATCTCAAAGGCCCTACAACACGCTGCAACACAACAAGTCCATCATAATTCACACGGACTCGAAATCGGCCATGCAGGCGCTGCAACACAGTCAACCAAGAGACAACGTCCACATCATCACCTCGATCCTCGCACAGCTACAGGAATTCCAAAGCCAAAACCGACCAGTCGTCTTACACTGGATTCCCAGTCATGTAGGGATCGGAGGAAACGACGTGGCAGACGAAGCAGCTACACGTTCTAGTAGCGTACACATCCAAGTTCCAGCAAGTGTGCAACAGATCAAGAATCACCTCAGAAAGACTAGCAAGCTCCACATCAAAAAGAGCTTCCTCCATGCACTCAACGCTGGTTCCCAATCAGCCAAATGGTACCTGGCGGCCACAAAAGGAGAACCACCTTTCGCTGACAAGAAAACTCCAAGACAAACCCAAGTCAGCCTTCATCGACTACGACTAGGGTACAAGTGCTCCTGGCAGATGATCGGAAATGACGTCATGGATTGCACCTACTGTCAGGAGCCTGCTGCATTTCCACTGGAGGTCGGGATTAGGAGTCCGCAATCATGTTGTCCACCCCCTTTATGTGCCGGACTTGTAGATTATAGGGCTGGGTGAGGAGAGCCCAGCGGAGGATTCGCTGGTTGGAGGTCTTGTTGGTTTGGATGAACGTGAATGGGTTATGGTCGGTGAAGACTAGGGTTGTTTGTGGGCAAGACTTGAGGTAACATTCAAACTTTTTTATTGCCAACACCAGAGCCAGGGCCTCCTTTTCTATGGTCGAGTAGTTGGTCTGATGTTTTGTCAACTTGGCGGAGTAGTATGCCACAGGGTGAAGGACATCAGTGGTTGGGTCGGGTTGTAGGAGCACAGCCCCAACTCCGACACCACTAGCGTCGATTTGCAGATGGAAGGGCGACGTGTAGTCAGGGGGGTGGACTACAGGCTTGGAGGCAAGGAAGGCTTTGAGGCGGTGGAAGGACTGGTCGCACTTCTGGTTCCAGATGTAAGGTACCGCAGAACTGGTAAGGTCTGTGAGGGGTCCGGCCACGCTGGAGAAGTTACTGCAGAACCGACGGTAGTAGCCGCACATCCCCAGGAAGCGCAGGAGTTCCTTCCTCGTCCTTGGAGTGGGGAAGGACAAGATGGCTCTAACGTTTGCGTCCTTGGTTCTCGCCATACCATGCCCAACGATATGTCCCAGGTAAGTCACTGAGGCCCGGCCAAAAGCAGATTTAGCCAGGTTTATGGTGAATCCAGTATCTTGCAGTCGTGCAAACAGTATCTCCAAACGCACCAGATGTTCGTCCCAGCCGTCCGACACCACCACCAGGTCATCCAGGTAGGCGAACGTCCCACCTAGGTCCTGAATGAGGTAGTTGATGGTCCTCTGGAATGTGGCCGGCGCATTAGGAAATCCAAACGCCATAATCAAATATTGAAAAAGCCAAATGGAGTTATAAGTGCGGAGATTATTTTTGCTCTATCCGTGAGTCCCACTTGATAATATCCTTTCAACAGGTCCACGGTACTGATAAATTTTGCACAGCCTATGCTGTCTATTATATCTTCAATCAAAGGTAAAGGGTAGGAGTCTTAGACAGTGACCTGGTTCACTTTACGATAATCGGTACAGAAACGAAAAGTGCCATCGGGTTTAGGAATGAGAAGGCAAGGTGAAGCCCAGGGGTAGGTACTAGGCTCAGCTAAGTTATGTTTTAACAAAAAATCTACCTCCTTTTTCATAATCTCTTTTTTTTGTGGATTTAGTCGATATGCTGATTGCCTAATGGGTTGTACATCAGCTGAGATTAGCTTAATATCATGTTTAAGTATATTGCAAAACCCTGGGAGGTCTGATGTGACTTTAGGAAATGTTGATAATAACTTGGTGAGATCTTTTGCTCGAGATGGATTCAGAACAGAGAAATACTCATCCAAGTTGTTGAGTATGTGACTGTTAGCAGGGTTTTCTTTAGGTAGAGGGAAGTCTAAATTCTCCAATAGGTCCATGTCATCTGTCTCCGGCTCCGGCCCTGACAAAACCGTATGCAATACAGGTAGGCTCATAGCCTCTGGGATGTCTTCCTCTGACTGCCTGGAATGGTAAAGTTTCATGAGGTTAATGTGAACAAGTTGTGAATCTTTTTTGCGATCAGGAGTATGGACTATATAGTTGAGAGGAGATAGTTTATTAGCATTGATTTGAAAGTTTTGATGGAACCGTTCCAAGCAACCTTGGGACGGTGGGTGGTAAGCCGAAGATGTACAATGGACCACACTGAGGTCTTTCATCACCTGTTTGAAGAGATTGCTCGTAAAATTGGTGCCCTGATCGGATTGGATCTCTTTAGGAATGCCCACTGAAGTGAAAAGGTGCAAAAGATGTTTGATTACGTTTTTTGAAGTGATGCTTTTAAGGGGAAAAGCCTCAGGATAACGTGTACTGGTATCCATAACTGTGAGCAGGAATTGATTTCCCTTCTTAGTCTTTGGTAATGGGCCCACACAATCCACAAAAATCTTTTCAAATGGTGTAGAAAATACTGGGATGGGCTTAATGGGAGCTGCTGGTATACTTTCATTTGGTTTTCCTACCATTTGACAAATATGACAAGATTTTAGGTACTGTGACACATCCTTCCTAAGTCCAGGCCAATAATAGTGTTGGAGGAGCTTTTTATATGTTTTCAGGATTCCCAAATGTCCTGAAATACCATCATGGGCAAGGGCAATTAATGCTGGTCTGACTGAGGCGGGAATTACCACTTGATGTATTTCAGACCACGTGTCTAGATGGGCAAGCTCATGGGGCCTATAGGCCCTCATCAAAACCCCTTCCTGATAATAAAAACACGGAAGGGTGTTAAAATCTTTGCCCTCAACTGCTGCATGATGAAGTTTATTCAAAGATGGATCAGATTGTTGGGCTTTAATGAGCTCATCCTTACTAATGGTCTTATTGTACAGATCTTCTGTTGGTAGGAAGATTTTGGAGGTGGTTTTAGATGAAGATGGCCCATTTCGCACACTCTGTGACCGGGTGACAGCACAAGATGGGAAAAGATGAGGAATAGTTTCTTTAAGGTCAGTGGTGGAGTTGACAGGTAAGGGAGAGTCGACTGTCTTTATGTTAGGAACCACTAGATCTCCTACCAAGTCATTACCCAATAATAAATGAATGCCGCACACAGGCATTGGGTCTTTCCTTATGGCTATTTGCACTTTCCCAGTAATCAAGGGACATTGGAGGTGCACTTTAGCTAAAGGATAGGAAGAATGGGATGAGAGATCTGAAATTAGAACACTCATTAGTAAATGCGGTAGATATATCAGGAATGACGTTAAACAGGAGGATAGATTGTGCTGCGCCCGTATCACGTAGTATACGAATAGGGAAAGAACGAGACCCCTCCATGATTGAAATTTTTCCCTCATAGGTGAATGAAGAGAAGAGATCCTGATGGGGCCTTTCCACATTGGTGTTTGCTATTGGTTTGGATTTGGGATCCAGGGAACTACTTTTAGCAATTCGACACTTTGGGTGTTTACAAGTCTGGATCGTATGGCCTGGGTTTTTACAGTAAGAACAAGTAAACTTGGTTGCATCAGGGGGGGTAGGTGTGGGACCTTTCGACCTACCACTCACGCCCCCAAGGTTATCATCAGAGGAGGACCTAACATGTCGGGAAGTACCACGTTCACTACTGCCCAGTGACTCCACCAGCAAGGCGTACGCATCAGCCAGCTCAGCAGCACGCCCTAAATTAACCTCTCCACGCTCCTCCACATGCTTCAAGAGTGTGAAATGGTATCTTGCTTTTCCACTCCTCCAGGACTACCAAATTTAACAAATCCTGAAATGTGGAGGTCTCTGTAGCCTCTAACCACTTCTTAAAAATCCTAAGCTTTTCTTGAGCAAACTCAACAAAGGTGTGTGAAAATGGTTTGGTTAGTTTACGAAACTTCTGCCGGTATCCATCTGGCGTGATAGCATAAGAGGTGAGGATATTCTTTTTTACGTTATCATAGTCATCAGTCTGGTCTAAACAGTTATAAACTCTACGAGCCTTACCATATAATTTAGGAACTAACACTGACACCCACTGGTCCTTGGGCCACTCATTCTTCGCGGCTATTTTCTCAAAAGTCCTAAATGACCCGTCCATATCGGATTCATCAAACCCGGGAACAAGGGAAGAAGCAGTAGCAGGGTTAAAAGCAGCTAGTTTCTCTTTTAATGCCACTTCTTTTGATTTAAACTCCGATGTTAAGGTGACTTCTATCTCTCTCACCTGTAGTTCTTTCAGTCTAACCTGCTCCAACTTGGCCTGTTCCATCCTTTCCTCATGCTCCAACTTGGCCTGTTCCGACATTCCCTCATGCTCCAACTTGGCCTGTTCCAACCTTCCCTCATGCTCCAACTTTTGCTCCAACTTGGCCTGTTCCAATTTTTCTTCATGCTCCAACTTGGCCTGTTCCAACTTTTCTTCATGCTCCAACTTGGCCTGCTCCAACTTGGCCTGTTCCAACTTTTCTTCATGCTCCAACTTGGCCTGTTCCAACTTGTCCTCCTGCTCCAACTTGGCCTGTTCCAACTCGAGTTCTTTCATTTTGATTTGGAACTCGAACCTAGCTCGTTCTAGTTCTAAGGCGTCTATTCGTTGTGTTTCTTCTTGAGGGCTAGCCAGACCTGAGGCAACTTCTGAGTGAGGAGGGGTGGTGGATAGTGGTTGAAGTTTCTTGGACATGGGCGTTAATCTGTCAACAGCGGATTCTTTTAAAACTTCTTGTTGAACCAACACTTCAATCACATGATTTTTTAACATTTCCTTAGTCAGTCGCTGTGAAAAAGGGATATCGTAATAGTTGGCTATTTCTTTCCATTCTTTCTTCAGGATATTAACACGTAATTTAGCTACGGAAGGATTTTCAATAAAATCCTGGAGATCAAAACCTGAGGTGGCCATTGTTAAGAAAAATAGGATAAATTAACTAATGGTCAAAAGATAAGATAAGTGGATTACCCTAGAAAATATCACGGCAGTGGATAACCAGAAAGTCCCGGAAACTAACCAAGTTATATCTAGGGAAATTACACTTATGATTATTGTTCTCCTGAGAAGATCCTTAGATAAGGATAAGAGACTTGAAAGAGGAAGGGCGTATTACGGCATTAATATAAAGACCCGGATTAACAACCCTGATATACTTGAAAGAGGAAGTGTGTATTACGGCATTTATATAAAGATCCGGATTAACAACCCTGGAGTTTGGTATGATTGACCCTGAATGAGATAATGAGAAGAACAATAATTGAGGCTTTATAATTATGGGGTCCTGGTAGAGCGGGGCGTCCCAAGATATCACTTCACCCTAAACTAGTGACTATGGAACAGCCTACTCTGGAGTGAGGGTACGGCATTAAACAGATCCGGATTCTTCCCTACACTCGATAAGACTTACTACACAACTGCCACGTGTAATAACAGGTAAGCCTTATGACACTTGGAACCTAATATCCTACGTCTGTCACTCTTACTGTACGATAATACCAATATATGCACACACATATGAAGGAAACTTTAAACCACCGTTAAGCAATTGTGAACAGAAGTGACTGGGAGGAATAATTAACACTGAGTAACAAGGGGGGAAGGAATATGGTACTTAAGGTCGGGTCCTGTCATGGTCGCAATTTGTTACGAGTTGGGGATTTATAATATAGTTAAACGTCTACCCAGATCCCAACAGGTAACAACATAAAAAAAAAAACAAAGACACTCGACTATAAAAGGGTAGACAAAGGATGCGAGTTTTTGTTGTGTATAATAAAGTACCATAAATTCCTTAACAAAATATTCAGCTATCTATAATTTACCCTTAACCATACTTAACCTAAACATTAACAGTATATACATATTTATACAACATACAATAATTTGAAGCAAGTGGACGTGGGGGAGGCAATATAAGATTACAAATACTTAAGTGCGGAGCTGAGATGGCTGACGAGTAAGGCTGAGTATTGCAGAAGACGGTAGGTAGTCACTGTGCCGTAGGTTTCCAGGATAGGTGATCCTGTGGTCACTTCCCAGAGTGAACTGCACTCTCCTTAATTGGAGCTCACAAAGAAGACTTGGAGGAAGTGACGCAACAACCAGGATATGGAGGGGAAACCCCGGAGTGGTAACTGAGACGAGTCATACTCGTGTCTCGTCCCTAGATGGCGTTGCTCGTGGTGCTGGGTAGGTAGATCAGGACAATTGGTGGAGGGGTTCGTAACAGGACCGTACCATCCAACCGTGCACAGACCTCGCCTCACTTATTTTTCAGCTGACTTTGATCTTCCAAATCCGTTCCTTCACCAATGACGACATTATCAAAATATTTGTACAGACTGACGAAGACGCCGACCAATTCCACTCCCCAGCAATGAACAAAAAATTAAAAGACAATGGCTTAACGGTCCTCAGCTCACCCGAATACCGCGCAAAATGCACCCTCATATGTAGAAAAGTCATCCCTCATATCCTTGACAACCCTAACCTATTGACAGAACTCAACTCACACAACACCAACCAAATGTCATCTGCAGTCCGGATGGGATCTCTCCCCATGCTTAAAATCACCACAGCTACTCAAACAGACGCCATCAAATTAAAATCTAGCGGAATAAAATTCGGCAACAACATCATCCCCTCACGAGACATTGAATTCCAACACTACATACCAGTTCACCAATGCTACAATTGCTACCAATTTGGACACAACACCAACCGTTGCAGTGACACACAAACTTGTTCAAAATGTGCCAATCAAGGCCACTCATACCGAAACTGCACTGCCACTCTAACTAAATGCTGCAACTGTAAAGGCCCACACTCTGCCATCAGCAACAAGTGCAAAATCAGACTCGATAACAGTACAACACCACTCCCTCCCCGCCGACCCTCACCTCCCACAGCACCACCTCCACCTCCCCACCACTCACTCCCTACTCCCACGACCCTCCCCACCCACACTTGCTGGACCAACAACCTGACCGCCCCTCCTCCCTCCCCCGACATTGACGCAAAAATCATCACCATTATACTTTTGGCACATACCCTAAGCAACGGTAACAGATCACTTTTTCTGGAACTGGCAATTGATGGTTTGAAGGCGAACGGCCTCCCTACCATAAACATTCCTGACTCCTTCAGAACCGGTCCCGACCTCATCTTCCCCACTGCCCCCATCTCCGACCGGACCAACATGCCCCCCCCACCCCCCAGAGAATCCACTGCAATCTCCCTCCACCCCTCCACTTCTGCCATGCCCACACCTGACTTATCTCACCAATCTACCATTATCTCACCCCCCAGAGTAATCAGCCCAAAGCCTCCCGGCCTCTCCACCTCGACCTTGCCTACACCTGACTTTTCCCACACGACCACCATGAACTCCCGGACCACAAACACCCAAACCAAACCCAATCCTCCTCTAACTCCTCAGAGTCCCAAGAATAAAATGGCAGCCCATCCCCCAACAGAAATAGTGGTCAAGACCCCTAGACCAAAGAGGAAGAACACCTCCCCCCTTTCTCCCTATACACCTGACAGCAAAAGAATTATACAATACACACATCCAATCAAATCTATAATCAAAGTAAATCTATTCGGCACTACCCCAAATGAAACAAAAAACAACCCCGACACGAACCTAGCACACTCCCCTCACCCTCCCGACTCCCCCACACACAGTCACGTAGCTGCCCATCCCTCACTTGCATACACAACACTCAGACCACCACGCTCACAGTCACTCGACAATTTAGACCTCATCCCTGCGCACCAGAATTTCAATCTCATATAAGTGCTAAACAGACCAAACACTCCCCTCCCACCTCCTTTATATTAATAACTTCCTTATAACCGCATCCAACAACTCCCCCCAAATAAAACCTAACCTCTCCTCAACCCCACAAACAATGATTCCCACCCAACCTAACCCAATCAACCTAACCTAACCTTACCTGACTTACCCAACTTCCCTCCTCCCCCTCCCCCCCCCCACTCCAAACCCCACGCCCCCAACTCAAACTCAAGACCACTACCACAAAAAAAAAAAAAAAAAAAAAAAAAAAAATCTAACCCACTCAACCTGCATTAACACTACTCCCTCCCTAAAAAAGAAGAAAAGATCCTAACAATCCCCCCAAAATAAAAACTTAACCCACCCAACCTTACTCACAATCCCTCCTAAAAAAAAAAAAAAAAATGCCAACTCACTATCCAATCACTAATCAACACCTTCAATCCTCCCAAAAGAAAAACTTAATATACCCGACCTTTCTAACAAGCCCCTTCGACCCTCCTAAAAAAAAAAACCTATGACTCAATACAACTATTCATTAGCAACACAAATATATCACCCCTAAGAAATCCTTCCATACTATAAATTAACCAAACAACCTCCAAAGCCCCCCTCTCCTCTCCTCGCCTCCCCTCTCCTCTCCTCTCCTCCCCCCTCCTTCCGACAACTGAACCATACCTGGCCTTATAACAATTATCCTAACCCTCCCTCTCTCCCCTTACTACATTTCCACGCAAACACATACACACTCACACAACAACCCCCCTTAAGCAATTCTAATTCACCTCAAATCAACATACAACCGCCACCCCCGCCAATCCCCAAACACAAACTCCCCCCCTCCCACAACCAATCTCCAAACACAACACCCCCCCCCCCCCCGCCAGACAAAGCCTCTCATAACACTACAACTCTCCAAAACCAAATCAAACATACCCAACCTCTGTACCAGCCACTGTCAACAATATCGTCCTCACTCAAGACTAAAACCAAACAACCTATATCTCACTCTCATCTCCGTTCACAATTTGACAAAGCTCAAATCTGTCTCCTGCTATTACTAAATAACTCTCCTACGATACACTCATCCTTCCTTACTACGAGTACTTTGTAATTTCAAGCTCAAAGATTCAAAACTCTCCCTCCAACTCTCTCCATTTCTCTCTGACGTAGCTGAAAGACCCACAACTCTCAGAACGAAATCAAAACATACCCAACGTCTGTGACATCCAATTCTCAAAAATCGACCTAACTCAAGACTGAAACCATTCAGCCTATATCTCATTCTCGTCTCCGTTCATAATTTGACAAAAAAGCTCAAATCTGTCTGTTGCTATTACTAAAAACTCTCCTACGATACGCTCATCCTTCCTTACTATGAATACTTTGACATTTCAAGCTCAAAGATTCAAAACCCTTCTTCCAACTCGCTCTGTTCCTCTTTGACATAGCTCAAAGACTTTACCTTCATCTTTCTCCAAACAACCCTACGACTAGCAAAATTTCCATGTTTTGACCTTTTCTGTTAATTTGATCGTGTGTAGCCTGTGCGTCCGTCCACCTGCGCTTCTCGGCTTGCGCCGCCGCCGTGGCGGGGCGGTTCTTCCTCCGCTTTGCCAACACTGCCTAAGGTAAGACGAAAAACAGAGCACCCGCGTTGGCCCTTTGCTTGCCCGGACCTGCTCCCGCCCTCCCTCTGCCTCGTCCTGATTGTGATTGTTACACCCTCAGGGCATTTTGCCTACCCCCTCACGCAAGCAGTGTTTAGCCACTGCACCTGTTCTCTCCTTCTAAAATTCGAAGTCGTAGTTGTTGGGGATTTCTGGCCTCTTCGCCATTAGGCTATTTCGGCCGAAGCTGATTGGTTGGACTTCTTTCTTTTCTTGTTTCTTCTTTTGCTTTTCACTTTCCATTCTTCTTCTTGCTGGTCTTCTTCTTTCTGGTCTTCTTCTTTCTGGTCTTCTACTGGGATATTATCGTACACATCAATAAGCGATGTTACAGATAGTGTAATGATATCGGGATCTTGGATGTTGTTCTTGTCTTGGTTGTTCTTGTCTTGGTTGTTCTTGTCCTGCTTTTTCTTTTCTTGATTTTTCACTACAAGGAGGGCCTCATTGTAGCTCAATTTTTCTTTAGCCCGCAGCTTGGCCACCCTGCATTCCTCCCTCCACTTGGCACACTCCTGGTCGGAGGAGGAGTGAGGGCCACCACAAGCTGCGCACTTCTTCGCGGCCGCCTGGCAGTCAGCGTCAATGTGGCCGGGTGTCCCGCAGCTCGAACACACCTCCTGAGCACGACACTTCCGCGCCAGATGGCCATACTTCTGGCATTTGTAACAACGAGTGGGTCTTTGCTGGTATGGTTTTACTGGGATTTTCTCCCAACCCAGTAAAACGGAGCTAGGAAGTTGTTTTGGGAAGCCAACCAGGGCAGCGGTGCTGGTCAGCTTCCTAACTATTGTGAGCTGATCTCCAATCAGCTCAGCAAGTTCATGTTTTTCCAGATGCTCAATTTCTGTGTGGGAAATGAC
>CAUDMG010000324.1:0-41924 GCA_958450375.1 Homarus gammarus
GACTTCCCGTAGGCACACCTCATCACGTGCTCTGAACACTACCTCATAGCTAGTGGAAAGTTACAGGGGGTGATAGAGTATATAAGTCTAATGTACAGTAATTAACCCATTTATATAAATACTTCTGCCTATATTATGCCTTGTATGATCATAATAGGTTTTCTTACGTTGGATTTAGGAAAAGTAAAAATTAAGATTAATACTTCGTATCCTCTAATTAAGAGAATTTGTTGAGACGTGAAGTAAAGTGTGTCCAGTACTTCTCTATAGTAAACTTTCATTGGTTGGTTGTTATACTTCAAAAAGCTGATTGTTTATGAAACCTCTTACAGGACGTCGTTACTATCAGTGACCAACAAAAATATCCTTCAATGAGCTCTCTCTCTCTCTCTCTCTCTCTCTCTCTCTCTCTCTCTCTCTCTCTCTCTCTGCTAGTGTTTGATTACTCTTTACCATTGTGTTTACACCCTCACTGTCTTGTTTACCACCATTGGATATGTATATTCATTACCAATAATGTATATACTCATATACATGATGAAACAATGTAATTTGTATGGGGATTTTAATGACTAAACTGAACAGAACTGAACTGTATTCTGCTTTACTACACATTCCTCTAAAGGGGTGTGGTGGACCTTGTCTCCCTAATATGATTAAGAGTTCCCATATTAATATAAAATCTTTAGTTGCCTCACAGTAAATTCAGAAGTGATCGTGGGCGCTTCGTGCCCGGTGGCGAGTCCGGTGGTACAGTTTACCGAAGGGTGAAAGTTCGAACGCTCGTGCTTGGATAGCGTGCAACCGCCGTCCGGCTCACAGAGTACACTGTCATCGTTTTCCAGATGGTCGTGGTTGTTATAATCATGGTCGTGGTTGTTATAATCATGGTCGTGGTTGTTATAATCATGGTCGTGGTTGTTATAATCATAGTCGTGGTTGTTATAATCATGGTTGTGGTTATTATAATCATGGTCGTGGTTGTTATAATCATGGTCGTGGTTGTTATAATCATGGTCGTGGTTGTTATATTCATAGTCGTGGTTGTTATAATCATGGTCGTGGTTGTTATACAGTAATCATGGTCGTGGTTCTTATAATCATGGTCGTGGTTATTATAATACATTATAATCATATGGTCGTGGTTGTTATAATCATGGCCCTGGTTGTCATAATCATGGACCTGGTTGTTATAATCATGGTCCTGGTTGTTATAATCATGGCCCTGGTTGTCATAATCATGGTCCTGGTTGTTATAATCATGGTCGTGGTTGTTATAATCATGGTCGTGGTTATTATAATCATGGTTGTGGTTGTTATAATCATGGTCCTGGTTGTTATAATCATGGTCCTGGTTGTTATAATCATGGCCCTGGTTGTCATAATCATGGTCCTGGTTGTTATAATCATGGTCGTGGTTGTTATAATCATGGTCGTGGTTATTATAATAAATTATAATCATGGTCGTGGTTGTTATAATCATGGCCCTGTTTGTTATAATCATGGTCCTGGTTGTTATAATCATGGCCCTGGTTGTCATAATCATGGCCCTGGTTGTCATAATCATGGTCGTCGTTGTTACAATCATGGTCGTGGTTATTATAATCATGGTTGTGGTTGTTATAATCATGGTCCTGGATGTTATAATCATGGTCCTGGTTGTTATAATCATGGCCCTGGTTGTCATAATCATGGTCCTGGTTGTTATAATCATGGTCGTGGTTATTATAATCATGGTCGTGGTTGTTATAATCATGGCCCTGGTTGTCATAATCATGGTCCTGGTTGTTATAATCATGGTTGTGGTTGTTATAATCATGGCCCTGGTTGTCATAATCATGGTCCTGGTTGTTATAAGCATGGCCCTGGTTGTCATAATCATGGTCGTGGTTGTTATAATCATGGCCCTGGTTGTTATAATCATGGTCCTGGTTGTTATAATCATGGTCCTGGTTGTTATAATCATGGTTGTGGTTGTCATAATCATGGTCGTGGTTGTCATAATCATGGTCCTGGTTGTTATAATCATGGTCCTGGTTAATATAACCATGGTCGTGGTTGTTATAATCATGGCCCTGGTTGTCATAATCATGGTCCTGGTTGTTATAATCATGGTTGTGGTTGTTATAATCATGGCCCTGGTTGTCATAATCATGGTCCTGGTTGTTATAGTCATGGTTGTGGTTGTTATAATCATGGCCCTGGTTGTCATAATCATGGTTGTGATTGTTACAATATGGGTCGTACTTGAGACTAACACAGGTAGGATAAACCCCACACCTTATCTTTAATCTCAATAAACCCAGATTAACCTCACCTAATCAACAGGATTAGAGACCATTAGGATTGTGCCACCAATACCGATACATTTCACACTGGATTAATAACAAAACATTTAATCTCATTTCCAATAGCTAATGTCTTTCGGATATCTTATCAAGTTGTGAGTCTTACATGTCAATATAATTATATTTTATTCTTACAAATATTTATAGTTCGTTGTGTATTGTATGGTATGGTATGGTATTGTATGGTATTGTACTGTATTGTATCCGGATGACAGCTTACAGCGAATGAGGGTGTGGCAAGTCCGTAGACTTGCGTGGTTAATTAGGGTGCGTTTTCCAACGTAAATAAAATGGTTAATTAATGGCTTCCTAAGGAAACCATCGACATGGGACCAGGTTTGAACCACTCTACGAATTTTTTGCGATTTTTCCACCAAGTTGGATGAAAAACAATCGTGCCGTTTCGGCTGCACAGACAAACAAACAGAGAGAGAGACAGACAGACATACATTCGGATAGCGCTATAGTATATTAGAAGCCATGATTATTTTACCTCCATGCTGACCTTCACATTAGCCATCTGATGAAGAAAAGGTTAAATCATTATCCTCAAAGGGTTAAACCAGTGTCCTCTAACAGTTAGATCAACTCCCTAAAAAGGGTTACACTATCTTTATACTTTACTTACTGGTGCAACAGAACCTTTACTTTATGTAAATATTCACCCAAATGAATAACACCAACTTATTCATCAAGTTATTCAACAAGTGAGTCAACATGTTGTCGGCAACATACAGCTGGGCTTGTAACTCTCTTAAAGGTCGAGTGCAGTTCAGCTGATTAATCAAAACAGCTGGCTCTCTCCCACGCCTCTCTCTCTCACAGAGAGGCCAGTAGAGGATTACCCCTTGGACAGGGAGTGAGACACGTAACTCAAGTGTTATTCACAACACTTCCCTGGAGAGAATTCATAATTTATTCTCTCAGATTATATCTGGGTATATAGCTGCTTCTACAACAAACAAGAAAGCAGCTAAAAGTGTTTACATCAAACCCAGCCACTTAAAGAGTTCCAGAACTTAATTAAAACAATTAATGTGATAACAAAACAGCTATCACACTTTATCCTCTTTGCCATCGGCTTGTTAACCACTTTGACGATCGGTCACGTCTCTGTTATTCACTGTTGGCAAGTACTGACATAAGAACATAAGAACATAAGAATGGAGGAAACTGCAGGGGGGCCTATTGGCCCATACTGGGCAGTCCCGTTTACACCCAACCCCTATTGCTCATATGAGCATCCAACCCATGTTTGAAGCAATTCAGCGTATTCGAGTTAATGATGATATTTGGTAACTTGTTCCATTCATCCACTACTCCGTTTCCAAACCAGTGTTTACCTATTTCACCCCTAAATCTAAATTTGTCTAATTTAAAATCATTGTTACGAGTTCGCTCCTGGTTGGATAATTTGAGTTCCTTTGTAATGTCCCCTTTGTTTAGCCCTGCCTTCCACTTATACACCTCTATCAGGTCGCCCCTCGCTCTACGTCTCTCGAGGGAGTGCAAATTAAGATGCTTTAACCTGTCTCTATACTCAAGGTCCCTAATGCCCGGGATTAGTCTTGTCATTCTCCTCTGAATTCTTTCCAAGGATTCTATATCCATTCTGTAATACGGTGACCAGAACTGAACTGCGTAATCCAGGTGTGGTCTCACAAGAGCAAGATACAGTTTTAGGATGACCTCGCTAGTCTTGTAACTAACACTCCTTTGTATGAACCCAAGTACTTTATTAGCCTTGTTACGAGCAAAAACACATTGTTTACTTGGCTTAAGGTTCCTACTTATCATTACTCCTAAATCTCTCTCGCAGTCGGATTTCTCTATGGCATCGTTGTTCATCTGGTATCTGATTTCCCTGTTTACATCTCCTATACTGAGTACTTTACATTTGTCGACATTGAATTTCATCTGCCATTTTTCAGACCATTCGAAAAATTTGTTTAGATCTTCCTGTAGTTTTGCCGAGTCCTCCTCAGATTTGATAACACGTCCTATTTTAGTGTCATCAGCAAATTTACTTATGTTGCTGTCTATGCCGATATCTATGTCGTTTATGTATATAATAAACATTAATGGTCCAAGTACTGAGCCTTGGGGAACTCCACTTGTGAAGTTGCTCCAATGGGACTTAGTGCCGTTAATGCTCACTCGCTGTTTCCTGTCCTGTAACCACGCCCTAATCCATTTAAGGATGTCACCTTTGATGCCATGAGCTTCTACCTTTCTAATTAGTCTTTCGTGGGGGACTCTGTCGAAGGCTTTGCTAAATTCGAGATATACCACATCATAATTGTGCCCCTCGTCCACTGATTCGAAAATTGATGAAAAGAATGTTAATAGATTAGTTAGGCAAGAACGTCCGCTTGTGAAGCCATGCTGGGAATCATTGATCAATCGGTGCTTCTCCAGGTGATTTCGAATAGAGTTTGAAATGATTGCTTCCAGTAATTTGCCTACTATTGATGTTAGACTGATTGGGCGGTAGTTAGAAGATAGTGATCTATCCCCCTTCTTGAAAATCGGTATTACATTCGCTATCCTCCAGGATTCTGGTACTACACCTGTTTTTAAGGACATGTTAAACAACTTTGCTAAGGGCATACTAAGCTCTTCCTTACATTCCTTTAATAGTCTGGCAAATATCTCATCGGGACCAGGTGACTTATTAGGCTTTAGTTTGTCTATTTGCTTACTAACATCGTTACTAGTCACTACTATCTCACTTAATTTGTTTTCTTCACTATCTCTGAATAGAGTCGGTGCCTCGGGTATCATGTTTAAATTTTCGGTGGTGAAAACTGTTGAAAAATATTTATTCAAAATGTATCTGTGCCTGTGCTAGTGTTGGTAAACTCTGGTCTTGAATGAGTACACACTTGGTGCCGTCACAACAATCTCGGAGATTGTTTCAGGAGTTCACAACTATCATTACAAAAAAAATCTGTCCTGACAATTTTCTCAGCTTGAAGCTGTGACTGCTAGTGGGCACCCGCCAGTTCCACGTATGAACACTCGACTGAGTAAATGTCCTCTGAGGCGTTTATGGGCTTTAAATTACCCCTTGTCCATCTTTAGAATAAGTTAGGCAACTGCAGGCATTCCAATCTCTCTCAGTAACTGATATGCTGCAGTGTAAGCAATAGTCAGGTGGCTCTCCTGTGAACTTTTCGATATACTGACAGACTCTACCACATCACGAGCACCAGATGAGGTGGCAGTACTACTCCAAACGGGAAGCACCTCACTTCTGAGAAGTGTGTGACTTTGATGAACAAGAACCACGACAACAACTTATTAATGACAAAGAAGTAGTGCAAGAAACTGGGGAAAACTTATAGGGATGAAAATTAAATTTTAAAGAAAATAGAAATAAGTAGAAATATGAGGAAACGAAGTCAGGTTTGCAAAAATAAAAATAAAAAATTCTGGAATAAGAAGTTGAGGAAGCTATGAGCAAAATAAAATGGCTTGTGGGGTTAATCAGCTTTCAAGAGAATTGATAAAACAAATGGACAAGAATAGTTTCATATCATGACTAAAATATGTAATTCTAAATACTTCAAAGGAGACCCAATGATGTCAGAAAATCAATATTTGTTTTATTACCTAAAATCTTAGGAGCCTTAGAGTGCACCCGGTTTAAAATACGCTTAATAAGTCATGCCTGCAAAGTTTTTTGAAATATATCTTTCACTAGAATAAAATTAACAAGAGCAGTGAATTATCTGTAAATCAAATTGGATTTAGAAAAGGAAATTGAACGAGACAGTTATAGCTGTACGTGGTTTGAGAACTTTGAGTGAAATGACTTTACAGTTCTAAAGAAGTTTGTATATCTGCTTTGTTGATTTTGGAAAGGCTTTTGATCATCTAAAACACAATAAACTAATAGAGGTTTTGAAAGAAATAGTTATTAATGAAGCAGATATTATAATTAAAAAACATTCGTTACTGGCAACAGTTAGACAGGGAGTAAGACAAGGCTGTGTTCTGTCTCCAACATTGTATAATATATGTTAATAATTATTAATGAGAGAAGTTATATGTGTCAATGAAGGAATAAAAGTTAATGGTAAAGTAATATCCAATATACGCTATGTAGATGAAACTGGTCTTATCACAGATAGTGAAGAGGCATTATAAAAACTGGTTAACAGAATAAAGGAAAATAAGGTGAAGAATGTGGGTTAAGAGTTATTACTGGAAAGACGAAAGTTAAGGTTGATTCCAATTTGGAAATAAATCCAAAATTACAAATTATTTTAGACAACAGGAAACTTAAACAAGTGGATAATTTTGTGTATTTGGGAAGTAACATTAGTTGTGATGGAAGATGTAAAGAAGAAATCATAACAAGAATAGGACAAGCAAAAACAGCATTTAATAATTTAAAACACTTTATGAAAAGGGATTTTAAGTCTAATTTGAGAAAAATGCTCCTGAAAGGATATTTATATATATGGTTAGGACTGTTGTATGGACCAGAGGTATGGACACTTTCAACAGACACCAGGAAGTGGTTGGAGGCCTTTGAAATGTGGTGTTATATGGCATATGTTAAAGATAAGTTATATTGACAAGAAAAAAAATGAAGTACTAAGGTTAGCAAAATCTTCAAGATAAATACTTGAAAAGTACAGAAGAATAAAACTGGGATACTTTGGTCACATAATTAGGGATGAGGGGATAATAACAAAAATATTAATGGTCAAAGTTGAGGGTAGGAAGGCCAGAGGAAGGCAGAGACTGGGATGGATGAATAAAAGAAAATGGGTTCCCAGATAAACAAAATCTTGGAGGGTTAGTAAAAGCAGCCCGAGAACGAATATAGTAGAGGACTAGGGTCGCCAACCCTCAGATATGAGGACGGTGCTCTTATTGGTTGATTGATGAGAGGCAGACTGTCTAGGAGTGTTGACACCCATCTTAGATGAACTATTAGCTTAGATGCTTGCTTTACCTTCTCACAATGGTCCGATAACTTCAATTCGTTGTTAGTATACACACCCAGGTCCTTTTTTACATTTGGTTTTGTCTATAAGTTGGTAAACCATCGTTCTCAAAGGGTTAAACCATCGCCAAAGGAATAAAAACAATGTCTTCAAGGGATTATGTCATAGTCATCAATGGGTTAAAACATTGACTTGAAAGAGCTAACTCATACTCCTTAAAGACTTAATTAATATCATCAAAACAAATTATCAAAAGGTTGGTGAACTGACCTAGAATATCCTGCTGTGGGAGCCATTTGCCGAGACGCACGTTAGGTGGCAGGTCATCCATGGTGTCCTCGTCCCACTTCCACAGGACCCGCTGCTTGAGGGACCCAAACACGTCAACCAAAATGGTCCTGTACCTAAACACAAGACGTGCAGGAGTTAATAATATACTGTGCCACGCTACCCTCTTTCATCTTCGCCACTTTCATTGAACGGGCATTAAACTTTTTCTGGGTCCCCTGAAAATTAAACACCCCAGCTTAGTTCATCTGCACTTTACCTATGCTAGCGCTATCCTACCTAACCTAACTTAACCTAACCTAACTAAACTAACAAAACACAACCTAACCTAATTCCCCAGCAAACGTTAGGGTAGCTAATCATCAAAGGAATACAGTATAATCTTGGTGATCCAATTTTTCTTATTAGTCACTTTTCTTTCTATTTTTACGGGGAATAGCCCACCCGGGCACAGGTCATCGACCCACAACGGGGCTTGAGGGGCGAAAAAAAATGAGAGTAAATAGGAAAGAAAAAGATTATATTAATCTACACCACGAAGATGCTGGAAAACCAGCTTTTTAAAGTGAGACAGATTGTATGAGTATGGAAACACAGAAGAAGGTTGGCTCTGTGAGGAAAGAAATATGTACTATAACGAGTTAGTCTACTGTAGTGTGACCGACATCCACACACAAACGGTGGGCACCGCGGGCAAGACGAGTGTTACGAGCCCACGGCCTTGCCGGCGGTACACAGGATGCCAACTCCACCGAATAGTGCCCGTTAAAGGACCTGTAAAAGACAGAGAGTGAAGCAACATTGCGGCGAAGAGAAGGGGAAGAAAGATTATCAACTAAAGGAGGAGATTCAGTAAGACGAAATGCCTTTGATTCCACCCAATCTAACAGTTGGACAGGAGAAGAGCCACCGCAGATATGAGAGCAGTACTCCAAGTTAGGACGTACGAGTCCCTTATAAACTTGAAGCAACTGTTTAGGAGTGAAGTAGCTTCGGCATCTGTACAGCACTCCCAGCATTCGGGAGGCAGCTTTAGCAATGATGTGCATGTGTGGCTTCCATGACATAATAGAGGAAATGGTGAGGCCTAGCATATCTATTTTAGAACTTGGCAGAATGATTGCCTCCTGAAATATGATTGGTGGGAGATCATCTAATTTGGAAAGTGTAATAGGTAAATTCTGAGTATTATTACTACTGAATTTAACCAAGTTTCTACCTCCCCATTCGGAGATGCTGCACAGATCCGCATTGATATGATATCAGCTCTAGAAACAGATCTGGTTTGAGAATTAGGAGGAAGGGAAAATTGTGAAGAGTAGAATCATTAGCGTAAGAATGGATAGAATTAATCGTAGTGTGAAGTAAAACATTGTTAAAAAGAAGGAAGAGATTAGGTGAAAGAACAGAACCCTGTGGGACACCATTATTGGTAGAGAAAGACCGAGAGATCGATCCCTCTACAACAACTGCCATGGATCGGTTCTCAAGGTAACTAGAAATTAGAGAACAAAGTGGGGGAAAGAAACCATAAGAGGCAAGTTTGGAAAGCAAAGACTTGTACCATACACTGCCAAATGCTTTGGAGATGTCGAGGGCCACGACGAAAGTTTCCCCATAATCCCTAAGAGAGGATGACAAAAGATAGGTGCAGTAGGAGAGCAGATCACCAGTAGATCTCGCCTGGCGAAAGCCATACTGGTGATCATACAAAAGAGAAAAGCCTTCAAGGTGACGGAGAAAATAAGAGTTTAAGATAGTTTTGAAAATCTTAAAGAGGGATGAAGTTTGGGCAACGGGGCGATAGTTAGAGGGATTGGAATGGTCACCTTTCTTCAGGAGGGGCTGAACCGAGGCATGCTTCCAAGAAGAAGGAAAATTTTGGGTTTTGAGGCAAAGGCGAAAGAGGCGAGCGAGCACAGGGGCTAGAATTTCAGCACTCCCTCAGAACGCGAGGGGGTATTCCGTCCGGTCCATGAGCCTTACTCACATCCAACCTGGATAACACTACCTGCAGTTATGACACCTAGGGTAAAAATTAAAGCACTTTTATACGACATTGTCTTCATTTTTCACTGAACTATCTGGAAATAGACTGGCAGTAAAGTATATGGGGTCCGGACAAAAGCCCCCCCGGACAAAAGCCCCCTCAGTTAAAGTGCAAAATCGGGTAGCTTAGGTTAGGTTAAGTATTGCAGCTTTGTGATATAATAAATGCAATGTGTAATGCTTTATAAAAAGTCTTATTATTCTTTGTCCTAGGGGGCTTTTGTTGTACGAACCTTTTTTCCTAGGGGTCTTTTGTCCAGGGGGCATTTTATCCAAGGGGGGTTTTGTCCTACACTCGAAGTATATATACAGTACTCACTTCTCAGGCATACTGGACGGCTTTACTGCTGAACCAAGACTGAAGTAAATAAAGCCATCGTCACCAGCGCCTTGTACCCACTCCTCCAGGTCCTGAGATACAACGGGACATAAGATTTATGTTACAGTATTTTGTGAAGGAATAAACTTGGTTCACATGAAGATTGGGTCTCCAGTTTATTTCACCTGATAATTAAACACCCGAAAGCTATCTGGGGGGTTAGGTTATATTAGGTTAGGTTAGGTCTGCTTAGATTAAGTTAGTTTAGATTAGAGTTGGGGTGTTTAATCATCCGGTTAAATAAGCTGAAGTGCCTAATCTTCAGGTGAGACTGGAAACTGTGTACATTAGATGAACAGAATAAGCGTGGGAATTATCAATGAAACGCAAGTATGAAAGTTCTTTGAAGTAGTTTACTATTGAGCAATGCTCTGCGCGCGCTCGCCGTGTGTGCCTAATAATAATAATAATAATAATAATAATAATAATAATAATAATAATAATAATAATAATTAACGGTTTATTAAGGTAACATGACAGCCCGAGGGCTGAAAATATACAATGAACAGAGGTGATAAGTTACATATGATGAAATCTGGGAGTGGGTCACTTGACTGACAAAAGCTTTCAATACAAACACATAAGAAACATAGAGTCAACATATAGATTAACTATAGATCTGGTACTGTGGGAGCTGGTCTTGTAGACATCCTTGTGATCCTCTCTGGATGACCGTTGCGTTATACCTGGCCGCTAATCCGCTACCTCACTAAAGTTGCAGATGCACCACTTGGTCCGGATAGATCCTTCAGCTCACACAGGGTGTTGGAGATGGTTCTTGTTCCTCATGTGATGTAGTTAGGAATACATAGTTCCTCGCCTGGGTGGAGTAGGGAGTCCTCATGTCTCTCCTGATATAATTTGGAGTCTTTCTTAGCTTCTCATCCAGTGTTGGTGGTGGTGAGTGTGCCGCGTACTGGGTGTGTTAGATCCGCGTCAGGTCAACATTGACCATTAAGCACCGATTGTCATTCGAGCTAAAATTGTCACTTTCGTATATGACTTGTGGTTAATCGTCACTCTTTGCACTGTACTATTGGTGGGAGGATGTTGATAATCCAGATGGGGAGGAGGAGATGAGGCAAGGGAAAGGCCTGACAAACCACGGGCAGTACCGACGTGTGCCTCCCTCGACAGCTATACGTGAATTGTGTTTGTGTGTGTGTAACCCAACCTGACTGGGCAACCGCACCCAGTAAGGTCATCCTTATCCGGTCGAAAACACAGTCAAAATCACAGATCCAAACAAAAACAAACCATACAACCTTATATGGTCGCTGCATGGAATGTCGGGACCGTGCTGGATACTGGCACAAGTGAGCGTCCTGAAAGAAGACCTGCCCTTGTGACAAAAGAGCTGGCAAGGTATAACATCGACATAGCAGCCATTAGTGAGTCCCGGCTCCCAGATGAGGGCCAGCTCACAGAACGGGGGTCTGGCTACACCTTCTGGAAGGTTAAGCCTGCTGTGGAGAGAAACCACATATATGGAGTTGGCTTTGCCATCCGCCAACACATCCTACACAGGCTAACTGAAATGCCTATTGGGATCAATGAGCGCCTCATGACGCTTCGAGTCCCACTGAATCACTCTCGTCATGCCTTTTTCATCAGTGCATACGCCCCAACACTGGATGCAGAGGATGACATCAAGGAGGCCTTTAACGCCGACCTTGACAGAGTGCTAACCTATATCCCAGAGAAGACAAGGTTGTGCTCCTTGGCGACTTCAATGCCAGAGCAGGCAGAGATGCGAACATTTGGCAGGGAACCATAGGGAGAAATGGACTAGGCAAGTGTAATGCCAACGGCCTACTCCTCCTCAGCAAATGTGCTGCGCACAGCCTCCCTGTCACCAATACCTTGTTTCGGGAAGCCGACAAGTTCGTTTTTTTTTTTTTTTTTTTAGGTTAAGGTGGGGAAAGGATGGAAGGCATGCTGGGGCTCAAGGCACAGCCAGACATGAGGGATGGAGAAGTCACAACATATAGTCGTGGGGGGAAAAGTTTGGAAAAGAAGTTTAATGAGTTAAACAGAGGGGGACGACACCCCTTGTTTTACATATTACAAAGTTTGTTGGCAAACTAAGCTAACCTAGGATTTAGAATGAGGTTGCACTATGGTTATTTTAGTAGACAATGACTAGATTGATTTTACAATTACAAGTTTATTAACATCTTATACTGAATTACGCTATGGACTCACTTGTTTGTGACTTGTTAAATGTGAATTTATATCATCTAAGTTTTAATCTAAGGTAGATCACTGTGGCGGACATAGATGGGTCGCGGGTTGGGTTGTTGTAGTGCGGGCAGACTCCGGGGCCACCAGGCGTGGGGTCTCCCTCCGTTGATGTCTTCCCCGCGTAGGTGGTCTGGGCTGTGAGGGTCGTCCAGGAGCTTGTCCCAAACCTTCTTCCCTAGGCGATGGAACCTGAAGTTGAGAGCCTCTGTTTTATTTCTTAGGTGGATGGTTTCCACTGTCTCCTGGTAGGGTGGCGCTTGGCCACTGGCTGACCTCAAACACATGTTTTGGAAGCTCTGTAGTTGTTGCAGTCTAGTCTTCCCGAGTGTGACGAGTGGTATAGATGGGTACTCCAACACAGGCCTCACCAGCGCCTTGTACAGGTGAATTATATCTTCTCAGGCATCAATTTAAAACGTTTTAATTTGGCTGCCGCGACTTTGGCTATATTTAGTCTGTCCTTCATGTGGGAAATGATGCCCGTCCGAGAAATGATGAGGCCGAGCAACCTGCCTTGTTTAGAGTACTCAATCTCTTCGTCGTCGATCATCAATGGGGCCGGCTTGAATTTGGCTATGGGTATGACCTCAAATTTCGTTTTGTTTGTTTTTATTTTCCATTTATGTTTATACTCCGAGATCTCCTCTATTGCCCGAGCAGTGAGTCGCGCCATCCTTGCTGTGGACCTTCCTGGGCAGGTGACGATCTGTGTTACATCGTCGGCATACATGACGTACTCGCTGCCGACGATTGGGGGTGGCAGGTCAGCCGTGTAGAGTGTGTAAAGGGTTGGTGAGAGACAAGAGCCCTGAAGCACGCCGCTCGATAGTGAGAATTCTTCTCCAAAATGTTCTTGCATCTTGATTTTGGCTCTGCAGTCCATAATGAAGTTGCACAGCAGGCGCGTCAGATTTTCGGGTAGCCCCAGTTGTATGATCTTATACTGCAGCCCTGCGTGCCAAACTTTGTCAAACGCCTTGCTGGCGTCTCTCAGTATTATATTGCACTGCAGGCGGCCAGTCATGGCATTGGCGATCTGCTCGTAGGCCTGAGCTATGGCGGCGGATGTGCCTCGGTACTGGCGGAAGCCGAACTGGCGGGGATTATGCAAGTCTTCGTCCTCCAGATACATCCGCAATCGCTTGTTGACTATTTTTTCGAAGATTTTGGCAGATACCTCAGCAGCGATATTGGTCGAAAGTTTTCGACTTTGTTTGGAGGCTTCTCTGCTTTTGGTATGAGGCGAATAACGACGATTTTGAACATCTTAGGGAAGTATCCAGAGGCGAGGCAGGCGTTGCATATTTGAGCAAGCCTCTTTATCATGTTGTCGTGGAGTTGAGCCAGGATCTTCTTGTTAATGTGACTTTGACCAGGTGATTTGTTTTTAAACCCTTTTATGACGGCTGACACATCTGCAGGAACTATGCGCTCCGTCAGGTAGCTTCCGTCCACCAATCTAGTAAAGTCAGTCCGTGGGAGCGGCTGGAGCAGGTGCTGATGGTCCTGCAACTGACCTAAAATGTCCTCCTCAAACTCCCTGTCGAAGCCCTCGTTCTCCTGTTCACTAATAGTAAAGATCTTTCGTAAATATCGCCGATGTAGTTGTTCTTGGTTTTCTTCCTCGAATATTTTTACGTTGTTTTGGTCGAGCAGGTAAGGGACCGTGCTATAGGTGGAACCCATCAGTCGCTTGATCCCTTTCCAGAATGCAGCAGAATCGCGGTAATTGTTGGCTGCCTCCCACACCAAGGCGGCCCACTTTTGTTCATGTAGACGTTTGCTCTCGTGCTGGATGTCCGTCTGTAGCTCTCGGTACCGGTCTCTCAGCTCCTGCGTCCACCCGCGGATACTGGCTAGCTGTCTCACGTGAGCGTACTGGACACTGAGCTTCCTCAGCTGGTGACTAGTGTGAGGATGGGGAATGGTCCTGTAACTGGTGGTCGGGATGTTGTTGTCCATCTCCGTCTTCACATCGGTATACCATTGTTCGACCGCGTCGTCGATGTCATTGGGGCTGGCTTCTTCCAGGTTCCTCCCCTGCTTGAGACTGAGAGACTCCTTGAAGGAGTCCCAGTCTGCCCGTTTGAGGTTTGACCTGATGTTGGCGGGGATCATAATGGGATTGGATGAGAGCGTCACGACGACTGGCAGGTGATCGCTGGTACTGATGGCTCCGGCGGTAACCTGCCTGTTCAGGACGGCCTCGTTGTTAGAGAGGATTATGTCAAGGGTACATGGCAACACCCACGATCCAAACACTGGCATCTCATTGACTACACCATTGTCGAAGAAAGAGATCGCTCAGATGTCCTCATCACCCGTGCCATGCATGGCTCAGACCACTGTGACACTGATCATCGACTTGTCAGAGCCAAGCTCTCACTTCACGTTGCCCCTAAACGACGAAGGCAGCAAGACTCCTGAAGACGTTGTAATACTAAGCGTCTGGAGAATCCATCAGTAGCACATGCTTTCAGAGAGCAGCCCAAACATGGGATCATAAACAACTCAACAGCAAACAACGCGAATTCCAGTGCCGAATGGGATACTCTCAACACTGTTATGACAAAAAATCGCAGAGAGACCCTTGGCGAAATCAAAAGAGTACACTGTATGTATATTATGTATGCTGGATTATATATCATGTATGTATATTATGTATGTGCTCCATTTATGTATTATTTATTCAGCCTAGCTAGCAGCGTGTGGCAATGTTATTACCATATCCCACCTGCTTAATTAATGTGCCTGGCGACGTATGGAAGCTGCTAATGTATCACTTGCCATACGTCGCCTATAGCAGTTGACCAGCAGGAGCCTAGCCGGGGAGAGTGCTGCTTCCCTTTGTGTACATACTCTTATCCAGTAAACCGAACCTACAAAACTATACAGGTGTTTGTGTTCTCTCCTGTATATAGAACTTATTATTCAGAACCTAACATGGCGCAGTGATCCAATCTTACTGGATAATTACGAGTGATAGTGCAAAGTTTGTGGGGAAGCCGGCGTACGGACTCCTCTCTCGCTTGGGTCAACTCCCGCGCGCGTCACCTCGCCTCGAAGAATCTCAGCAACTTTGAGCAGTGTCAGTGATTTTCTGTAAAGTGTTTAGTGCATTGTGTGTTCGTGCCATTCATGTGTGACCTTGTTCTAAAGGATTCCCAAGGTATACGGCACGTTCTGGGCATTTGTAAGGAGTAGAGTTCAGTGCACCCGTCTCTGACCGCGTCCTGAGGGTAACTAGACTGACTGGGAGTCGCCGCGCCTCTCCCTCCACTCCCCCTCACAGCGCCGCCTCCACCCCCCCTCACAGCTGGGGCGAGACGCTCTACCCGCCCAGGACACACACTCACTCGCACACGTACATGTACTAACACTCGCTGACCGCGCGGCTTTCTTATATATATTTTATATATATAACCTACTCATCTGTGTATTTAATTAATTTTTGTCTGAAATCTTGTTGATACGACGGGCTGACCGGTCAACACTGATTTAAGACTTAGTACACAGAGGAAGTAGTTATATCTCACGCCTTACGTAGCCGTGGACCCAGCGTCTGGATGAGCCAGGTGGGTGATAGCCCCGCAGAGATGGATGACCAGGCCGGCCACGACGCTCCAGCCCCCACATCGCGCAGTCCCTCACCTCAATATTCAGCGTTGTCTCCAGAGATAATTGCTTTACTGAAGTTTATGAGAGATGAGAAACGCGAGGATGAAGCCCACAGACGTTTGGCGGATGAGCACAGAAGGCAAGCAGAGGCAGAACGAGACAACCAACGGAGATTGGAAGACAGTGAACGGTTTGAAGCCTTGATATCTCGCCTCACTGTTAACCAAGCCCCTGGCTCTAACACTGCCTCGGTACTGACTGGTTCAGATACCTCATCCATGCTTCCTTCACACCCCCCAGCCCCACCTAAAGCAGCAGCTCAAACGCCGCCCATCTTGAAGCCTGATGAGACTTTCCAGACTTTTCGTGAATGGCGGCGACGGTGGACTGATTATTCTACAATGGTGGATCTCCAGAGTTTGTCACAGCCTAAACAACTCATCCAGCTGCGTATGTGCCTGTCCTTGGAAATTCAGCGTGTCTTGGAACATACGTTGCAGGTACCCCCAACCTCTTTGCTGTCTGTAGAGGAGGTACTGGACGTTCTACAACGGCACATCAAAGGACAGCAGAATGAAGCTCTGCGCAGGAGGGAATTGTTTAGCTGCAGACAGATGGAGGGTGAGTCTTTTGATGCCTTTTACATGCGTCTTAAGAGAGCCTCGGAAGAGGTAGATATATGTCCAGGCCACCACCAGCAGTGAGAGGAGACCCAGTTGAAGCAGGTGATCCTGATGGGTGTTAAGGACGAGGAACTTGTCCAACGCCTCACCTCCCTCGACTCTTCCTCTTCTCTTAAGGATGTGTTGACGATATGTCGCTCCTATGAGGCTGCCAGGTGTGCCACCTCTGCCATCCGAGCTCCCCCTACGGCTGTACGCGCTGTGTCCCGGTACAAGAAGGACAAGAAGTCTGTTCCTACGCCTTCGCCCACCACGTCCACGACCGGTTTATTTTGCAACAACTGTGGTAAGCAGCACGGAACACAGGTGTGTCCAGCTGCTCAGTCTACCTGCAACAGTTGTGACCGTAAGGGCCACTGGTCACTCACAGTACGGTGCCCAGCCAAACGCGTCCAGTGCAATGTGTGTGGTCGTCTGGGCCACTATGACAAGTGTTGCCCTTCCAACATACCCAAAGGACCGCGCGTCGACGGAAGCTTCAGCCCCCCTCCACCAGAGAGGGCCGCCCACAGCCTTCCAATCAGAGGCACGACGACTCCTGACAACGCTCGAGCCACATTAGGAATGTGTGCTCCCCCCCGCGTCCCAGGACCAAAGTCCCCCAGTACATCAGCGTCATCGTGACCTACGGCGGTGTGTCATCCCGTCTTCAGATGTTGCCCGACACCGGCGCTGATGCTACAGTCATCGGTCCCCAGCATTTGCAATGCTTGGGGCTCTCTCCAAGTGATCTAGGACCGCCCCCCAAGGATCTCCGCTTTATGGCAGATGGTTCACAGATGACCCCGGCCCTAGGTTCACTCTATGCACACGTCACCTTTGGCAACAGGTCGTGTCAAGCCTGGATTGATGTGCATAATGGCGTCCCGACTCCTTTGCTGTCCTACAGACATTGCCAAGAGTTGGCCATCATCTCCCAGGACTTCCCAACACCGATTCTCGAGGTAAAACACGCCAACAGGGTGCACGAAGGGAGCAGCAACTACCCTGCTGCCGCCCTGCCCCTACCTCTGGCCAGTGACACCTCTCCTTCGGTAGTTGTCCCTGCTGCTTCAAGTCTCCACGCCTTGGCTCGCCTCCACGACAGTCACTGTGGAGCCGAGGCCACCAAACGGCGTGCAAGACAGACTGTGTTCCGGCCTGGCATCGACCCCGACATCTCCAATGCTGTCCGGGTGTGTAAGCCCCGCCGCGTATTACAACCCAGCCAGCAGCAGGAATCCTTTATGAGTGACGACAACCCCACCCGCCCCTTTGAGTCTGTGTCGGCCGACTTTTTCTGTGTGTCAGGAAAGTCCTTCCTCGTTATCGTCGACCGTCTCTCTGGTTGGCCGGTTGTCATCAAGTGCGGTAATGACACGACGTCTGCCGCCACCATCAGCAAGTTCCGCCACTACTTCCGTGACGTGGGCGTTCCTGTACGCCTGAGAACCGACGGAGGGCCTCAGTTCACAAGCCGGGACTTTGCTGCGTTCCTTGACCGATGGGGAGTCCGGCATGTGTTGTCATCGCCCCATTACCCGCAGTCCAACGGCCACGCTGAGGCTGCTGTCAAATCCCTGAAGCACCTCATCCTTAAGGTGGCCCCTTCTGGGAACATTGACTGCGAGGCCTTCGACAGGGGTCTTCTTGAACTCCGCAACACACCTAACTACACCGGACGCTCCCCTGCCCAGGTTTTGTATGGACGCCCCCTTCGTTCTTGTGTCCCTGCTCACCCTCAATCCTTCTCCAAGGAGTGGCAGGCCAAGACAGAGGATTGTGATCGCCGAGCCGCCGAACGTGTTCAGGACGTCGCCGCCCGCTACAATGACCACGCCCGTTCTCTCCCCAGGTTGAGTGTCGGCATCCATGTCCGTGTTCAGGACCCGACCTCCCTACGTTGGGACAAAGTAGGCGTAGTCATGGGTCTCGGCAGGTCACGGGACTACCAGGTGCGGTTACCCAGTGGTCGTGTGTGGTGGAGGAACCGCCGTTTTCTCCGACCCGTAACAATGCCTTCTGCTGGCCCCGCCACCAGTGTTGAGTCCCATACCCTTCCCAGTGATGAAGTCCCTCGACGCTCAGAACGGATCCAAAAGAAAAGGTCCGCTCAAGACTTTGCTATGAGCGTATAGGGGGGAGGGAGGTGTATGTATATTATGTATGCTGGATTATATATCATGTATGTATATTATGTATGTGCTCCATTTATGTATTATTTATTCAGCCTAGCTAGCAGCGTGTGGCAATGTTATTACCATATCCCACCTGCTTAATTAATGTGCCTGGCGACGTATGGAAGCTGCTAATGTATCACTTGCCATACGTCGCCTATAGCAGTTGACCAGCAGGAGCCTAGCCGGGGAGAGTGCTGCTTCCCTTTGTGTACATACTCTTATCCAGTAAACCGAACCTACAAAACTATACAGGTGTTTGTGTTCTCTCCTGTATATAGAACTTATTATTCAGAACCTAACATACACCAGGACTGGTTTGATGAAAATGATCCAGCAATCAAAGTACTCATCAATGATAAACGTGCTCCTTTTACTGACTAGCAGAGCAACCCTCAGTCTCGGACCAAAGCTGATACCTTCTTCAAGAAAAAGCGGCAGCCAAGCGGAAACGTCACATTCTAAAGAATGACTGGCCTAAAAATAAAGCATGTGATATACAAAAGCATGCAGATCAGCATAAGACGCGCGAAATTTTCAATTCCACTGAAACATTTTATGGGCCAACCACTCGTGGCGCAGCCCCCCCCCCCCCCCCTGCTCATCTGACGGTAACTTCATAATTAAAGATGATGAAGGCCCCCTTCAGCGCTGGAAAGAGCACTACCATTCATTGCTCAACCGAAACACCAATGTGGATGTCATGACTACCCAGAGGTCCCTCAGCATCCAGAGCTGACCTACCTCAGTTATCCTCCATCCCTGGATGATGTAGTTACTGCAATCAAACAGATGAAAAATAACAAAGCCTCAGGACCTGATGGAATCCCAGCCGAAGTGTATAGAGCAGAGGACCTCTGCTTACCCGCTGTCTCCTCTCTATCCTGGAGAATATATCAGAAAAGGAGGAAAACCCCCAGGCTCGTAAAGACGCTTCCATTGTCAATATTTATAACAACAAGGAAGACCGGTCAGACTGTGGCAACCACCGTGGGATCTCGCTGCTTTCCGTAGCTAGCAATATTATCGCCAGAGTCCTCTTTAACAGACTCCTTCCTGAGGCGGAAAACTTCCTCCCAAAATTTCAATGTGGTTTTAGACCATCGCGTGGCACCACTGACATGATCTTTGCTGCCCGCCAGATACAGGAAAAGTGCAGAGAACAGCGTCGTGACCTGTACATGGCTTTTGTCAACCTAACCAAGGCCTTTGACTTGGTCAACAGGGAAACCCTCTGGTGGACCCTCAGCCGGTTTGGCTGCCCACCAAAATTCATCGCCATTGTGAGGCAACTCCACGATAGCAAGAACGACTGTGTCCTGCACAACGGCACCAAGTCTGAGTTCTTCCCCATTCAAACAGGGGTTAAACAAGGGTGTGAGTACTAGCACCAGCTCTCTTTTCCATTTTCGTGGCTGCCTTCCTTACTCGTGCCAGTGACAGTTTGGCCGGCGGGGTGGACATCCAGTACAGGGTGAAGTGGGGCCTTTTCAACAGAAGACCACTCCAAGCAAGAACAAAGGTGAAAGGTGTCGGCAGCTTCCATTACTGAACCTCAGTATGCAGACGCCATTGTTGCCCACACTGAACGCGACCTACAGGAGATCCTAAACACTTACGCAAATGCGTATGCGCACTTCGGCCTTCAGGTGAATGTACGTAAGACTCTTTCAACCTGCCCCTGGTTCAGACACACCTCCACCATCCATCGAGGTTAACGGTACTACCCTCTATAGTATTACCTACTTTCAGTATCTTGGGTCCCACCTGTCCACCACAGAGGGAATTAATGCAGTAATTCATCATTGGATCAGATGTGCATCTTAAACCTTAGGCAAACTCCGTACCCGTGTCTTCGCCTGTCGGAAGCTGAAATTATCTACAAAAACTGCACAAAACTGCACGTATATCGGTTAGTGGTCCTCCCCACCCTGCTGTTTGGCACTTGAAAACTTTCACCAATGTAGTCTACATTCCATCCTCCGAGTTCGCTGAGAAGACAAGAGAACAAATTCCAGTATTCTCGCTGACACCAACTGTAGGAGCATCGAAAATACTATTATCAAAGAACAACTATTATGGACTGGCCATGTTACTCGCATGGACGACAGTAGAATGCCATAGCAACTACTTTACAGTCACCCAACGAAAAGTGAAAGTAACGGTGGTGGGCAACGGAAAAGGTATAAGAATAGTATTAAGACAAACCTGAAAAAGTGCCAAATCGACCCTCTCACCTGGGATTTGATCACTCCACACCGTAACGCTTGGAGGGGCACCACACGAGAAGGTGTCAATACTTTTGAGTTAGCCCGATTGTATATCGAAGCAGACAAACTCCAGCACTGGAAAGACGTTGCTGCCGTCGACCACCCCCCCCCCCCCCCCCCGCACTAGATGTAGTCCTCCGCACGTGCGACATCTGTGTATGGCCCTGTAAGTCCCGTATCGGCCTCTCGAATCACTTCAGAGCTCAGCAACGAAAGTGACTTCTTCAATAATTCATATCATTGTATCATAGCTGGATGATCGTCATACTTGATTCCGAGCTGTAGCAGCGGCGGCGGCGACGGCAGGGGCGACAATGGCGGCGGCGAGCGGCAAAGGCGGTGGCGGCGGGTGCGGCGGCGAAAACGACGGGTGGGGGGAGGCGCGATCACCTTGCAGGGTGAAGCTATTGGCAAGTTTCTTAACGCCCTTACATTTGTCTAACCAGCAGTAATTGGGGAGCTGGATGTTAATTAATTTGCAGGTCATGTTCAGGGGTAATGGTTACTCAGTGCAATGGACTAGTTGTCCGATCTTCTCGGACTATTCCTTGACACTGGGTTACGTAGTTCATTAATTTATGTCGTGGTTATATTGGCAACAGTTTTTACGAAGATTTGACTGAACTAGTATCTACTTGTCGAACAACCACACCTTTACACCATGTTGCTCACCTGTGGCAGAGGCTCCGGGGCACGGCAGTGTATTCCTCCACAGTAGATGGCAGCAGGTACAGTTGGACGAGGAGGGTATTCAACGGTCTCTACACTGTGGGATTTTAAAATTAATATGTGAGTATTACTGGTCTGAAGGATGTCAGGTACGGGAACGTCGAATAATGATCATAACACACTGACAGGTGTCTCGGACAACCTGAAGATTAGACACACCACCTTACCCCACCTGAAGAGTAACCACCCCATGCTACCTTTGGTACCGTAAGGGTATGTTGGGTTAGGTTAGGTTTGGTTGGCATGTTGTTTAGTTAGGTTATTATAGTTTAGATTAGATTAGCAAATAGTTTAACGTTAGGTTAGGTTAGGGTAGCTTAGTTTAACGTTAGGTTAGGTTTGTTTAGCATACGTAGCTTAAAGTTGGGTTAGGTTACGCGTTAGATTTAGTAGGCGTTGTTAGGTTAGATTAGCTAAGGGGGAAGGTTAGGTTTGCTTAACGTGAAGTTAACTTAGCTTAGCTTAGCTTATCGTTAAGAACATGAGAACAAAGGACTGGTGGAAACTGCAGCGGGCCTTATTGGCCCATACTGGGCAGGCCAGTTTACACCCAACTCCTATCTGTCATGTATCCATCCAACCATCGAGTTCTCTCTGGTTGGATAGTTTTAGTGCATTGGTTATATTACACTTATTTAAACGTGACTTCCATTTATACACCTCGATCATATCGCCCCTCACTCTACGTCTCTCGAGGGAGTGCAAATTAACATGATTTAACCTGTCACTGTGTTCAAGTTTCCTAATGCCCGTGATTAGTTTTGTCATTCTCCTCTGAATTCTTTCTTGGGATTCTATTTCTATTCTGAAGTACGGTAACCTGAACTGAACCGTGTAATCCAGGTGAGGTCGTACAAGCGCAAGATATAGTTTTAGGATAACCTCGCGAGTCTTATAACGAACACTCCTTTGTATGAACCCAAGTACTATATTAACCTTGTTTTCAGCAAATACACATTGCTGTCTTGCTTTAAGATTTTTACTTATCATTACCCCTAAATCTTTCTCACAGTCGGATTTATCTATAACAACGTTGTTCATCTGATATCTGGTGTCTCTGTTTACATCTCCTAGATTAAGTACTTTACATCGGCCATTTTTCAGATCATGCGAAGAATTTGTTTACATCTTCCTGTCGTTTTGCGGAGTCCTGCCTGATTTAATTGTACCTTGGGGTACTCCATTAGTGACGTTACCCCAATCGGTTTTAGTGCCGTTAACGCTTACTCGCTCTTTCTTGTCCTGTAACCACGCCCTAATCGATTTTAGAATATGTCCTCCAATACCACGAGCCTTCAATTTTCGTATTAGTCTTTCGTGGGAGACTCCGTCAAAGGCTTTGCTAAAGTCGCGATATACCACATCATAATCGTATCAGTCATCTAGTAGACTTGATAAGGTCTAAAAAAAAATAGGCTATCACTGCATTTCATAGTGCAAGGGTCCCACTCGGCGTAAGTGTTCCTTGGGGCAAGAGGGAAAATCTACCCAAAGAGATACTGTGTCTCTGTGCATAGAAGCCACTAATTATCATAAATTATGCTAATTAGCACCCCCAAAGAAGGAATTTTTTAACTTTTAAACCATTTCGCCTAGAAACATGTGTGATTGGTTGAACCTGGCTAATTTTAGGGCCAGGAATTCATTTCGGGGGTAATTTTAACAATTGGCGGAAATTTTGACCCTCAAATCCAAAATGTCCTATGGCCGCCATCTTGAATGTAGGCATACTTTACAATTTTTGAACCGTTTGAGCTACAAACTTGTGTGATATATCAATTTCTACTAATTTGGGATTGGGAAAATAATTTCTGATAAGTTTCTGGTAAGATAAGTTTGATGCATCATAGTTTTCTCATATAGCTAATAAGAGCTATCTTGGAATTCATCTTTAAATATCCCTTTAAAAAACCTCCTATTAGTATTACCAGAAATTAGTTTCCCAACCCTAAATTAGTAGAAATTGATGAATCACACAAGTTTGTAGCTCAAACAGTTCAAAAGTTGCAAAGTATGCCTATATTCAAAATGGCGGCGAGTGGCCATTCTGGATGTAAGGGTCAAAATGGCCGCCAATACTCAAAATGGCAACCAATTGTCAAAATAACCTCCAAAATGGATTCCTGGCCCTAAAATTAATCAGGTTCAACTAGTCACACATGTTTCTTGGTGAAATGGTTTAAAAGTTATAAATTGCCTTCTTTTGGGTGTAAATTAACATAGTTTGTGCTAATAGTGGGTTCAATGCATAGAGACAAAGTGTCTCTTTGCATAATTTTGTTTCCTCTTGTCCCAAGGAACACTTTTGCCAAGTAGGACCTTGGCGCTGTGAAATGCAGTGTTCACTCCCATAGCAAGTCTACTAATCCACCGATTCGAAAATAATTGAAAAGACTGTTAATAGATTTGTCAGACAAGAATGCACACTTTTCAAGCCATGTTGGGAATCATTTATCAATTTGTGCTTCTCCATGTGATTTCGAATAGAGTTTGAAATTATTACTGAAACTGATTGGGCGGTAGTTAGAAGATAGTGATCTATCTCCCTTCTTGAAAATCGGTATCATATTCGCTATCCTCCAGGATTCAGGTACTACACCCGTTTTCAATGACATGTTATACAAATTTGCTGAGGCCATACTAAGCACTTCTCTATTTGTTTAATTACATCTTTACTAGTTACTACTATCTCGCTTAATCTATTTCCCTCACTATCTCTGTATATAGTCTGTGCCTCTGGTATCAAGTTTAAATTTTCGGTGGTGAAAACTGTTGAAAAATATCTGTTCAAAATATTGCTCATTTCTCCGTCGTTATCAGGTAGGTCGCCAGTAACTGACTGTATTGGTCCAATATTTTCTCGTCTTTTAGTTGGTACATTTGGAAGAATCCCTTAGGGTTTGACTTCGCCTCCGTTGCCACCTTTAGTTCATTACAAGTGATCGTGGGCCCTTCGTACCCGGTGGCGAGTCCTGTTGTACAGTTTACCGAGGTTGTTATAATCATGGTCGTGCTTGTTATAATCATGGTCGTAGTTGTTATAATCATAGTCGTGGTTATGATCATAGTCATGGTTGTTATAATCATAGTCGTGGTTGTTATAATCATAGTCGTGGTTATGATCATAGTCGTGGTTGTTATAATCATGGTCGTGGTTGTTATAATCATATTCGAGGTTATTATAATCATGTTCATGGTTGTTATAATCATGGTCCTGGTTGTTGTAATCATAGTCGTGGTTGTTATAATCATGGTCGTGGTTGTTATCATCATGTTCGTGGTTGTTATAATCATGGTCGTGGTTGTTATAATCATGGTCGTGGTTGTTATAATCATGGTCCTGGTTATTATAATCATGGTCGTGGTTGTTATAATCATGGTCGTGGTTGTTATAATCATATTCGAGGTTATTATAATCATGTTCATGGTTGTTATAATCATGGTCCTGGTTGTTGTAATCATAGTCGTGGTTGTTATAATCATGGTCGTGGTTGTTATCATCATGTTCGTGGTTGTTATAATCATGGTCGTGGTTGTTATAATCATGGTCGTGGTTGTTATAATCATGGTCCTGGTTATTATAATCATGGTCGTGGTTGTTATAATCATGGTCGTGGTTGTTATAATCATAGTCGTGGTTATGAGCATAGTCTTGTTTGTTATAATCATAGTCGTGGTTGTCATAATCATATTCGAGGTTGTTATAATCATGTTCGTGGTTGTTATAATCATGTTCGTGGTTATTATAATTATGTTCGTGGTTGTTATAATCATGGTCGTGGTTGTTATAATCATAGTCGTGGTTGTTATAATCATGGTCGTGGTTGTTATAATCATGGTCGTGGTTATGATCATAGTCGTGGTTGTTATAATCATAGTCGTGGTTGTTATAATCATGTTCGTGGTTGTTATAATCATGGTCGTGTTTGTTATAATCATGGTCGTGGTTGTTATAATCATGGTCGTGGTTGTTATAATCATAGTCGTGGTTATGATCATAGTCGTGGTTGTTATAATTGTAATCGTGATTGTTAAAATCATGGTCGTGAGTGTTATAATCATGGTCGTGGTTGTTATAATCATAGTCGTGGTTGTTATAATCATAATAGTGGTTGTTATAATCATGGTTGTGGTTGTTATAATCATAGTCGTGGTTGTTATAATCATGGTCGTGGTTGTTATAATCATAGTCGTGGTTGTTATAATCATGGTTGTGGTTATGATCATGGTCGTGGTTGTTATAATCATGGTCGTGGTCGTGATACTTACAGCATCTAATATACTATAGAAAGGAATAGAAAAAATGTTAGCATAATTAGTTAAAGAAATACACACTGTAGCCTCTTAAGGTCCGAAAATGCTCTGGTAAAGTTAAAACTGCGCATCCAGACGCATGATGAAACTCAGCTCCCCCCCACCTGTTATCTCTAACTGTTGTCTTTTTCCCCTTCTTTCTTCTATTTACTCATCTTCCTTCCTTTACTAATCCAAACAACATTAAAAAAAGTAGGCTAAGAGAAAAAGTGGGGGGAGGAGGAGGGAGCCATACGATAACTGCAATCGTCCGGCCGGCTGACAGCTTACAGTGACATCTGTTGCCAGCATAAATAAAATCGTTAATTAATGCGTTCCTAAAGAAACCATCGACACGGGACAAGGTTTGTTCCACTCTACGAATTTTTTGCGATTTTTCCACGAAGTTTGATGAAAGTTTGATGATCCATTTATTAACGGATAGGAGAGATACAAGTAGTGAGCAGCGTGCGCATGAAGTGCCATGCACGACCCACGGAGTCAGACTAAGGCTGCATTGCCATATGGCAGCCTCGGGGCAATGATGCCACATAACACGTGCGTTGTTACCACGTAATTACATACATAGATGCTACTCGGCACAGTAGCTTAGATACATAACCTACACTTCCTACCTTCCCTGTCCTTGTGAAAAAGGTTATACCCTTCTATGTGGTACTCTGATAAAACGTTCTTGCTAGCCAGGTTCATCCAAGTTTAGGTGATTGCTATGATGTCTATATTCTCGGTACATACAACCGCTCTCAACAAGTCTATTTTATTTCTAACGCTCCTACTGTTTGTATAGTATACATTTAAACCTACTCTTCCCTGGTCCTGTTTTACCCCTTGTCCTGAGTAACCACTTTTACTCCCCAGGACCTGCTTGTGTTTTTTATTCCCACTTACCCCGACCTCTCTCTACTGGCGAAACCCCCCCCCCCCCCCTTCAGAGTGACAATTTCACGCTCCAGGGATGCAGACAACGCCTTTACCCCTGCGCGAGACTAGTGTACTCCGTAAGTCAAGTGTAGGGTCTTATGGTAGACCCTGCTGCCATATGGCATCACGAAAATTGTGACCAAGTCCCAGGTTGCTCATCTGACTTTCTGCTTCATTTACACACAATTGCAGGGTCTCAATTGTTTCTTTTACTATTGATAACACAACATACATATAATATTTCTCAATTTTGATTTTTTTTAATTTTTGTATTTCTTTATGGTTCTTTGTTATTACAGGTTGACAACACTTTATAAGAAATTCCGAAAACCGAAAAGCTCTGAAAACCGAAAGTTTTTGTGGAGCATTTTTTTTTTTTTTAAACAGGGATTAGCTCACCCAGGCATAGATCACTGACCCACATCGGGGCCTGGGGGGCGAAAATGTAATAGTAATACTAATTATAATAATAATAATATTCATAGTAAATAAAAAATTTAATAAAAAATACACCAAAATAAAATAATAAAAACAATAATACTGTAATAATAATAAAATATAATAATAAAATTAATAATAATAATAATAACAATAATACTGTATTAATAAAATAATGACAATAATAATAATAATAATAATAATAAAAAAATATAATAATAAAATTAATAATAATAATAATAATAATAATAATAATAATAAAGAAATAAAAGAATGAAAAAAGATAAAAAGTGAAAAACACGACTAGATCTATGAATTATTATAAATGTTATTTTTATAATTATTGTTATATTTTCGCCTCCCAGGCCCCAATGTGGGTCAGTGACTTGTGCCTGGGTGGGCTAATACACAAAAAAAAAAATAAAAAATAATTCTGAAAACCGAAAAATTCCGAAATCCGAAATGCCTTTGGCCCCAAGGATTTCCGATAAGGGATTATCAACTGCTTTATAATTTTTATTTTATTTTTATTTTCAATTTTGTATTTTATATTATAATTGTATTTACTATGAATTATTATTATTATTATTATTATTATTATTATTATTATTATTATTATTATTGTTATTATATTTTCGACCCCCCAGTCCCCGATGTGGGTCAGTGACATGTGCCCGGGTGGGCTAATCCCCGTAAAAAAAAATTTACTCATTATTTAAATTGTTGTTGAACTCGTCAACCTCAGATCTCGTGATCAGGTCATCCTCAACGGTCATATTTTGTGGGCTTTTCGTTGTCAGGTCACCAGGTAAAGTGAGGTCGCCCTCTGTGAGTACATTGTGTGTGGTCATGTATTTACCCGCAAACACAATACCCCTTGTCTTAGCTGCCTTTTCAACCTCTCAAAGTTTGCCCATCTGAAATCAGAGAATTTAGTGGAATTTTCTTCTCGTCTGACAAAAAGTTCTACTTAAATCTCACTTCTTTGTGATCGCTGTTAGTGAATTCGTTCCCTACCTCGACATTACTAATGAAGTTTTCTCTGTTTGACAGAACTTAATCTAGTATATTATTACCCTGAGAAGTGTTCGTCTATATGTTGATTTAGGAAATAGTCCTGAACTATTAGGTTTAGCCGTTTAGGCAGATTAGCATTAAGTTAGGTTAGTTTGGCTTAGTGTTAGATTAGGTTAAAGTACATAAGAACATAAGACTGAAGAAAACTGCAACGGGCCTATTGGCCCATACTGGGTAGTCCCATTTACACCCAACCCCTATTGCTAATAATTTTGTCCCCTCCAACATATGTTTGAAGCTATCCAGCGTATTCGAGTTAATGGTGATGTTTGGTAACTTGTTCCATTCATCCATTACACTATTTCCAAATCAGTGTTTACCTATTTCGCGCCTAAATCTAAATTTGTCTAATTTAAAACCATTGTTACGTGTTAGGTTAGGTTATGGTAGTTTAGCGTTAGGTTAAGAAAGCTGTGGGGTGGGGGCACATCTTCAGCTAATAGAACTAAACTTATAGATGATTATAAAACAGGTCTAATCCCCTGCATCTGTGGAGGAAAATCCCCCGAGGGTTTTGCAAATAAGACTTAAAAAATGCAAATACCTGAAATTTAAGAGTACGAGAAGTGTGGGAAGCCTAACGTAACAGCTGCCACGCACCTGTTTATTATCAAAAGGCTGTTGTTTCGTCGCATTTCCGAGAGGCTGGGCATATCATCTGGACACAGCCCGCGCCGTCGACATTCTGCCTCCACCCTGTGAGAGACGCGGGTTTATTAAATGCCTCAATATTGAAGAGATGGGTACAGCAATACATAAATATTATATTAAACATGGCTTCTATGATTTGTTTTTTTAAGTTTTAAGAGACATGACTACAATACCTGCACAGTGTGTGTGTGTGTGTGTGTGTGTGTGTGATCGGCAACTTGTCAACGTATTGGAGAGCATCACATCGTATTATCTAGCGTCCATACCCCCAACACAGTCCAAACTCCAACGTGTCCTCCACCACAACAAAATAGTCAGCAGCTATACTGGTGGTGCGTCTCTTGTTATCAGTGGTTATTCTTGTCCTTATACTGAACTGTTCTCAAAGTTTCTACAACTATCCTGTATGAGAAGCTGACGAGTATAATAATATAAAGCACAGTCTATACAAAACACCAGTGATAATATTTTTTATTATATAATACTGTTTAGCATTGTCTGTTTATACCTGCACTGCCTCGGTACATTGTATACCAGCTCTATCTCGGTACATTGTTTGTATACCTGTACTGTCTATTTATATACCTGCGTTGAATGTGTAAATATACTGACTAGCTATAATGTATATCTATATACTTGTTGATAATAATTGATGATAATATTTACCTGCTCACGATGTAGAAGTTGAAGATGCCCTCAAACACAGCACCACTCAAGGTACTGATCGCTCGCTGGGTGAAGGTCAAGGGGTGTCTCATCTCCAGCATGGGGTTCACAACGAAGGACGGGAAGTCTGGATTGCCGACCAGTGAAGTGAAAGGTGACATCATTCCTGCTGGGCTCACGTATATGAAAGGCAACTGGTAAGAGAGAAAGAGAAATGTTGTTGGTATTTTAAATTCGAAATTAAACGAATCGCATGAATTTTAGCTCTATCGTATTTCAACATATGATTAAGCGCCTCAATGCTAACCTAACGTAACCTCACCTCACTCAGCCTAATCTAACTTAACCTCATTATCATCAACGTTTCACAGCTGTTTTCCTCACTTGCATAGGTTAACCGTGATCATCTTATAGCACGTCTCCATAATTCATGGTCTCTTGCAGTCTTTCTTGTCGATTCTTAACTCTGACGTCATTTCTTACAACCCCTCTCCATGTCATTCTTTGTCTACCCTCTGGCTCTCTCTTTGCTTACTCATTTAGGCTAATGCACTGGTCTCCTCCATACATGCTTTCCATATGCCCCAAACCACCTCAGTTTGCCTTCACACATAACTTCGCCAATACTCTCAATACCCAGCCGCCGTCTTAGCTCTAAATAGGGCTCGTGTCTTTCAGTGTCACATTGCACATCCACCTCACCATTCGCATTTCAGCTCCCTCAAGCCTCCGTACATCAAAATCCTTAACTACCCATGATTCACTACCATACAGCATCGCACTTCTCGCACCAGTCCCATGTATAGTAAGGGAAGGTCCCTTTGCTATCTAAAAAGGCAGCAACTTAATGTACTCCCCCTTCCTCGCCTCCCAGATGACATTGGGGTGTTTAATCATCAGGTGAAATAAGTTAAAGGGGCTATTCTTCATGTGAGCCAATTAAACATAATAGCCTCGTCAGGCAGCCATATGCAGTCTAATATTTTATTAACTGATTAGTCCACAAATGATGCAGCTCACGACCAGTTCCTGATTTATGTTGTCGTAATTATATTTCTGAGGATAAGGCTTCAGTGACGTTCATTCTTTAGTGATAATAATACCCACAGAATCAAAATATACACAACTAATGAAGAATGGCCCCCTCAATTTACTTCACCTTAATATTAAACACCCTAACGCTAACCTAACCCCCGGGTTGAGTAAGGGAGTTTAATCATCTTAAGAAATAAACTGAGAGGAACTAATCATCAGGTGATCAGAAAAAATCCAAAACAGAACACTTAACTTACCTTCAGTTGGTGAACCACAGACAGGAGGCAGTCTCCCAGGAATGCACTGAGAAGAATCAAGTCAAATTTCTCTTTCAACAAATTTTGTATCTCGACCGTGGACAGGGCGTCAGAGCACATAGTGGGGAGAGCCAGCATCAGGTGTTTAGGACCAGAGAACTTATTCCCTTCAAATAGATTGGGGATAACCTTCAGAATATCCGCGTTTGTTACCACCACCTCTCTCACGTTGGTCCTCTCCTTGGCTGGCTTGTAGGGTGACACCATTGTAATCTGTGTATGTGTATTGGATACACTATTATAATCTGTACATATATTGTAGGGAGCATTATAACCTTTGCATAATGTGTATTCTGTGACTACTACTGCATTTGACGAATATTTCCCCCACCTAACTAATGGACTCCCATAAACTAAACAATGATTAACCAATATGTAAAACTAACAAATTCCTTAGTAAAATAAATGACATTGTCTTGCAGTGCGACTCTCTCACAAATCTTTGTGTAACAATAACATAATTTTTAAATGAATTGAAACGTGAAAAATATTGTAGTTTCACTTTTTCAATGATAGGTCACCTAAAGATTATAGGCACGGCAGCTAATTTCACCCTTATGCTATACCTAGAGAAGGTAGGTTGGGTTGGGTTGGGTTAGGTTAGGTTAGGTTAGGTTAGGTTAGGGAGAGTTAGCGTTTTGTTCGGCTAGGTTAACTTTAGGTTAGGTTAGGTTAGATTATATTACTTAAGTTAGCCTAGGTTAGGGTAGGTTCCCTTTAAGTAAAGTTATATAGGACTAGATTAAGTCAAGTTGTTTAAATCATCAGATGAAATTAGCTGGGCGAGCTTGAGATTATCCCTAATGCTTTTCATTGAGTGGTGTTCTGACCTTGCTAGAGGAAAGGTCACGGCAGACTTAGTTCCCGGGGATTAATTGTAGGGGCGCCGTTGGTAGACCGGTACCGCTCTTGCCTCGCAAGCGAGATGTCACGGGTTCGATTCCCGGGCCGGTGGAAAAGTTGTTTGGACATACTTCCTAGCCCTCATTGGTCCCTGTTCACCTAGCAGTAAAGTAGGTACCTGTTGTAAGTCGAAAGTTGCGAATTCGTATTCAGGTAAAGGTGTTGGAGCTTCCAATAACTTGGTGACATAAAACCATTGACTCGTCAGGCTTTTACGCCCTTAACTCATGAGACATAAAGGCAAGCATGAACTTAGCATGCTTCCCTGTTGGGTGCTGTAAATGCTTCTGCGCTTCACCTTACAAAAGGATGTAGTGGGGTGCCTAATTAAAAAAAAAATAATAATGATTGTCAGTAATGGCGAGTGCTACTTGTGAACAGGGATGTGCCCTTCTGAGGGCCGAGCTAGTGGCCGAGTTAGTGAAGGTCAAGGACGAAAACTTGAAATTAATGGAAGTGATAGCGAGGATGAAGGAAGAAGACACGAGACAAGGAAAGCCCGAATCTGACGAAAACGCAAGCGAATGGAATATTATGAGAAGAACAACGACCAAACTGGTGGTGAGAAAAGACACCAAAGAAATGACAACGGCTAAGTGTAAAAATTCTTTTAGTCCTTTAATAGACGAATTGGACGTTAGCATAGTCAGGGACAGGACTGACATGGAAGGTACAAAAACCTAAATTGTTGGCGATTTCCAGGTACGGTACCTGGATAGAGCTTTTTGTGGCAACATTAAAATAAGATGAAGGTGTGTTTGCCAGGAACTGGGGTGGGGGACATAGTTGACAAGATAGACAATATATTGTGGTAATAATATTGGCCGGTGTATGAGTGAGGAGCTCCTTGATAAGTTCAAAACAGCAATGAATGGTTGTTAAGGGCAGTTGGTCTTGACAGATATTGCAAGTCGATATCAGTTCCATTCATTGACAACTGGGACAACTTTTATGGCAAAGGGGACCTTTTTGCTAGAGATGGGGATGTAACCCTGGCTGGATCTCTCGAGTGGGCAGTTCAAAAGACGTCGAACTTTTTAAACTGCAAGGGGAGCATGTGAGCATGGGGATCGAGGAGAATGAAGTGGGAGCGGGTAAACAAAGTGAAAGGTTACAGATAAATAGTGCTAGGAATGATAACAAAACTAAAGTAGGCAGGGAGTTAAAACTTAAAAAAGACAAGGAACTCGGATCACGACTAACTTAAATATCTACTACGCAAACAGTAGAAGTATAAGAACCAACATGGATGAAATTAGGCCGTTGGTATGTACCGAAAAAATCGATAAGTTAGCATTCACTGAAACCTGGATAAACTTAAACTTGTGAGTTACCTGTCGAATACCAAATTGCAGGTTATAAATTATTCCATACCGATAGGCAGATTAGGAAAGGAGGCAGAGTAGTAATCTATGTCAGGGATAATCTGAAGTACGAAATAAATAAATTAATAAAAACTGAACTGAATACAGGAACAATCGGATAGAATTAACCGATGATTGGGAAAAATTAATCAGGATGAATGAGCAACTTATTTGGGATGATATGCGCTGAGCAGCCAGACATAGCAAAGTCTGTATATAGGAGATTTTAAATTTAGCCAAATTGATTGCATTAACCTTACGGGTCCCATCCGAAGTAATAATATATTCGATTTAGTTCTCTCAAACTGAGAAAATCTCATTAGTAATGTCGTGGTATGGAATGAACTTGCTAACAGCGATCACAAAGAAGTAAGATTCAAATTAGAATGGTAGTCGCAAGGAAAATTTAATTCAAGTCCCAGCTTGAAAAGACAGCTGAGAGAAGGGGTATCACATTTGGGGGTGAATTACACGACCTCACGTCAGGTGACCTCACATAATGTACCCACAGAGAGCGACCTTACTTTACCTAAGGTCCTCTCAACGACAACATCACAAAATATTACGGTTGAGAACATAAGAACATAAGAACATAAGAAAATAAGGAGTCCTGTTCACGAGATCTGAGGTTGACGAGTTTCACAACAATACAAATAATGAGTTACTTAATGCACAAAGGCAGAACATGCCATACAGAAAACTCATATCAAACAACAATGACCACAAATAGATAAATAATTAAATTATTTAAAAAATATTATTGGACAAAGGGAGGCTCTCGGTAGGCGAGTGAATCGTGGTGAAGGTTTCCCGAGGCACCGACTATATACAGAGATAGTGAAGGAAATAGATTAAGCGAAATAGAAGTGACTAGTAACGATGTTAGTAAGAAATACAAGCTAAAGCCAAATAAGTCAACAGGTCCCGATGAGATATTTGTATTAAAGGAATGTAAGGATGAGCTTAGTTCCATTGTCAAATTTGTTTAACATTTCTTTAAAAACGGGTGTAGTACCGGATTCCGGGAGGATAGCGAATGTAATACGGATTTTAAAGAACGGATATAGATCACTATCCTCTAACTACCGTTCAATCAGTTTAACATCAATTGTAGGCATATTACTGGAAGCAATAATTTCAAACTCCATTCGAAATCACCTGGAGAAGCACAAGTTGATCAATGATTCCCAACAAGGCTTCACAAGTGGGCGTTCACGTCTGACTAATCTACGAATCTTTTATTCAGCTTTTTTCGAATCAGTGGACGACGGGCACGATTATGATGTGGTATACAGGGGGTATCTCTAATTTAACAAAGCCATCGACAGAGTCCCCCACAAAAGACTAATAAGAAAACTGGAGGATCGTGGCATTGGAGAAGATATTTTAAAATGGATTAGGACATGGTTACAGGACACGAAACAGCGAGTGAGCTTTAACGGAACTGAATCCGATTGGAGTAACGTCACTAATGGAGTACCCCAAGGATCAGTACTTGGACCATTATTATTTATGATATACATAAACGAGATAGATATCGGCGTGAACAGCAACATAAGTAAATTTGCTGATGACACTAAAATAGGGCATGCTATTAAATCTGACGAGGATTCTGCAAAACCAAAGGAATGGTCTGAAAATTGGCAGATGAAATTCAATGTGGCAAATGTAAAGTAATGAGTCTAGAAGATGTAAACAGAGAAACCAGATATCAGATGAACAACGATGTTATAGAGATATCCGAATGTGAGAAAGAGTTAGGAATAATGATAAGTAGGAATCTTAAGCCAAGTAATCAATGTGTATTTGCTCGAAACAGGGCTAATAAAGTACTTGGGTTCATACAAAGTAGTGTTAGTTACAAGACTAGAGAGGTCATCCTAAAACAACATACTTCGATTGTGAGACCTCACTTGGATTGCGTCGTTCAATTCTGGTCACCGTATTACAGAATGGCTATAGAATCCCTAGAAATAATTTATTAGGAACCTTGAGTACAGAGACAGGTTAAAGCATCTTAATTTGCACTCCCTCGAGTGACGTAGAGTGAAAGGCGATATGATAGAGGTGTATACATGGAAGTCAGGGCTAAACAAAGGGGACATTACAAAGGTTCTTAAACTATCCAACCAGGAGCAAACTCGTAGCAATGGTTTTAAATTAGATAAAATTTGATTTAGACCCGAAATCAGTAAACATTGGTTTGTAAATAGAGTAGTAGATGAATAAAACAAGTCACCAAACATCATCATTAACGAGAATACATTGGATAGCTTCAAGCATAGGTTGGATGGATACATGAGCAATAGGGGTTGGGTGTAAATGGGCCTGCCCAGTCTGGGCAAATAGGCCCGCAACAGTTTCCTCCATTCTTATGCTCTTATGTATCCCGATCGTTGTGATGAAGCATAATTGTGAATAGGATAAAATTAAGAGCTGTATGAAAATTGACCAATGAATATAATTAATTTGTATTAACCTTAATAAAAATACAATTTTAAGTATTTCTTAATTAATGGTCAAAATGTCACGTAGATTCTTGGTTGAATAGTTGATGCCAGTTGTGCAATCATGGTTATAAATTTATATGGTTACATATATTTCACTCTGTTAAAGGTCTTTGCATTTCTGTTGTCAACATTTTGTGTATGTAACAAATGGAATTTTGCATTTATCATATGAAATAATTATAATATGTAATTTGGGTGAATTCATGCATAGCAAACTATTTAAAGTCGGTTTGTGTGTGTGTGTGTGTGTGCACCGACGACGACGGTCATTTCGCTCTGTATCATGATAAAGGCCACAACACTTACCACCCACTGCCATCAACTCTTACCACCCGCCGCCATCAACACTTACCACTCGCCGCCATCAACACTTACCACCCGCCGCCATCAACACCCACTTTGCAACGATTTATCAGGGAATATAAACGTATACTTTATGTATAACGTCATTTATATGTTCCTTTCCAGTCAGTTAATGCGTCTGGTGGGTTTAGGGATTCATCGGTGATCTGGAATTTATTTAATTTATTTTAAGTATTTGTAGCCCAATAGACTGTACAGTGTGCACTAATTTGTGCAAACGAAAAGTTATAATGCTTTTAAGGCGAAGCAAATCTTTAATTTGGTGATGGAAGAAAGAATAAGAAAAATTTGTGATTCTTTGAGTTCTGAGTAATGATGAGTTAATTATAAGGTGGATGACCGCGTACAAGAGCTGCTAGTTGGTAGTACCGTAAGTTGGAAAAGATGGCGAGTATAATGGTATAGTTAGTGATATTCAGGCAAAAATTATTACATGTGCTGTGCTTACCTTAAACACCAGAAATCTCTCTCTCTCTCTCTCTCACCTGGTTACCGTGGTCAGCTAAGGCGTTGACAATGCCCATGTAGAAGTTCTTGTGGCTCTTGGAGGAGATGGGCGCCATGAAGAGTATCCTGCCAGCCTCAGCCACCTGCAGCGCCACCACACACGCCGCCACACACACCCACCACCGCATCTGATTGTGTTCAAGTTATAATGTATCACAACGTTCAGATAACTTTTTTCGGATGACGCAGCTTCGACTTTTTTATATACTGCATTTAAGACGTGACTGGAGGTAATTTTGGCCAACAAATCTCGGTCAATAATGTGAGATTTCCATTACGTGAACAAGTCGACTATACTGTATAGACTTTCCATCTTGTTTACGTATAGTAATTGACATCTTATATGAACATCAGTGACGTAATTCATAAATCATACCAGGCAATTAATAAATACAGTATAGGGTGATCGGAAAGTCCCTGTGCACTAGGGTGTGTCATACGGAGGCGAATTTTTTTTTTTGAGTTTGAAAAATCAACCCATTGTATTCTTCATGTGATATCTTCAGATTTGAAAAGTTTTCATTTTTTGCTAGGTAAATTTTAACTTGAAATCTTATGAAAATTCAGTGTTCCCACCCTTTTACCAACACCACTAAATAGCTTATTTAAAGTAAAGTAAATGTATCAGGTTAATTTATTAGGATGAAAATGATCCAGAATGGTGAAATGAATGATCTTGACACATTTATTAAATTTAATATTCCTTTAGAAAACAAAATCATCAAATACAAAAACCGGTTTTACTACTACGACCAGGTGTTGCTGCACACCATAGAGAACATGTCTTTCTTGCTTCTGTTTCTACTCATCACCTCCCTGCTGACCACCTGAGCTCGGATGTAGCCTTCCCTCCTCTCCTGGCTGTACACGTGACTGCTGGCCTCGCTCACTTGCTGTACACAACGCTCAATACTCTGGGTGTGCGAGGGCCAGGCAGGGACATGCATGGGGTTGTCCAGGAAAGCTCTGACTTGAACATTGGTGAGGATGCAGGTAAGAGGGGGCTCACTGCCAGCCTGGATGTTATCCAGATCTATGAGGTCAGTGAGGGTCTTGGCACCTAGATTGACTTCAGGAGTCTTCCTGACCCTGAAGGAATCGTCACCAACTGATTCGTCATGCCCAGATCCTCTCAAAAGTCTCATATCCAAGATCTTTTTGACTGCCACTCTTCTCTCCTCTTCATCCTTACTGCAGAGCATTGTCTGCAGAACTGCCTCGGGATGAGCACACCAGGAAGATCTCCTCACAGTCTGCCCCACAATCTGAACAACCTTCCTTGGCTGACTCCTCAGGAGCTCAAGCTGGAAGAGAACATGCCTCGGACCTTCGGAGAACGATGACTTGACCTTGGTGTTGAACCAATTTGGCAAGTAGACACTCACGATGAATTGGACAATAAGTCTCAGGTTGTGAAGCTGGTTCCCTTTCAGTTTATGATGAGCGACCCAAATTCTGCAGAACCTGAGAGCCGTTGTGAGCCACCTAGAATGTGAGACTGGACCTATTTGCAGGTAAGCAAGTCTATCAGGCATGACCCCAGTTTTGATGGCACTGCAAATCATGTAACCATAGTACTGGTCAGTATTCAGGTCGTCAATGACAGTATGTGCAAGCTCAACGAGTGGAGGGCCAACTGTGATTTTTTCAAAGCTCGGATTTATTTCTAACTCAGTGGCAGAGTCCAGCATCTTGCCAAGAGGACCAGACCATCTTTTGTTTGAAAGAGTCTTGCCATCCAGCTCCTGGATCAGATGTCTGAGTGGCAACTCGTTGGTGTGGAGGTCACAAACAATCCAGACCAGCTTCCTCCCAATCTTCCGCTCTATCCACTGTATGACCCCCCCTTGCCACCCTGTGTTCGTGTTGGTGCTGTCCCCTCCAATGGCCTGCAGGGTCTGGTCTACGTTCCTCTCTCTGAGCCAGTTCACAATGTTACCTGCCACTATCTCAGCTGGTTTCCTGATGTCATCTTTCTCTGGAGTGAAATGCCACAAATACTTCCCTCCTGGTTCACTGCAGCAGGAGTAGTGTTCCTCCTTCACCATGGCAGGGAACAACTTGTCAGAATCTCCAACTTTCATGAACACTTTAGTGTCATCCCTTCTCCCATCAAAGAACAAACAATTGATTCCATTTTCTCTTATCCCCTTATCAAACTCCTCTTCTAGGTTACTGTCAAGTTTCTCCTGAGCTCTCCTTACTTTGTTATGATCTATCACCAGGTGAACATCATCAGGTGTTATCAAACCACCGTCAACCCAGGCAGCTGTTGCTATCTCTGCAGTTTCTCTGAGACCAGTGTGGTGTCACATGCTGGCCAGAGCTATGCTCGGGATATCTTTCCTATTTCGAATCTTATGCCTGGAAGGTTTGGGATCATTATTTTCTGGGTTAGGGACAAAGTCACCATTCTCCTGGTCAGCACTCGGATCAGCCATGGGTAAGTCATTAAACTCTGAATCAGCTTGACTCCAATCATCGGCCTTTTTTACCTCACCCTGGGCCTTCTCAAGTCTCTTTTCCTTGGCAACTCTTCTCCTCTTCTGTCTCTCTGTGGCAGCCTCCTGTCTCTTGGACTCCGGAATATCTTGGCTAGAAATCATGAGAGCCCCTATACTGCCAGTCTTCTCTCTCTGTGCTTTGACAAATGCCAGTTCGATCACAGGAATCTTCAGTTCACGCTTGCAAATACAGGAGATGTGGGCCTCGGATTTACAGTCACGATCGCATCCAAACTCAGGACAGAGAACAATTGGGCACTTGCAAGAAATTATGTCAAATAACTGGTCCAGTTGCTTGGCAAAGCTGTCCTTAACTGCAAGTTTTCCTCTCCCAAGAGAGATATCTCTTGCCTTTTCCCAACTGGCTAGCAGTCTCTCACTAATCTTCTTCCGACTTGTTATGACTGGAGGCTTGAACTGAGCGTTAGCCAGAGTGTACTGTGCCAAGACAGCCTTGGTCATATCATGTAGGCAACTCCGACTTCAGGAGCTCTCTCCCAGACCCAAGACAGTGACTGAGATGGCTGGATTTTTGGTTCCTCGTCCTGACACAAGCAGCCATCGCAAATATTATCAACTTATAAATGCATCAGAATCTGAAACAGAAAAAAATATTGTTAGTTGGGTTGTTAAAGAATGAAGTCAGAAAGCAATGTTCACTATTTAATTGTAATGCACTAATGCAGCTGTACGTTAGATTTTCGATAAATTTCACGCTAAAATTTACCTAGCAAAAGGTTGCAAAATATTGAAACTGAATTTATTTTCTGTTTATATACACTAAAATCTACCAAAAAAGTGATGGGGCATTAGTTTTAGCTGATCTTCCCTCCTATGACACACCCTACTGTGCACCTTCAATAATTAACACTATAGTTATTTACCTTGTTCTACTTACAGTAAATATTGGAAGTGGAAAGTATCTCCAACATTTACTGTATGTAGAACAAGGTATATAACGACGTAGGTGCACAGGGACTTTTCGATCACTCAACTATGACGAGCAATAACTTGCCTTACCTGCTGGTGGCTACTACACACAGTAATAAAAAAAAAACTGCATTAAATCAGTGGCTGCGCTTGCCACAACTCACCTGATATTTACAAGCAGGATTGTTATATTTAAATATGGAAACATAAAACTGCGGAGATAATTATATATACTGTACAACATCGATAGCAAATTAGGTAACTGTTTCATTGTATTGATAGAACAGCGAATTTTAATGACCCGACACTACAACAGTGTAGAGACATTTAATAACCACTACAACAGTGTAGAGACAATTAATAACCACTACAACAGTGTAGAGACTTAATAACTACTACAACGGTGTAGAGACATTTAATAACCACTACAACGGTGTAGAGACATTTAATAACCACTACAACAGTGTAGAGACATTAAATAACCACTACAACAGTGTAGAGACATTAAATAACCACTACAATAGTGTAGAGAGTTTTAATAACCATCACAATTGGAAATATTCTAAACTGGACAAGAGCAGTAGAGCAGGGTGACAATACATGGAACAGAAAGTCAGCATTAATGGCACTAAATCCGATTGGGGTGACGTCACTAGTGGAGTACCCGAAGGCTGAGTACTTGGACCATTACTATTTACTATATAGATAAACGGCATAGATATAGACGTTTTCAGCAACATAAGTAAATTTGCTGACGACACTTGTTATCGCCACGTGCCGGCCACATGTTGATTGAAGAAACTGTTGACAACTCGGTATAGCTTATGTTACGAGTTGGGGATTTAGAATATTGTTAAAAGTCTACCCAGATCCCAACAGGCAACAACAAAAAAAAAAACAAAGACAATCGGACTATAAAAGGGTAGACAAAGGAACGGAGTTTGTGTTGTGTATAATAAAGTATATACTGTTAATGTTTAGGTTAAGTATGGTTAAGGGTAAATTATAGGAAGCTGAATATTTTGTTAAGGAATTTATGGTACTTTATTATACACAACAAAAACTCGCATCCTTTGTCTACCCTTTTATAGTCCGATTGTCTTTGTGTTTTTTTTTGTTGTTGCCTGTTGGGATCTGGGTAGACTTTTAGCAATATTCTAAATCCCCAACTCGTAACAAATGGCGACCGTGACAGGACCCGACCTTAAGTACCATATTCCTTCCTCCCTTGTAACTCCTTGTTAATTATTCCTCCCAGTCACTTCTGTTCACAATTGCTTTACGGTGGTTTAAAGTTTCCTTCATATGTGTGTGCATATATTGGTATTATCGTACAGTAAGAGTGACAGACGTAGGATATTAGGTTCCAAGTGTCATAAGGCTTACCTGTTATTACACGTGGCAGTCGTGTAGTAAGTCTTATCGAGTGTAGGGAAGAATCCGGATCTGTTTAATGCCGGACCCTCACTCCAGAGTAGGCTGTTCCATAGTCCCTAGTTTAGGGTGGAGTGATATCTTGGGACGCCCCTCTCTACCAGGACCCCATAATTATAAAGCCTCCATTATTGTTCTCATTATCTCATTCCGGGTCAATCATACCAAACTCAAGGGTTGTTAATCCGGATCTTTATATAGAATGCCGTAATACGCCCTTCCTCTTTCAAGTATCTCAGGGTTGTTAATCCAGATCCTTATATTA
>CAUDMG010000326.1:0-145000 GCA_958450375.1 Homarus gammarus
GATGTTGAGGAGGAAGGATGTGTGGAGGAGGAAGGGTGTGTGGAGGAGGAAGGGTGTGTGGAGGAGGAAGGATGTGTGGAGGAGGAAGGATGTGTGTGGAGGAGGAAGGATGTGTGGAGGAGGAAGGATGTGTGGAGGAGGAAGGATGTGTGGAGGAGGATGGTGGTGTGGAGGAGGAAGGATGTGTGGAGGAAGACTGTTTTGAGGAGGAAGGATGTGGAGGAGGAAGGGTGTGGATGAGGGGTGTGGAGGAAGGAAGGATGTGTGGAGGAGGAAGGGTGTGTGGAGGAGGAAGGATGTGTGGAGGAGGAAGGATGTGTGGAGGAGGAAGGGTGTGTGGAGGAGGAAGGGTGTGTGGAGGAGGAAGGGTGTGTGGAGGAGGAAGGATGTGTGGAGGAGGAAGGATGTGTGGAGGAGGAAGGATGTGTGGAGGAGGAAGGTGTGTGGAGGAGGAAGGATGTGTGGAGGAGGAAGGATGTGTGGAGGAGGAAGGATGTGTGGAGGAGGAAGGGTGTGTGGAGGAGGAAGGATGTGTGGAGGAGGAAGGATGTGTGGAGGAGGAAGGATGTGTGGAGGAGGAAGGATGTGTGGAGGAGGAAGGGTGTGTGGAGGAGGAAGGATGTGTGGAGGAGGAAGGATGTGTGGAGGAGGAAGGATGTGTGGAGGAGGAAGGGTGTGTGGAGGAGGAAGGTGTGTGGAGGAGAAGGATGTGTGGAGGAGGAAGGATGTGTGGAGGAGGAAGGATGTGTGGAGGAGGAAGGATGTGTGGAGGAGGAAGGATGTGTGGAGGAGGAAGGATGTGTGGAGGAGGAAGGGTGTGTGGAGGAGGAAGGATGTGTGGAGGAGGAAGGATGTGTGGAGGAGGAAGGTGTGTGGAGGAGGAAGGATGTGTGGAGGAGGAAGGTCGTGTGGAGGAGGAAGGGTGTGTGGAGGAGGAAGGATGTGTGGAGGAGGAAGGATGTGTGGAGGAGGAAGGTTTGGTGGAGGAAGGTTGTGTGGAGGAGGAAGGATGTGTGGAGGAGGAAGGATGTGTGGAGGAGGAAGGATGTGTGGAGGAGGAAGGGTGTGTGGAGGAGGAAGGATGTGTGGAGGAGGAAGGGTGTGTGGAGGAGGAAGGATGTGTGGAGGAGGAAGGATGTGTGGAGGAGGAAGGATGTGTGGAGGAGGAAGGATGTGTGGAGGAGGAAGGATGTGTGGAGGAGGAAGGATGTGTGGAGGAGGAAGGATGTGTGGAGGAGGAAGGGTGTGTGGAGGAGGAAGGGTGTGTGGAGGAGGAAGGGTGTGTGGAGGAGGAAGGATGTGTGGAGGAGGAAGGGTGTGTGGAGGAGGAAGGGTGTGTGGAGGAGGAAGGATGTGTGGAGGAGGAAGGATGTGTGGAGGAGGAAGGATGTGTGGAGGAGGAAGGGTGTGTGGAGGAGGAAGGTGTGTGGAGGAGGAAGGGTGTGTGGAGGAGGAAGGTGTGTGGAGGAGGAAGGATGTGTGGAGGAGGAAGGGTGTGTGGAGGAGGAAGGATGTGTGGAGGAGGAAGGGTGTGTGGAGGAGGAAGGGTGTGTGGAGGAGGAAGGTTGTGTGGAGGAGGAAGGATGTGTGGAGGAGGAAGGATGTGTGGAGGAGGAAGGATGTGTGGAGGAGGAAGGATGTGTGGAGGAGGAAGGGTGTGTGGAGGAGGAAGGATGTGTGGAGGAGGAAGGATGTGTGGAGGAGGAAGGATGTGTGGAGGAGGAAGGATGTGTGGAGGAGGAAGGTGTGTGGAGGAGGAAGGATGTGTGGAGGAGGAAGGATGTGTGGAGGAGGAAGGGTGTGTGGAGGAGGAAGGTTGTGTGGAGGAGGGGTGGAGGAGGAAGGTGTGTGGAGGAGGAAGGGTGTGTGGAGGAGGAAGGATGTGTGGAGGAGGAAGGATGTGTGGAGGAGGAAGGATGTGTGGAGGAGGAAGGATGTGTGGAGGAGGAAGGATGTGTGGAGGAGGAAGGATGTGTGGAGGAGGAAGGGTGTGTGGAGGAGGAAGGATGTGTGGAGGAGGAAGGATGTGTGGAGGAGGAAGGATGTGTGGAGGAGGAAGGGTGTGTGGAGGAGGAAGGATGTGTGGAGGAGGAAGGATGTGTGGAGGAGGAAGGGTGTGTGGAGGAGGAAGGGTGTGTGGAGGAGGAAGGATGTGTGGAGGAGGAAGGATGTGTGGAGGAGGAAGGGTGTGTGGAGGAGGATGTGTGGAGGAGGAAGGATGTGTGGAGGAGGAAGGATGTGTGGAGGAGGAAGGGTGTGTGGAGGAGGAAGGTGTGTGGAGGAGGAAGGATGTGTGGAGGAGGAAGGATGTGTGGAGGAGGAAGGGTGTGTGGAGGAGGAAGGATGTGTGGAGGAGGAAGGGTGTGTGGAGGAGGAAGGATGTGTGGAGGAGGAAGGGTGTGTGGAGGAGGAAGGATGTGTGGAGGAGGAAGGGTGTGTGGAGGAGGAAGGATGTGTGGAGGAGGAAGGGTGTGTGGAGGAGGAAGGATGTGTGGAGGAGGAAGGGTGTGTGGAGGAGGAAGGATGTGTGGAGGAGGAAGGGTGTGTGGAGGAGGAAGGATGTGTGGAGGAGGAAGGGTGTGTGGAGGAGGAAGGATGTGTGGAGGAGGAAGTGTGTGGAGGAGGAAGGATGTGTGGAGGAGGAAGGGTGTGTGGAGGAGGAAGGATGTGTGGAGGAGGAAGGATGTGTGGAGGAGGAAGGATGTGTGGAGGAGGAAGGATGTGTGGAGGAGGAAGGGTGTGTGGAGGAGGAAGGATGTGTGGAGGAGGAAGGATGTGTGGAGGAGGAAGGTGTGTGGAGGAGGATGTGTGGAGGAGGAAGGATGTGTGGAGGAGGAAGGATGTGTGGAGGAGGAAGGGTGTGTGGAGGAGGAAGGGTGTGTGGAGGAGGAAGGGTGTGTGGAGGAGGAAGGATGTGTGGAGGAGGAAGGATGTGTGGAGGAGGAAGGATGTGTGGAGGAGGAAGGGTGTGTGGAGGAGGAAGGATGTGTGGAGGAGGAAGGATGTGTGGAGGAGGAAGGGTGTGTGGAGGAGGAAGGATGTGTGGAGGAGGAAGGATGTGTGGAGGAGGAAGGGTGTGTGGAGGAGGAAGGGTGTGTGGAGGAGGAAGGGTGTGTGGAGGAGGAAGGGTGTGTGGAGGAGGAAGGATGTGTGGAGGAGGAAGGGTGTGTGGAGGAGGAAGGTGTGTGGAGGAGGAAGGATGTGTGGAGGAGGAAGGATGTGTGGAGGAGGAAGGGTGTGTGGAGGAGGATGTGTGGAGGAGGAAGGATGTGTGGAGGAGGAAGGATGTGTGGAGGAGGAAGGGTGTGTGGAGGAGGAAGGTGTGTGGAGGAGGAAGGGTGTGTGGAGGAGGAAGGATGTGTGGAGGAGGAAGGATGTGTGGAGGAGGAAGGATGTGTGGAGGAGGAAGGGTGTGTGGAGGAGGAAGGATGTGTGGAGGAGGAAGGGTGTGTGGAGGAGGAAGGGTGTGTGGAGGAGAAGGATGTGTGGAGGAGGAAGGATGTGTGGAGGAGGAAGGGTGTGTGGAGGAGGAAGGGTGTGTGGAGGAGGAAGGATGTGTGGAGGAGGAAGGGTGTGTGGAGGAGGAAGGGTGTGTGGAGGAGGAAGGGTGTGTGGAGGAGGAAGGATGTGTGGAGGAGGAAGGATGTGTGGAGGAGGAAGGGTGTGTGGAGGAGGAAGGATGTGTGGAGGAGGAAGGGTGTGTGGAGGAGGAAGGATGTGTGGAGGAGGAAGGGTGTGTGGAGGAGGAAGGATGTGTGGAGGAGGAAGGATGTGTGGAGGAGGAAGGATGTGTGGAGGAGGAAGGGTGTGTGGAGGAGGAAGGGTGTGTGGAGGAGGAAGGGTGTGTGGAGGAGGAAGGATGTGTGGAGGAGGAAGGGTGTGTGGAGGAGGAAGGATGTGTGGAGGAGGAAGGGTGTGTGGAGGAGGAAGGATGTGTGGAGGAGGAAGGATGTGTGGAGGAGGAAGGATGTGTGGAGGAGGAAGGGTGTGTGGAGGAGGAAGGATGTGTGGAGGAGGAAGGGTGTGTGGAGGAGGAAGGGTGTGTGGAGGAGGAAGGATGTGTGGAGGAGGAAGGGTGTGTGGAGGAGGAAGGGTGTGTGGAGGAGGAAGGTGTGTGGAGGAGGAAGGGTGTGTGGAGGAGGAAGGGTGTGTGGAGGAGGAAGGGTGTGTGGAGGAGGAAGGATGTGTGGAGGAGGAAGGGTGTGTGGAGGAGGAAGGATGTGTGGAGGAGGAAGGGTGTGTGGAGGAGGAAGGATGTGTGGAGGAGGAAGGATGTGTGGAGGAGGAAGGATGTGTGGAGGAGGAAGGGTGTGTGGAGGAGGAAGGGTGTGTGGATGAGGAAGGGTGTGTGGAGGAGGAAGGATGTGTGGAGGAGGAAGGGTGTGTGGAGGAGGAAGGATGTGTGGAGGAGGAAGGGTGTGTGGAGGAGGAAGGATGTGTGGAGGAGGAAGGGTGTGTGGAGGAGGAAGGGTGTGTGGAGGAGGAAGGATGTGTGGAGGAGGAAGGATGTGCGGAGGAGGAAGGGTGTGTGGAGGAGGATGTGTGGAGGAGGAAGGATGTGTGGAGGAGGAAGGATGTGTGGAGGAGGAAGGGTGTGTGGAGGAGGAAGGGTGTGTGGAGGAGGAAGGGTGTGTGGAGGAGGAAGGTGTGTGGAGGAGGAAGGATGTGTGGAGGAGGAAGGATGTGTGGAGGAGGAAGGATGTGTGGAGGAGGAAGGGTGTGTGGAGGAGGAAGGATGTGTGGAGGAGGAAGGGTGTGTGGAGGAGGAAGGGTGTGTGGAGGAGGAAGGATGTGTGGAGGAGGAAGGATGTGTGGAGGAGGAAGGATGTGTGGAGGAGGAAGGATGTGTGGAGGAGGAAGGGTGTGTGGAGGAGGAAGGGTGTGTGGAGGAGGAAGGGTGTGTGGAGGAGGAAGGGTGTGTGGAGGAGGAAGGATGTGTGGAGGAGGAAGGGTGTGTGGAGGAGGAAGGGTGTGTGGAGGAGGAAGGATGTGTGGAGGAGGAAGGATGTGTGGAGGAGGAAGGGTGTGTGGAGGAGGATGTGTGGAGGAGGAAGGATATGTGGAGGAGGAAGGATGTGCGGAGGAGGAAGGGTGTGTGGAGGAGGAAGGATGTGTGGAGGAGGAAGGGTGTGTGGAGGAGGAAGGATGTGTGGAGGAGGAAGGATGTGTGGAGGAGGAAGGGTGTGTGGAGGAGGAAGGATGTGTGGAGGAGGAAGGGTGTGTGGAGGAGGAAGGATGTGTGGAGGAGGAAGGATGTGTGGAGGAGGAAGGATGTGTGGAGGAGGAAGGGTGTGTGGAGGAGGAAGGATGTGTGGAGGAGGAAGGGTGTGTGGAGGAGGAAGGGTGTGTGGAGGAGGAAGGGTGTGTGGAGGAGGAAGGATGTGTGGAGGAGGAAGGATGTGTGGAGGAGGAAGGATGTGTGGAGGAGGAAGGATGTGTGGAGGAGGAAGGATGTGTGGAGGAGGAAGGATGTGTGGAGGAGGAAGGTGTGTGGAGGAGGAAGGATGTGTGGAGGAGGAAGGGTGTGTGGAGGAGGAAGGATGTGTGGAGGAGGAAGGGTGTGTGGAGGAGGAAGGATGTGTGGAGGAGGAAGGGTGTGTGGAGGAGGAAGGATGTGTGGAGGAGGAAGGGTGTGTGGAGGAGGAAGGGTGTGTGGAGGAGGAAGGATGTGTGGAGGAGGAAGGGTGTGTGGAGGAGGAAGGATGTGTGGAGGAGGAAGGGTGTGTGGAGGAGGAAGGATGTGTGGAGGAGGAAGGATGTGTGGAGGAGGAAGGATGTGTGGAGGAGGAAGGGTGTGTGGAGGAGGAAGGGTGTGTGGAGGAGGAAGGGTGTGTGGAGGAGGAAGGATGTGTGGAGGAGGAAGGGTGTGTGGAGGAGGAAGGATGTGTGGAGGAGGAAGGGTGTGTGGAGGAGGAAGGTGTGTGGAGGAGGAAGGATGTGTGGAGGAGGAAGGATGTGTGGAGGAGGAAGGATGTGTGGAGGAGGAAGGATGTGTGGAGGAGGAAGGGTGTGTGGAGGAGGAAGGATGTGTGGAGGAGGAAGGATGTGTGGAGGAGGAAGGATGTGTGGAGGAGGAAGGGTGTGTGGAGGAGGAAGGGTGTGTGGAGGAGGAAGGGTGTGTGGAGGAGGAAGGATGTGTGGAGGAGGAAGGATGTGTGGAGGAGGAAGGGTGTGTGGAGGAGGAAGGGTGTGTGGAGGAGGAAGGGTGTGTGGAGGAGGAAGGGTGTGTGGAGGAGGAAGGGTGTGTGGAGGAGGAAGGATGTGTGGAGGAGGAAGGATGTGCGGAGGAGGAAGGGTGTGTGGAGGAGGATGTGTGGAGGAGGAAGGATATGTGGAGGAGGAAGGATGTGCGGAGGAGGAAGGGTGTGTGGAGGAGGAAGGGTGTGTGGAGGAGGAAGGATGTGTGGAGGAGGAAGGGTGTGTGGAGGAGGAAGGATGTGTGGAGGAGGAAGGGTGTGTGGAGGAGGAAGGGTGTGTGGAGGAGGAAGGATGTGTGGAGGAGGAAGGATGTGCGGAGGAGGAAGGGTGTGTGGAGGAGGAAGGGTGTGTGGAGGAGGAAGGATGTGTGGAGGAGGAAGGGTGTGTGGAGGAGGAAGGGTGTGTGGAGGAGGAAGGATGTGTGGAGGAGGAAGGATGTGTGGAGGAGGAAGGATGTGTGGAGGAGGAAGGATGTGTGGAGGAGGAAGGGTGTGTGGAGGAGGAAGGATGTGTGGAGGAGGAAGGATGTGTGGAGGAGGAAGGATGTGTGGAGGAGGAAGGGTGTGTGGAGGAGGAAGGGTGTGTGGAGGAGGAAGGGTGTGTGGAGGTGGAAGGGTGTGTGGAGGAGGAAGGGTGTGTGGAGGAGGAAGGATGTGTGGAGGAGGAAGGGTGTGTGGATGAGGATGGATGTGTGGAGGAGGAAGGGTGTGTGGAGGAGGAAGGATGTGTGGAGGAGGAAGGGTGTGTGGAGGAGGAAGGATGTGTGGAGGAGGAAGGATGTGTGGAGGAGGAAGGATGTGTGGAGGAGGAAGGGTGTGTGGAGGAGGAAGGGTGTGTGGAGGAGGAAGGGTGTGTGGAGGAGGAAGGATGTGTGGAGGAGGAAGGGTGTGTGGAGGAGGAAGGATGTGTGGAGGAGGAAGGGTGTGTGGAGGAGGAAGGATGTGTGGAGGAGGAAGGGTGTGTGGAGGAGGAAGGGTGTGTGGAGGAGGAAGGGTGTGTGGAGGAGGAAGGATGTGTGGAGGAGGAAGGGTGTGTGGAGGAGGAAGGATGTGTGGAGGAGGAAGGGTGTGTGGAGGAGGAAGGGTGTGTGGAGGAGGAAGGATGTGTGGAGGAGGAAGGATGTGTGGAGGAGGAAGGGTGTGTGGAGGAGGAAGGATGTGTGGAGGAGGAAGGATGTGTGGAGGAGGAAGGATGTGTGGAGGAGGAAGGGTGTGTGGAGGAGGAAGGATGTGTGGAGGAGGAAGGATGTGTGGAGGAGGAAGGATGTGTGGAGGAGGAAGGATGTGTGGAGGAGGAAGGATGTGTGGAGGAGGAAGGGTGTGTGGAGGAGGAAGGATGTGTGGAGGAGGAAGGATGTGTGGAGGAGGAAGGGTGTGTGGAGGAGGAAGGATGTGCGGAGGAGGAAGGATGTGTGGAGGAGGAAGGATGTGTGGAGGAGGAAGGATGTGTGGAGGAGGAAGGATGTGTGGAGGAGGAAGGGATGTGTGGAGGAGGAAGGGTGTGTGGAGGAGGAAGGATGTGTGGAGAAGGAAAGATGTGTGGAGGAGGAAGGATATGTGGAGGAGGAAGGGTGTGTGGAGGAGGAAGGGTGTGTGGAGGAGGAAGGGTGTGTGGAGGAGGAAGGGTGTGTGGAGGAGGAAGGATGTGTGGAGGAGGAAGGGTGTGTGGAGGAGGAAGGATGTGTGGAGGAGGAAGGATGTGTGGAGGAGGAAGGGTGTGTGGAGGAGGAAGGATGTGTGGAGGAGGAAGGGTGTGTGGAGGAGGAAGGATGTGTGGAGGAGGAAGGGTGTGTGGAGGAGGAAGGATGTGTGGAGGAGGAAGGATGTGTGGAGGAGGAAGGATGTGTGGAGAAGTTAGAGGAGGGGAGAAGGGATGGGAAGATTATGTAGGGAGGCGAGAAGAGGGGAGAGTGACTGGGGAGAAGAGGTGGGGAGGCAGATAGAAGATGTTATTGATCTACCTTCGTGTAAGGAGAATAATGTTGACTCAGCGTGAGCTCCGGGAAGGTAATATTGACTTGTAATGCGCTCTGCCATGAGGTGCAGGCATGAGTGAGGCCCAGAGTAAACTGCAGGGCCGAGAATACGATGCGCTTCACGTGTAAACAGCCCTGATTGCACGGAGTCAACTAAGCAACGTTGCCAACCTTCCTCTACAACCAACCCTTTGTGAATTTGTGTCGTCATTACGTAACAGAAAACGTGGAATATTGTAGGCTATAGAAGAACATGTTGGCGCGGTGTATACTGTAGCCGAGGGTTGAATTACATAAGGAGTTTATCTGGCGAGGAAATAGAACTTCCGGCACGATGAGAGGTTCTTGAGACAGGGTGACTCTTACGTCTGACAGCGGCGGGCTCATCACGTGGCCCCACCACGTGCTCTGTGCTGTTACCACGCCCACTTTTTTCAAAACCATGCCCGTTTCTGGTACACCAACTCTCATGGGTGAAAGACATACCCGGTAGTCCCGCCCACTATGTTGTGACGTAGAGGGCGAAGTTGATTCATTCCTTCATAAGCAGTGTGTGTGTGTGTGTGTGTGTGTTACACATAAATTACCACACATATGTACGTTTCTTACACGACAACAAGTACACATACTCATTCACATATACACCTCATACACCAATATACTGTATACGTCACACACACACACACACACACACACACACACACACGCGCGCGCGCATACATAGTCAGTTTACAACACATCATAGGCTCTATCTCACGTTCATTATCTCGCTATCCCTCCCACAACACCATGTCCCCCTCCCACAGCACCCACACACCCCCTCCAACACAACACCCACACCCCCACGACACAACACCCACACAACCCCTCCAACACAACACCCACACAACCCCTCCAACACAACACTCTCCCCCTCAAACACAACACACGCACGCCCTCCAACACAACACTCACCCCCTCCAACACAACACACACCCCCTCCAACACAACACACACGCCCTCCAACACAACACACACACCCCCTCCAACACAACACTCACCCCTTCCAACACAACACTCACACCCTCAAACACAACACTCACACTCTCAAACACAACACTCACACCCTCAAACACAACACACACACCCTCCAACGGTAACTCACACCCCCTCCAACACAACAGTCACACCCTCAAACACCAACCTGGTCTCATGCCACACACACATCCTTGACCACCGAAGGGTCAAGACGTACCTGGCGCTCCTCTCGGAGCAGCCAGGTCAACTGTTAAGTTGGCCCATACCAACCCCCTCCCCTGAACCCTCCTCCCCACCGGAATATCAACAAGTTCTCGCCAGAAGTTACAATTTCATTTAGGAAAGGAACGGAACCAGTGTTAAACAGAGGTGAACAGTGCTTAAGTCAGTGAGAACAACTCAACAGTAACAGTCGTACCCAAGTTAACTTTCACACAGTGAGGTCCCAGGTACCCAGTGATAACGGCCCGTGAGACCCAACAACAACCAGCGATGTGTTAATCCGTCTACGATAGGAAGGCCTAAGACCAAACCTCACTCATATAACACCATCTGTGAGGGAATTACTACACCACATGTCCCTCAAAACACCATATGTGAGGGAATTACTACACCACGTCAAGTCCTTCATCACACCATCTGTGAGGGAATTACTACACCACATCAGGCCCCTCATAACACCATCTGTGAGGGAATTACTACACCACGTGATGCCCCTCATAACACCATCTGTGAGGTAATTACTACACCACGTGAGGTCCCTCATAACACCATCTGCGAGGGAATTACAACACCACGCCAGGTCCCTCATAACACCATCTGAGGGAACTACTACACCATGTGAGTTCCTCCTAACACCATCTGGGAGGGAGTTACTACACTACGAGTTTGCTGTTCAACACCTACATTAATCCAAGATGGGACCACTGTGCTTCCTCATCCTGATCAACGACGCTCTATCGGACACTCCTCACAGGTGGAAGTACGTGGATGACTGCACTGTGGGGGTTTCAGTGGACAACACCCCACCAGACTACTCATCGCTATAAGGCACCCTGGACAGGCTACAGGCATGGACTACGGAGAACAAGGTCACCATCAACCACACCAAAACCGTAGTCATGCACATCAATATTGCCACCACTCCAGTGCAAGCCCCAGCAGTCACAGTGGGTGCCCATCCTCTCCAGCTGGTGCAGTCTGCCAAACTCCTGGGTGTAACTATAGACAACAAACTGGACTGGAAGGCCCATGTAAATAACACAGTCAAGGCAGCCTCGTACCGCCTCTACATGCTACGACGACTTAGGTCACTTGGGACACCCACGCCAGAGCTGAGGACCATCTACAACGCCTTTATTCTCCCCAAACTAACGTATGTGTCACCAGCCTGGTCGTCTTCTCTCAACTCCACCCAACAACGTCAGCTAGAGAAGGTACAGAAAAGGGCCTGCAGAATCATGCTCGGCGCAGACTACTCCGGCTACACCAACGCTCTCTCCACCCTGGAAATGCCATCCCTCAGTGACCTCCACCACCAAGCACTGGAAAGGTTTGGCAGCCAACTAATGCACCACCCTCGTCATCGCCACCTTCTGCCACCGGCAGCCCCCCACCCACCTAGCGCAGTCCGCCACTACAACAAAATTCAGCCCATAAGATCCCGCACCGATAGATATAAGAACAGCACCATCCCATCTATTGTTAAAATAATAAACAACTCCTGATTTATGTACTGTACAGCCCTGTAAATGTATTCAATATATAATTATGTCTAAATCAAATGTAAGTCTGTATATTTTCAGCCACCGGCTGCAACTCTATTAATAAACCGTTTATTACTATTATTATTATTATTATTATTAACATTCACACCCTCCAACAAAACACTCACCCCGTCCAACACAACACTCACCCCCTCCAACACAACACCAACCCTCTCCAACACAACATTCACCTTCTCCAACACAACACTCACACCCTCCAACACAACACTCACACCCTCCAACATAACGCACACACGCCCTCCAACACAACACACACACGCCCTCCAACGCAACACCCACCCTCTCCAAGCCCTCCAACACAACACACACCCCTCCACCACAATACACACACGCCCTCCAACACAACACTCACCCCCTCCAACACAACATTCACCCCCTCCAACACAACATTCACCCCCTCCAACACAATACACACCCCCTCCAACTCAACACTCACCCCCTCCAACACAACACACACCCCCTCCAACACAACACTCACCCCCTCCAACACAACACACACCCCTCCAACACAACACACACGCCCTCCAACACAACACTCACCCCTTCCAACACAACATTCACCCCCTCCAACACAACATTCAACTTCTCCAACACAACACTCACACCCTCCAACACAACACCCACCCCTCCAACATAACTCTCACCTCCTCCAACACAACACCCACCCCTCCAACACAACACCCACCCCAACACTGCCACTGCACTAATAACAGGGAAAACATCATAAATTAAAACATTAGTTCAATATAAAAGCAGAATATCACAAAGCCAATATTACGTCGGTACAGAAAACAAAGAACGGATCACGTGCAGATAAACCCCTCAATTTATTTTACCTGACGATAAAACGCCGTGATGCTGCCTGGTTGGTTACGTTAGGTTAGGTTATCAATCATATCACTACAGGAGGGAAGGACCGCTCACTGGCGCAGATCAATGGCAGCGTCAGGGTGAAAGAACAGCGTCAGGGTAGGAGGGCCACTTTGCTAGGCTATGGAGTCAATTCTGTCATATAGAGGCTTTGTGAGGTGGTGTGTGGGAGGACGGCAGAGTTCTCAGAGCAGCGAGGGGAGATGAGCACAGTGAATGGTAACACTTCTCTCTATCGACCAGAATAGCTTGCCTTACCCTCTGTCACAGATGATCGCCGTCCTACGATATACGAGTCTTGTACACCACTCTGATCTCTCAAGCTCGGTGAGGCGCTCAAAGGTTAGACTCAATGCTGTCAGAACTCCTGAAACCCGGCAGTTTAAACTCAATTATAGCGCCCGAGTTAACTGGATTTTGGTCTCTGCCAACTGTTATCTCTGGAACATGAGGGCCATAATACCTCGCCTCATCACTGGCCATTCAGTCATGCAGAGGAATTATTGTGGGATTACGGGGAATAACATTTGTGTTGAGCGGTTCTGAAGGTTTCACTGACACGGTGAGACTAAGGATGGAGGTACAGGCAGGAGCGCTTCACGACATTCAATTTCAGAAGACTTTTGGTTTTGCGAAAAAGTGGATAATACTTGAAGTATTTCCCGGCTGGTGATACACAGCTCCCTCACGGTGGTGGAGCCGAGTGACAAAGACAGTGAGTGACACAAGACCCATCAACATTGCCCTCCACTACAGAACAAACACATTATGAGCTTTTATGTGGACGTTGGCGTCTCCAGTGTTGTTGTTGACAATCTGTTAAATCATAAGAGGAGGTGCGATGGATGTGTCTTATACCCTTAAGAGTTGCTTGTTCACTCTCGGGGCGCCCCCAGTCCACCCAACTGTGAATGGTACAGTTGGGGAACTGTGGTCCTACACCCCTTGTTGTAACCCGTGTCTCCAAACGGCCAACCTATATGACCTATAGCAAACCTATCCACCAATCACATCCGTCGTTACACGACCAATACCCATTCATACATAATAGTTATACTATTACTGCAACGGTGTCGTTTGGAGACACGGGTTACCACAGGGGGTGTAGGAACACATTCCCTCAACTGTACCAAGATTACAGTTGGGAAAATTAAAGTGGTCGGGTACAGTGCCGGTCACTCTGCCCACAAGAGGCTTATCCATCAGTGTGCTGTAGCTTCACTTCCCCAAATGGACCGTCAGGCCTATGGGACTCACTCCTAAGACATGAACAGAAGATGTTTTGCCACAGAGCGCAAATGATGGTTCCGATAACCTTCACCACCAACGCTGTGTGTGTGCTCGAGACACATAGTCCAAGAGGCTGCACCTGGTCATGGTCACGGCCAGGACAGGTGAAGCAAATGAGCAACTGAAGTTGTTAACAGAGAACATGGTCGCTGGTACTTGTATATGTGACATGGTTAAGTAAAGTTGGGTCAGTATTATGTTAGGTCAGAGAGGATGATCATAAGGTGAAATAATCTCGGGGGTTAATCTTCACACGTGATCCCACACTTCCAAGCACCACTCAAGTGTCTGTTCTCCCCCACAGCTCGGGCAGGACTCTTGACGCCATCATAGAGACGCTAGCATGTCTCACACGTGATGCTCCTAATGAAGGTAATTGACAGCTGGAAAACTGTCTCTCCCAAGTGAGTTATTTAGCTTAATATAGACTTAATTATCAAGGCTCTAATGGAGTCGCGTCTTTAAATTAAGGTCACATTTTAGGTAAGAGGGTTAGGTTTAGGGGGCACTGTTTTAAGTAAAGTTAGATTGTGTGGTCACTGGTTTAAGGAAGGATAAATTAAGGGGCCGATGTTTTAGGTATAAAGGTCTGCTTGTGAGGTCAGTGCTTTAAATAAAGTCAGGTTAAAGATTTACTGTAGGTGAAGATGTCACACACACACACACACACACACACACAAGTTTTGTGTTCGACTGGGCTTATGCTGATATTGCAGGAGTCGTAGACCCTCAGCAATTTGGCAACAAGAAAACTTTCTCCACCACTCACTGTCTAGTCAGCTTTCTCGATTACATATACCGCCATCTCGAGAAACGAAAAACGTCTGTAGCTGTCGCCTTCATTGATTTCACTAAAGCGTTCGACCTAGTCGACCACAATATAATCATCAACAAAGCTATTGACCTCGGGCTTCGGAGAAGTCTTATACCATGGCTTACAGACTTCCTCAGTGACCGACGCCAAGCTGTACGCTTCCGAGGAGCTGTCTCCACCTTTCAGTCACTCACCTGTGGCGTCCCCCAAGGCACCAAAATGGGACCACTCTGCTTCCTTATGCTCATCAATGATGCCCTAAGAGAAACCCCTGCTCGCTGGAAATATGTCGACGACTCCACCATTGGGATCAGCGTCAACAATTCTGCTCCCAACTATACCGCCCTTCAGGATTTATTGAACAGTCTCCAAAACTGGGCTACCAACAACCATGTCACCATCAACCATACCAAGACCATGGTTATGCACATCAACCTCTCCTCCGACATTGTCCCACCTCCTTCCATTACTCTAGGTCCGAACACACTCCAGGTTGTAGATTCCACGAAGCTCCTCGGCGTCACCATAGACAACAAACTAAATTGGAAACCACACGTCAATGAAGTTGTCAAATCCTCCAGTTTCCGTCTCCACCTCCTCCGCCGACTCAAGTCCCTCGGAGTTCCTGCACACGAGCTCCTCAGTGTTTACACAACATTCATACTTCCCAAGCTCACCTATGCCTCCCCCACCTGGTCTTCCTCCCTAAATGCCACACAACGTAAACACCTAGAAAAAGTGCAAAAGAGGGCATGCAAGATTATTCTCTCCCCTTCCTACTCCACATATCAAGAAGCGCTCAACACACTGACCCTTTCGACTCTCACTGACCATCACCACGACCTCATCTGCAAATTTGGTAAGAAGCTTCTACACCATCCCCGACACCGGCTCCTACTACCACCTGAGATCCCTTGTCCGAGAATTGCTGTTCGACACCACAACCGCATCCAGCCCATACGTGCACGAACTGGTCGCTATAAGAACAGCCCAGTCCCAACCATTGTAAAAATTATCAATAACTTGTAATAAACCAGTGTATTCACTCCCAGTAAACACTACTCCTTGCACTGTCACTATGTTGAAATGAACTGTAGTTTGAGCTTTTCCCCATCTAAGTTATTATATGTCTTATTTGTGTCACTTATGTTACTTGTATATTATTTGTAATTCGAAACCCATTCCCCAAATATGTAACTGTATATTTTCAGCCTTCTGGCTGCCAAGCTCTTTCAATAAACCGTTAATTATTATTATTATTATTATTATTACAACTAATGCACCACCCTCGCCATCACCACCTCCTGCCACCTGCAGCCCCCCACCCACCTCGCCCAGTCCGCCACTACAACAAAATTCAGCCCATAAGAGCCCGCACCGATAGATATAAGAACAGCACCATCCCATCTACTGTTAAAATAATAAGCAACTCCTGAGTTATGTACTGTACAGCCCTGTAAATGTATTCAACGCACATTATATCATTATGTCTAAATCAAATGTAAGTCTATATTTTTAGCCACCGGCTGCAACTCTATTAATAAACCGTAAATTATTATTATTATTATTATTATTACACACATACACAGACACGTACACACATACAAGAGAGAAAAAGCGAGAAGAGAGAACCCCCCCCCCCCCATAAAAAAATGAACTAAAATAAAGAGACACAAAAAGCAATTGAATTTTGTTACTTAAGTGACAAAACGAACAACAACGACAAATATAAAACAAAAGACGAATATAATGAACCTACACATAATCTTCTCCGTCAGTGAGTGAGTGAGTGAGTCGGTTATAGAGATACGGTATTTATTGACTGAGTGAGTGAGTCGGTTATAGAGATACGGTATTTATTGACTGAGTGAGTGAGTCGGTTATAGACATACGGTATTTATTGACAGTGAGTGAGTGAGTCGGTTATAGACATACGGTATTTATTGACTGAGTGAGTGAGTCGGTTATAGAGATACGGTATTTATTGACTGAGTGAGTGAGTCGGTTATAGACATACGGTATTTATTGACAGTGAGTGAGTGAGTCGGTTATAGACATACGGTATTTATTGACAGTGAGTGAGTGAGTGAGTCGGTTATAGAGATACGGTATTTATTGACAGTGAGTGAGTGAGTCGGTTATAGACATACGGTATTTATTGACAGTGAGTGAGTGAGTCGGTTATAGAGATAAGGTATTTATTAAGTTCACAGATGCAGAAATAAAGTATATATATTCCTGCATTAGAATATAATTTATCATCTCAAGCTTAGAGACCCCCAGCTTATTTCACCTGATACCCCAGCTTATTTCACCTGAAGATTAACCACCCTAACACTAACCTAACCCCCCAGGCACTGTTAGGGTGGTTAATCTTCGGGTGAAATAAGCTGGGGCATCTTGTGAAATAAGCTGGGGCATCATGTGGAATAAACTGGGGCATCAGGTGAAATAAGCTGGGGCATTAGGTGAAATAAGCTGGGGCATCAGGTGAAATAAGCTGGGGCATCAGGTGAAATAAGCTGGGGTATCTAATCTTGAAGTGAACCCAAAAGACAGAGCCTACCTGTTACATGAGAGCCGTGAGGTCAGACAGTAGTGTATAATTGACCCGCTGAGGTGTAGTATGGTAGAGGGAAACACACAGTATACTGCATAATGGTAACAGTAACTTATATATAAACAGAGAGCCAGGGAGAATTACGTCAGCCTGTACCTGATGTGGGAGGTGTTAGCACATGCTATGTTATTTTTTATGCTATGCTATGCGGTTTTATGTGTTAGGTTATATTAACTTGTGTTATGTTGTTTGGTGTTTTGCTATGCTATGTAATATTATATTTATTATGATGTTATTGTTATGCTGTGTTATGTTATTGTTATGTTATTGTTATGCTGTGTAATGTTACCTTTATGCTGTGTTATGTTATCGTTATGCTGTGCTATGTTATCGCTATGACTGTGTTATGCTGTCATGTTAGTGTTATCATTATGCTGTGCTATGTTATCGCTATGACTGTGTTATGTTATGATGTTATGTTAGTGTGATGCTGTACTATGCTAGGATTATGTAATGTGAAAAATCTCTCTTAAAACTGTTAGCAGGAGGGAGGGAGGGAGGGGGGGAAAGAGGAGTGGTGTAGCAGGAGGGAGTGAGGTAGGGGTGAGGGAAGTAGGGGTGAGGGAGGGAGGGGCAGTAGGTAGGGAGGGAGAGGTGAGGGAGAGAGGGGCAGTAGGAATGGAGGTAGGGGTGAGGGAGGAAGGGGCAGTAGGTAGGGAGGTAGGGGTGAGGGAGGGAGGGGCAGTAGGTAGGGAGGTAGGGGTGAGGGAGGGAGGGCAGTAGGTAGGGAGGTAGGGTCGAGGGATGGAGGGCAGTAGGTAGGGAGGTAGGGGTGAGGGAGGGAGGGCAGTAGGTAGGGAGGTAGGGGTGAGGGAGGGAGGGCAGTAGGTAGGGAGGTAGGGGTGAGGGAGGGGGGCAGTAGGTAGGGAGGTAGGGGTGAGGGAGGGGGCAGTAGGTAGGGAGGTAGGGGTGAGGGAGGGGGGCAGTAGGTAGGGAGGTAGGGGTGAGGGAGGGGAGCAGTAGGTAGGGAGGTAGGGGTGAGGGAGGGAGGGGCAGTAGGTAGGGAGGTAGGGGTGAGGGAGGGAGGGCAGTAGGTAGGGAGGTAGGGGTGAGGGAGGGAGGGCAGTAGGTAGGGAGGTAGGGGTGAGGGAGGGGAGCAGTAGGTAGGAAGTTAGGGGTGAGGGAGGCAGGGCAGTAGGTAGGGAGGTAGGGGTGAGGGAGGGAGGGGCAGTTGGTAGGGAGTTAGGGGTGAGGGAGGGAGGGCAGTAGGTAGGGAGGTAGGGGTGAGGGAGGGGAGCAGTAGGTAGGGAGGTAGGGGTGAGGGAGGGGGGGCAGTAGGTAGGGAGGTAGGGGTGAGGGAGGGAGGGCAGTAGGTAGGGAGGTAGGGGTGAGGGAGTTAGGGGTAAGGGAGGGAGGGCAGTTGGTAGGGAGGTAGGGGTGAGGGAGGGAGGGCAGTAGGTAGGGAGGTAGGGGTGAGGGAGGGAGGGCAGTAGGTAGGGAGGTAGGGGTGAGGGAGGGGAGCAGTAGGTAGGGAGGTAGGGGTGAGGGAGGGAGGGCAGTAGGTAGGGAGTTAGGGGTGAGGGAGGGGGGCAGTAGGTAGGGAGGTAGGGGTGAGGGAGGAGGGCAGTAGGTAGGGAGGTAGGGGTGAGGGAGGGAGGGGCAGTAGGTAGGGAGGTAGGGGTGAGGGAGGGGGGCAGTAGGTAGGGAGGTAGGGGTGAGGGTAGGGTAGGAGGGGGCAGTAGGTAGGGAGGTAGGGGTGAGGGAGGGAGGGCAGTAGGTAGGGAGGTAGGGGTGAGGGAGGGAGGGCAGTTGGTAGGGAGTTAGGGGTGAGGGAGGGAGGGCAGTAGGTAGGGAGGTAGGGGTGAGGGAGGGGAGCAGTAGGTAGGGAGGTAGGGGTGAGGGAGGGGGCAGTAGGTAGGGAGGTAGGGGTGAGGGAGGGGGCAGTAGGTAGGGAGGTAGGGGTGAGGGAGGGAGCAGTAGGTAGGGAGGTAGAGGTGAGGGAGGGAGGGGCAGTAGGTAGGGAGGTAGGGGTGAGGGAGGGAGGGCAGTAGGTAGGGAGGTAGGGGTGAGGGAGGGAGGGGCACTATGTAGGATGGTAGGGGTGAGGGAGGAGGGCAGTAGGTAGGGAGTTAGGGGTGAGGGAGGGGGGCAGTAGGTAGGGAGGTAGGGGTGAGGGAGGGAGGGCAGTAGGTAGGGAGGTAGGGGTGAGGGAGGGGGGCAGTAGGTAGGGAGGTAGGGGTGAGGGAGGGAGGGCAGTAGGTAGGGAGGTAGGGGTGAGGGAGGGAGGGGCAGTAGGTAGGGAGGTAGGGTGAGGTGGGAGGGCAGTAGGTAGGGAGGTAGGGGTGAGGGAGGGGGCAGTAGGTAGGGAGGTAGGGGTGAGGGAGGGGGGCAGTAGGTAGGGAGGTAGGGGTGAGGGAGGGAGGGGCAGTAGGTAGGGAGGTAGGGGTGAGGGAGGGAGGGCAGTAGGTAGGGAGGTAGGGGTGAGGGAGGGGGGCAGTAGGTAGGGAGGTAGGGGTGAGGGAGGGGGCAGTAGGTAGGGAGGTAGGGGTGAGGGAGGGAGGGCAGTAGGTAGGGAGGTAGGGGTGAGGGAGGGAGGCAGTAGGTAGGGAGGTAGGGGTGAGGGAGGGGGGCAGTAGGTAGGGAGGTAGGGGTGAGGGAGGGAGGGCAGTAGGTAGGGAGGTAGGGGTGAGGGAGGGAGGGGCAGTAGGTAGGGAGGTAGGGGTGAGGGAGGGAGGGCAGTAGGTAGGGAGGTAGGGGTGAGGGAGGGGGCAGTAGGTAGGGAGGTAGGGGTGAGGGAGGGAGGGCAGTAGGTAGGGAGGTAGGGGTGAGGGAGGGAGGGCAGTTGGTAGGGAGTTAGGGGTGAGGGAGGGGGGCAGTTGGTAGGGAGGTAGGGGTGAGGGAGTGGAGCAGTAGGTAGGGAGGGAGGGGGGCAGTAGGTAGGGAGGTAGGGGTGAGGGAGGGGGGCAGTAGGTAGGGAGGTAGGGGTGAGGGAGGCAGGGCAGTAGGTAGGGAGGTAGGGTCGAGGGAGGGAGGGCAGTAGGTAGGGAGGTAGGGGTGAGGGAGGGAGGGCAGTAGGTAGGGAGGTAGGGGTGAGGGAGGGGGGCAGTAGGTAGGGAGGTAGGGGTGAGGGAGGGGGGCAGTAGGTAGGGAGGTAGGGGTGAGGGAGGGAGGGCAGTAGGTAGGGAGGTAGGGGTGAGGGAGGGAGGGCAGTAGGTAGGGAGGTAGGGGTGAGGGAGGGGGCAGTAGGTAGGGAGGTAGGGGTGAGGGAGGGAGGGCAGTAGGTAGGGAGGTAGGGGTGAGGGAGGGAGGGCAGTAGGTAGGGAGGTAGGGGTGAGGGAGGGGGGCAGTAGGTAGGGAGGTAGGGGTGAGGGAGGGGGCAGTAGGTAGGGAGGTAGGGGTGAGGGAGGGGGGCAGTAGGTAGGGAGGTAGGGGTGAGGGAGGGGGCAGTAGGTAGGGAGGTAGGGGTGAGGGAGGGAGGGCAGTAGGTAGGGAGGTAGGGGTGAGGGAGGGAGGGCAGTAGGTAGGGAGGTAGGGGGTGAGGGAGGGAGGGCAGTAGGTAGGGAGGTAGGGGTGAGGGAGGGGAGCAGTAGGTAGGAAGTTAGGGGTGAGGGAGGAGGGCAGTAGGTAGGGAGGTAGGGGTGAGGGAGGGAGGGGCAGTTGGTAGGGAGTTAGGGGTGAGGGAGGGGGGCAGTAGGTAGGGAGGTAGGGGTGAGGGAGGGAGCAGTAGGTAGGGAGGTAGGGGTGAGGGAGGGGGCAGTAGGTAGGGAGGTAGGGGTGAGGGAGGGGGGCAGTTGGTAGGGAGGTAGGGGTGAGGGAGGGAGGGCAGTAGGTAGGGAGGTAGGGGTGAGGGAGGGAGGGCAGTAGGTAGGGAGGTAGGGGTGAGGGAGGGAGGGCAGTAGGTAGGGAGGTAGGGGTGAGGGAGGGGGGCAGTAGGTAGGGAGGTAGGGGTGAGGGAGGAGAGCAGTAGGTAGGGAGGTAGGGGTGAGGGAGGGAGGGCAGTTGGTAGGGAGGTAGGGGTGAGGGAGGGAGGGCAGTAGGTAGGGAGGTAGGGGTGAGGGAGGGGGGCAGTAGGTAGGGAGGTAGGGGTGAGGGAGGGGGGGCAGTAGGTAGGGAGGTAGGGGTGAGGGAGGGGGCAGTAGGTAGGGAGGTAGGGGTGAGGGAGGGAGGCAGTAGGTAGGGAGGTAGGGGTGAGGGAGGGGGGCAGTAGGTAGGGAGGTAGGGGTGAGGGAGGGGAGCAGTAGGTAGGGAGGTAGGGGTGAGGGAGGGAGGGCAGTAGGTAGGGAGGTAGGGGTGAGGGAGGGGGGCAGTAGGTAGGGAGGTAGGGGTGAGGGAGGGAGGGCAGTAGGTAGGGAGGTAGGGGTGAGGGAGGAGGGGCAGTAGGTAGGGAGGTAGGGGTGAGGGAGGGAGGGCAGTAGGTAGGGAGGTAGGGGTGAGGGAGGGAGGGCAGTAGGTAGGGAGGTAGGGGTGAGGGAGGGAGGGCAGTAGGTAGGGAGTTAGGGGTGAGGGAGGGAGGGCAGTAGGTAGGGAGGTAGGGGTGAGGGAGGGGGGCAGTAGGTAGGGAGGTAGGGATGAGGGAGGGAGGCAGTAGGTAGGGAGGTAGGGGTGAGGGAGGGGGCAGTAGGTAGGGAGGTAGGGGTGAGGGAGGGAGGGCAGTAGGTAGGGAGGTAGGGGTGAGGGAGGGAGGGGCAGTAGGTAGGGAGGTAGGGGTGAGGGAGGGAGGGCAGTTGGTAGGGAGGTAGGGGTGAGGGAGGAGGGCAGTAGGTAGGGAGGTAGGGGTGAGGGAGAGAGGGGCACTATGTAGGATGGTAGGGGTGAGGGAGGAGGGCAGTAGGTAGGGAGTTAGGGGTGAGGGAGGGGGCAGTAGGTAGGAGTAGGGGTGTGGGTGGGAGGGCAGTAGGTAGGGAGGTAGGGGTGAGGGAGGGGGCAGTAGGTAGGGAGGTAGGGGTGAGGGAGGGGGGCAGTAGGTAGGGAGGTAGGGGTGAGGGAGGGAGGGGCAGTAGGTAGGGAGGTAGGGGTGAGGGAGGGAGGGGCAGTAGGTAGGGAGGTAGGGGTGAGGGAGGGGGGCAGTAGGTAGGGAGGTAGGGGTGAGGGAGGGGGGCAGTAGGTAGGGAGGTAGGGGTGAGGGAGGGAGGGGCAGTAGGTAGGGAGGTAGGGGTGAGGGAGGGAGGGCAGTAGGTAGGGAGGTAGGGGTGAGGGAGGGGGGCAGTAGGTAGGGAGGTAGGGGTGAGGGAGGGGGCAGTAGGTAGGGAGGTAGGGGTGAGGGAGGGAGGGCAGTAGGTAGGGAGGTAGGGGTGAGGGAGGGAGGGCAGTAGGTAGGGAGGTAGGGGTGAGGGAGGGGGGCAGTAGGTAGGGAGGTAGGGGTGAGGGAGGGAGGGGCAGTAGGTAGGGAGGTAGGGGTGAGGGAGGGAGGGGCAGTAGGTAGGGAGGTAGGGGTGAGGGAGGGAGGGCAGTAGGTAGGGAGGTAGGGGTGAGGGAGGGGGGGCAGTAGGTAGGGAGGTAGGGGTGAGGGAGGGAGGGCAGTAGGTAGGGAGGTAGGGGTGAGGGAGGGAGGGCAGTTGGTAGGGAGTTAGGGGTGAGGGAGGGGGGCAGTAGGTAGGGAGGTAGGGGTGAGGGAGGGGAGCAGTAGGTAGGGAGGTAGGGGTGAGGGAGGGGAGCAGTAGGTAGGGAGGTAGGGGTGAGGGAGGGGGCAGTAGGTAGGGAGGTAGGGGTGAGGGAGGGAGGGCAGTAGGTAGGGAGGTAGGGGTGAGGGAGGAGGGCAGTAGGTAGGGAGGTAGGGGTGAGGGAGGGAGGGCAGTAGGTAGGGAGGTAGGGGTGAGGGAGGGGGGCAGTAGGTAGGGAGGTAGGGGTGAGGGAGGGAGGCAGTAGGTAGGGAGGTAGGGGTGAGGGAGGGAGGGCAGTTGGTAGGGAGGTAGGGGTGAGGGAGGGAGGGCAGTAGGTAGGGAGGTAGGGGTGAGGGAGGGAGGGCAGTAGGTAGGGAGGTAGGGGTGAGGGAGGGGGCAGTGGTAGGGAGTTAGGGGTGAGGGAGGGGGGCAGTGGTAAGGAGGTAGGGGTGAGGGAGGCAGGGCAGTAGGTAGGGAGGTAGGGGTGAGGGAGGGGGGCAGTTGGTAGGGAGGTAGGGGTGAGGGAGGGAGGGCAGTAGGTAGGGAGGTAGGGTGAGGGAGGGAGGGCAGTAGGTAGGGAGTAGGGGTGAGGGAGGGAGGGCAGTTGGTAGGGAGGTAGGGGTGAGGGAGGGAGGGCAGTAGGTAGGGAGGTAGGGGTGAGGGAGGGAGGGCAGTAGGTAGGGAGGTAGGGGTGAGGGATGGAGGGCAGTAGGTAGGGAGGTAGGGGTGAGGGAGGGGGCAGTAGGTAGGGAGGTAGGGGTGAGGGAGGGGGCAGTAGGTAGGGAGGTAGGGGTGAGGGAGGGGGCAGTAGGTAGGGAGGTAGGGGTGAGGGAGGGAGGGCAGTAGGTAGGGAGGTAGGGGTGAGGGAGGGAGGGCAGTTGGTAGGGAGGTAGGGGTGAGGGAGGGAGGGCAGTAGGTAGGGAGGTAGGGGTGAGGGAGGGAGGGCAGTAGGTAGGGAGGTAGGGGTGAGGGAGGGAGGGCAGTAGGTAGGGAGGTAGGGGTGAGGGAGGGAGGGCAGTAGGTAGGGAGGTAGGGGTGAGGGAGGGGGGCAGTAGGTAGGGAGGTAGGGGTGAGGGAGGGAGGGCAGTAGGTAGGGAGGTAGGGGTGAGGGAGGGGGGCAGTAGGTAGGGAGGTAGGGGTGAGGGAGGGGAGCAGTAGGTAGGGAGGTAGGGGTGAGGGAGGGAGGGGCAGTAGGTAGGGAGGTAGGGGTGAGGGAGGGAGGGCAGTAGGTAGGGAGGTAGGGGTGAGGGAGGGGGGCAGTAGGTAGGGAGGTAGGGGTGAGGGAGGGGGGCAGTAGGTAGGGAGGTAGGGGTGAGGGAGGGAGGGCAGTAGGTAGGGAGGTAGGGGTGAGGGAGGGAGGGCAGTAGGTAGGGAGGTAGGGGTGAGGGAGGGGGGCAGTAGGTAGGGAGGTAGGGGTGAGGGAGGGAGGGCAGTAGGTAGGGAGGTAGGGGTGAGGGAGGGAGGGGCAGTAGGTAGGGAGGTAGGGGTGAGGGAGGGAGGGCAGTAGGTAGGGAGGTAGGGGTGAGGGAGGGAGGGCAGTAGGTAGGGAGGTAGGGGTGAGGGAGGGGGCAGTAGGTAGGGAGGTAGGGGTGAGGGAGGGGGGCAGTAGGTAGGGAGGTAGGGGTGAGGGAGGGAGGCAGTAGGTAGGGAGGTAGGGGTGAGGGAGGAGTCAGTAGGTAGGGAGGTAGGGGTGAGGGAGGGAGGGCAGTAGGTAGGGAGGTAGGGGTGAGGGAGGGAGGGCAGTAGGTAGGGAGGTAGGGGTGAGGGAGGGGGCAGTAGGTAGGGAGGTAGGGGTGAGGGAGGGAGGGGCAGTAGGTAGGGAGTTAGGGGTGAGGGAGGGAGGGCAGTAGGTAGGGAGGTAGGGGTGAGGGAGGGAGGCAGTAGGTAGGGAGGTAGGGGTGAGGGAGGGGGGCAGTAGGTAGGGAGGTAGGGGTGAGGGAGGGGGGCAGTAGGTAGGGAGGTAGGGGTGAGGGAGGGAGGGCAGTAGGTAGGGAGGTAGGGGTGAGGGAGGGGGCAGTAGGTAGGGAGGTAGGGGTGAGGGAGGGAGGGGCAGTAGGTAGGGAGGTAGGGGTGAGGGAGGGGGCAGTAGGTAGGGAGGTAGGGGTGAGGGAGGGGAGCAGTAGGTAGGGAGGTAGGGGTGAGGGAGGGAGGGCAGTAGGTAGGGAGGTAGGGGTGAGGGAGGGGGGGCAGTAGGTAGGGAGGTAGGGGTGAGGGAGGAGGGCAGTAGGTAGGGAGGTAGGGGTGAGGGAGGGGGGGCAGTAGGTAGGGAAGTAGGGGTGAGGGAGGGGGCAGTAGGTAGGGAGGTAGGGGTGAGGGAGGGAGGGCAGTAGGTAGGGAGGTAGGGGTGAGGGAGGGGGCAGTAGGTAGGGAGGTAGGGGTGAGGGAGGGAGGGCAGTAGGTAGGGAGGTAGGGGTGAGGGGCAGTAGGTAGGGAGGTAGGGTGAGGGAGGGAGGAGCAGTAGGTAGGGAGGTAGGGGTGAGGGAGGGGGCAGTAGGTAGGGAGGTAGGGGTGAGGGAGGGGGCAGTAGGTAGGGAGGTAGGGGTGAGGGAGGGAGGGCAGTAGGTAGGGAGGTAGGGGTGAGGGAGGGAGGGCAGTAGGTAGGGAGGTAGGGGTGAGGGAGGGAGGGCAGTAGGTAGGGAGGTAGGGGTGAGGGAGGGGGGCAGTAGGTAGGGAGGTAGGGGTGAGGGAGGGAGGGCAGTAGGTAGGGAGGTAGGGGTGAGGGAGGGGGCAGTAGGTAGGGAGGTAGGGGTGAGGGAGGGGGGCAGTAGGTAGGGAGGTAGGGGTGAGGGAGGAGGGCAGTAGGTAGGGAGGTAGGGGTGAGGGAGGGAGGGCAGTAGGTAGGGAGGTAGGGGTGAGGGAGGGGGGCAGTAGGTAGGGAGGTAGGGGTGAGGGAGGGAGGGCAGTAGGTAGGGAGGTAGGGGTGAGGGAGGGAGGGCAGTAGGTAGGGAGGTAGGGGTGAGGGAGGGAGGGCAGTAGGTAGGGAGGTAGGGGTGAGGGAGGGGGGCAGTAGGTAGGGAGGTAGGGGTGAGGGAGGGGGGCAGTAGGTAGGGAGGTAGGGGTGAGGGAGGGAGGGCAGTAGGTAGGGAGGTAGGGGTGAGGGAGGGAGGGCAGTAGGTAGGGAGGTAGGGGTGAGGGAGGGGGGCAGTAGGTAGGGAGGTAGGGGTGAGGGAGGGGAGCAGTAGGTAGGGAGGTAGGGGTGAGGGAGGGAGGGCAGTAGGTAGGGAGGTAGGGGTGAGGGAGGGAGGGCAGTAGGTAGGGAGGTAGGGGTGAGGGAGGGAGGGCAGTAGGTAGGGAGGTAGGGGTGAGGGAGGGAGGGCAGTAGGTAGGGAGGTAGGGGTGAGGGAGGGAGGGCAGTAGGTAGGGAGGTAGGGGTGAGGGAGGGAGGCAGTAGGTAGGGAGGTAGGGGTGAGGGAGGGAGGGCAGTAGGTAGGGAGGTAGGGGTGAGGGAGGGGGCAGTAGGTAGGGAGGTAGGGGTGAGGGAGGGAGGGGCAGTAGGTAGGGAGGTAGGGGTGAGGGAGGGAGGGCAGTAGGTAGGGAGGTAGGGGTGAGGGAGGGAGGGCAGTAGGTAGGGAGGTAGGGGTGAGGGAGGGAGGGCAGTAGGTAGGGAGGTAGGGGTGAGGGAGGGAGGGCAGTAGGTAGGGAGGTAGGGGTGAGGGAGGGAGGGCAGTAGGTAGGGAGGTAGGGGTGAGGGAGGGAGGGCAGTAGGTAGGGAGGTAGGGGTGAGGGAGGGGGGGCAGTAGGTAGGGAGGTAGGGGTGAGGGAGGGGGCAGTAGGTAGGGAGGTAGGGGTGAGGGAGGGGGGCAGTAGGTAGGGAGGTAGGGGTGAGGGAGGGAGGGGCAGTAGGTAGGGAGGTAGGGGTGAGGGAGGGAGGGCAGTAGGTAGGGAGGTAGGGGTGAGGGAGGGAGGGCAGTAGGTAGGGAGGTAGGGGTGAGGGAGGGAGGGCAGTAGGTAGGGAGGTAGGGGTGAGGGAGGGAGGCAGTAGGTAGGGAGGTAGGGATGAGGGAAGGGAGCAGTAGGTAGGGAGGTAGGGGTGTGGGAGGGGGGCAGTAGGTAGGGAGGTAGGGGTGAGGGAGGGAGGGCAGTAGGTAGGGAGGTAGGGGTGAGGGAGGGAGGGCAGTAGGTAGGGAGGTAGGGGTGAGGGAGGGAGGGCAGTAGGTAGGGAGGTAGGGGTGAGGGAGGGAGGGCAGTAGGTAGGGAGGTAGGGGTGAGGGAGGGAGGGGCAGTAGGTAGGGAGGTAGGGGTGAGGGAGGGGGGCAGTAGGTAGGGAGGTAGGGGTGAGGGAGGGAGGGCAGTAGGTAGGGAGGTAGGGGTGAGGGAGGGGGGCAGTAGGTAGGGAGGTAGGGGTGAGGGAGGGAGGGCAGTAGGTAGGGAGGTAGGGGTGAGGGAGGGAGGGGGGCAGTAGGTAGGGAGGTAGGGGTGAGGGAGGGAGGGCAGTAGGTAGGGAGGTAGGGGTGAGGGAGGGAGGGCAGTAGGTAGGGAGGTAGGGGTGAGGGAGGGAGGGCAGTAGGTAGGGAGGTAGGGGTGAGGGAGGGGGGCAGTAGGTAGGGAGGTAGGGGTGAGGGAGGGAGGGCAGTAGGTAGGGAGGTAGGGGTGAGGGAGGGAGGGCAGTTGGTAGGGAGGTAGGGTGAGGGAGGGAGGGCAGTTGGTAGGGAGGTAGGGGTGAGGGAGGGAGGGCAGTAGGTAGGGAGGTAGGGGTGAGGGAGGGAGGGGCAGTAGGTAGGGAGGTAGGGGTGAGGGAGGGAGGGCAGTAGGTAGGGAGGTAGGGGTGAGGGAGGGAGGGCAGTAGGTAGGGAGGTAGGGGTGAGGGAGGGAGGGGCAGTAGGTAGGGAGGTAGGGGTGAGGGAGGGAGGGCAGTAGGTAGGGAGGTAGGGGTGAGGGAGGGAGGGCAGTAGGTAGGGAGGTAGGGGTGAGGGAGGGAGGGGGGCAGTAGGTAGGGAGGTAGGGGTGAGGGAGGGAGGGCAGTAGGTAGGGAGGTAGGGGTGAGGGAGGGAGGGCAGTAGGTAGGGAGGTAGGGGTGAGGGAGGGAGGGCAGTAGGTAGGGAGGTAGGGGTGAGGGAGGGAGGGCAGTAGGTAGGGAGGTAGGGGTGAGGGAGGGAGGGCAGTAGGTAGGGAGGTAGGGGTGAGGGAGGGAGGGCAGTAGGTAGGGAGGTAGGGGTGAGGGAGGGAGGGCAGTAGGTAGGGAGGTAGGGGTGAGGGAGGGAGGGCAGTAGGTAGGGAGGTAGGGGTGAGGGAGGGGAGCAGTAGGTAGGGAGGTAGGGGTGAGGGAGGGAGGGCAGTAGGTAGGGAGGTAGGGGTGAGGGAGGGAGGGCAGTAGGTAGGGAGGTAGGGGTGAGGGAGGGAGGGCAGTAGGTAGGGAGGTAGGGGTGAGGGAGGGAGGGCAGTAGGTAGGGAGGTAGGGGTGAGGGAGGGAGGGGCAGTAGGTAGGGAGGTAGGGGTGAGGGAGGGGAGCAGTAGGTAGGGAGGTAGGGGTGAGGGAGGAAAGGCAGTAAGTAGGGAGGTAGGGGTGAGGGAGGGAGGAGCAGTAGGTAGGGAGGTAGGGGTGAGGGCGGGAGGAGCAGTAGGTAGGGAGGTAGGGGTGAGGGAGGGGAGCAGTAAGTAGGGAGGTAGGGGTGAGGGTGGGAGGGGCAGTAGGTAGGGAGGTAGGGTGTGAGGGAGGTAGGGTTGAGGGTGGGAGGGGCCGTAGGTAGGGAGGTAGGGGTGAGGAAGGGAAGGCAGTAAGTAGGGAGGTAGGGGTGAGGGAGGGAAAGCAGTAGGTTGGGAGGTAGGGGTGAGAGAGGGAGGGCAGTCGGTCGGTGGTGAGGGAGGGAACATTTTCGTCCCTCCCGCTGTCAAGGTTGCGGGTACGAATTCACCGACCAGCGCTTGAGTGAAACTTGGGCACTCACGGTCCAAAGTACTGTAGTAGGGTCGAAGGTTCACACTCTAGGTCACCGCTTGAGGGCCCTTTAAACGACGCCAATGGAATGTAAGTAAATAAACAACAATAAAATAATCGTAAATAATTCAAAAGAACGTAACGGAGACAGAATGTGAACGTCTCCTTAACAATTACCTTCATTAACTTATACCTTTTGTTAGCCACACTATTATCACCCAATATTAACCTTTTGTTAACACATACATAACCTACAGTGTTAATAGCATCACACAGACCATCTACACTGACGGCTCTTGAGACACTGTCTGTGGGAGGCAGGGCTACCGTTATCCGTACCTTGCTCTTCGTATGTGCTGATTGGTTACCTTCTTGTACTGTGATTGGTTACCGTTCGTCGCCACAAAACCATTTTATTTTTGTCAATACAGAAAATGTGATAATGTACACAGTAAACTAATGAGAAAATACGATTTACTTTAGTATTTGTATCTCTTATAGTTTAAGATAGAAATCAATAATGTTTATTTCTTATGAGAGAAACTGTCATATATTTAACACATCCTGACTTAGCTTATTTTTTTTACTTCCCCCCTGTGCTCTCACACTCTTAGACAGGGCCGGGACACTTGTAACAGAATCTAATTTTTGACCATTGCGGGTCTTCGACTTCATCAAATTTAGTTTAAGAGAATTATCTCTCCTCATCAGTATTAGATGAACCTGCAGAGCAAATTGTGAAAAGTTTAAGAAATTTTTAGTGCCAACATTATCCTCAAAGTTCATGAGTTTCGTGTAAAACTATAATATCGCAATTTGTATATTTAATATCGTGAGGTAACGTGCACCAGTCCCAAGACCGCCATTCATCATCTAGCAAATGAATATCTCCAAGTATGCGGGGTACTTCCTTAAGGCGAGGATCCCATTAAGGAGATTACAAATATGAGTCCGAAGAAGGATGTAGTACAAAACACAGCAGAAATGGAGGACTGCGACACTAAATCCCCTGTAAGGAAGACGTTCATTATAAAGTATTTGATGCTGAATAATCACTTTTGCTGTGGAGGTACAGTACAGTAGTTCCAATGCATGAGTTCACAATAAGACAAAACCTGAGATAGTTACTCCTCCCTACCAAGAAGAACATGTTCTTAGAAAAGAAGAAAATATGTATATATTTGATGGATAACCTTTCTATTTATTATGAAGAATTATAGAATACTAATAATTCCTTATAAATATTGAACAATCAAATATTAACTTACCGCAACTCTAATGGTAATTTAAAGATACTTGGTTTTCAAGCTCAGCGGAATAAGGCATCAGGAAATAACTGTGCTGTACAAGGACAGAAGGGACCTTCTTTGTGTTTGGCTTCACCACTTCGGTTACTTTACACGTCACAGACTGACAAAGTTTTATTTCACATTTTATTTGATATGGGTATAAATAAAAACACATTGAAATTTATTTTTACAAATATTTATTCATTGTCGGACTAGAAATTAGCCAAATATATAAAATTTCCGTGATTTCCGCATCTCCAGAAGATTGACGTCACGGCGTCAAACACATGCGTAGAACCTGAACAAACAAATCCACCCCAGCACCACCCCCAACACCCCTCCAGCACCACCCCAACACCCCTCTAGCACCACCCCCAACACCCCTCCAGCACCACCCCCAACACCCCTCCAGCACCACCCCAACACCCCCCAGCACCACCCCCAACACCCCTCCAGCACCACCCCAACACCCCTCTAGCACCAACCCCAACACCCCTCCAGCACCACCCCCAACACCCCTCCAGCACCACCCCAACACCCCTCTAGCACCACCCCAACACCCCTCTAGCACCACCCCAACACCCCTCCAGCACCACCCCAACACCCCTCCAGCACCACCCCAACACCCCTCTAGCACCACCCCCAGCACCCCTCCAGCACCACCCCAACACCCCTCTAGCACCACCCCCAACACCCCCCAGCACCACCCCCAACACCCCCAGCACCACCCCAACACCCCTCTAGCACCACCCCAACACCCCTAGCACCACCCCCAACACCCCTCCAGCACCACCCCAACACCCCTCAGCACCACCCCAACACCCTTCAGCACCACCCCAACACCCCTCTAGCACCACCCCCAACACCCCTCCAGCACCACCCCAACACCCCTCTAGCACCACCCCAACACCCCTAGCACCACCCCAACACCCCCCAGCACCACCCCCAACACCCCTCTAGCACCACCCCAACACCCCTAGCACCACCCCCAACACCCCTCCAGCACCACCCCAACACCCCTCTAGCACCACCCCAACACCCCTAGCACCACCCCAACACCCCTCCAGCACCACCCCAACACCCCTCCAGCACCACCCCAACACCCCTCTAGCACCACCCCAACACCCCTAGCACCACCCCAACACCCCTCTAGCACCACCCCCAACACCCCTCTAGCACCACCCCAACACCCCTCTAGCACCACCCCCAACACCCCTCCAGCACCACCCCCAACACCCCTCTAGCACCACCCCAACACCCCTAGCACCACCCCAACACCCCTCCAGCACCACCCCAACACCCCTCTAGCACCACCCCCACACCCCTAGCACCACCCCAACACCCCCCGCACCACCCCAACACCCCTCCAGCACCACCCCCAACACCCCTCTAGCACCACCCCAACACCCCTCTAGCACCACCCCCAACACCCCTCTAGCACCACCCAACACCCCCCAGCACCACCCCCAACACCCCTCTAGCACCACCCCAACACCCCTCTAGCACCACCCCCAACACCCCTCTAGCACCACCCCAACACCCCTAGCACCACCCCCAACACCCCTCTAGCACCACCCCAACACCCCTCTAGCACCACCCCAACACCCCTCCAGCACCACCCCCAACACCCCTCTAGCACCACCCCCAACACCCCTCTAGCACCACCCCAACACCCCTCCAGCACCACCCCCAACACCCCACCAGCACCACCCCAACACCCCACCAGCACCACCCCAACACCCCTAGCACCACCCCAACACCCCTCCAGCACCACCCCAACACCCCTCTAGCACCACCCCAACACCCCTCCAGCACCACCCCCAACACCCCTCTAGCACCACCCCAACACCCCTCCAGCACCACCCCCAACACCCCTCCAGCACCACCCCAACACCCCTCTAGCACCACCCCCAACACCCCTCCAGCACCACCCCAACACCCCTCTAGCACCACCCCCAACACCCCTCCAGCACCACCCCAACACCCCTCTAGCACCACCCCAACACCCCTCCAGCACCACCCCCAACACCCCTCTAGCACCACCCCCAACACCCCTCCAGCACCACCCCAACACCCTCCAGCACCACCCCCAACACCCCTCCAGCACCACCCCCAACACCCCTCCAGCACCACCCCAACACCCCTCCAGCACCACCCCCAACACCCCTCTAGCACCACCCCAACACCCCTCCAGCACCACCCCAACACCCCTCTAGCACCACCCCAACACCCCTCCAGCACCACCCCAACACCCCTCTAGCACCACCCCAACACCCCTCCAGCACCACCCCAACACCCCTCCAGCACCACCCCCAACACCCCTCCAGCACCACCCCCAACACCCCTCTAGCACCACCCCAACACCCCTCTAGCACCACCCCAACACCCCGCCACACCACCCCAACACCCCTCCAGCACCACCCCAACACCCCTCCAGCACCACCCCCAACACCCCTCCAGCACCACCCTAACACCCCTCAAGCACCACCCCCAACACCCCTCTAGCACCACCCCAACACCCCTCCAGCACCACCCCAACACCCCTCCAGCACCACCCCAACACCCCTCTAGCACCACCCCCAACACCCCTCTAGCACCACCCCCAACACCCCTCCAGCACCACCCCAACACCCCTCAGCACCACCCCCAACACCCCTCCAGCACCACCCCCAACACCCCTCTAGCAACACCCCAACACCCCTCTAGCACCACCCCCAACACCCCTCCAGCACCACCCCAACACCCCTCCAGCACCACCCCCAACACCCCTCCAGCACCACCCCAATACCCCTCTAGCACCACCCCAACACCCCTCCAGCACCACCCCCAACACCCCTCCAGCACCACCCCAACACCCCTAGCACCACCCCAACACCCTCCAGCACCACCCAACACCCCTCTAGCACCACCCACACCCCTAGCACCACCCCCAACACCCCTCCAGCACCACCCCCACACCCCTCCAGCACCACCCCCAACACCCCTCTAGCACCACCCCCAACACCCCTCCAGCACCACCCCAACACCCCTCTAGCACCACCCCCAACACCCCCCAGCACCACCCCCCAACACGCCCCAGCACCACCCCCAACACGCCCCAGCACCACCCCCAACACCCCTCTAGCACCACCCCAACACCCCTAGCACCACCCCCAACACCCCTCCAGCACCACCCCAACACCCCTCAGCACCACCCAACACCCTAGCACCACCCCAACACCCCTCTAGCACCACCCCCAACACCCCTCCAGCACCACCCCAACACCCCTCCAGCACCACCCCAACACCCCTAGCACCACCCCAACACCCCCCAGCACCACCCCCAACACCCCTCTAGCACCACCCCAACACCCCTCCAGCACCACCCCAACACCCCTCCAGCACCACCCCCAACACCCCTCCAGCACCACCCCAACACCCCTCCAGCACCACCCCCAACACCCCTCTAGCACCACCCCAACACCCCTCCAGCACCACCCCAACACCCCTCCAGCACCACCCCAACACCCCTCCAGCACCACCCCCAACACCCCTCTAGCACCACCCCAACACCCCTCCAGCACCACCCCAACACCCCTCCAGCACCACCCCCAACACCCCTCCAGCACCACCCCCAACACCCCTCTAGCACCACCCCAACACCCCTCTAGCACCACCCCAACACCCCTCCAGCACCACCCCAACACCCCTCCAGCACCACCCCAACACCCCTCCAGCACCACCCCAACACCCCTCCAGCACCACCCAACACCCCTCAAGCACCACCCCCAACACCCCTCTAGCACCACCCCAACACCCCTCCAGCACCACCCAACACCCCTCCAGCACCACCACAACACCCCTCTAGCACCACCCCCAACACCCCTCTAGCACCACCCCCAACACCCCTCCAGCACCACCCCCAACACCCCTCAGCACCACCCCAACACCCCTCCAGCACCACCCCCAACACCCCTCTAGCAACACCCCAACACCCCTCTAGCACCACCCCCAACACCCCTCCAGCACCACCCCAACACCCCTCCAGCACCACCCCAACACCCCTCCAGCACCACCCCAAACCCCCTATTGCACCACCCCCAACACCCCTCTAGCACCACCCCCAACACCCCTCCAGCACCACCCCAACACCCCTCCAGCACCACCCCAACACCCTCTAGCACCACCCCCAACACCCCTCTAGCACCACCCAACACCCTAGCACCACCCCAACACCCCTCTAGCACCACCCCAACACCCCTCTAGCACCACCAGCACCACCCCAACACCCTCTAGCACCACCCCAACACCCCTCTAGCACCACCCCAACACCCCTCCAGCACCACCCCCAACACCCCTCCAGCACCACCCCAACACCCCTCCAGCACCACCCCAACACCCCTCCAGCACCACCCCCAACACCCCTCCAGCACCACCCCAACACCCCTCTAGCACCACCCCCACCCCTCCAGCACCACCCCAACACCCCTCCAGCACCACCCCCAACACCCCCCAGCACCACCCCCAACACCCCTCTAGCACCACCCCAACACCCCTCTAGCACCACCCCAACACCCCCCAGCACCACCCCCAACACCCCTCTAGCACCACCCCAACACCCCCCAGCACCACCCCAACACCCCTCTAGCACCACCCCCAACACCCCTAGCACCACCCCCAACACCCCTCTAGCACCACCCCCAACACCCCTAGCACCACCCCCAACACCCCTCTAGCACCACCCCAACACCCCTCTAGCACCACCCCAACACCCCTCTAGCACCACCCCAACACCCCTCTAGCACCACCCCAACACCCCTCTAGCACCACCCCCAACACCCCTAGCACCACCCCCAACACCCCTCCAGCACCAACCTCAACACCCCTCCAGCACCACCCCCAACACCCTTCCAGCACCACCCCAACACCCCTCCAACACCACCCCCAACACCCCTCTAGCACCACCCCCAACACCCCTCCAGCACCACCCCAACACCCCTCCAGCACCACCCCCAACACCCCTCCAGCACCACCCCCAACACCCCTCCAGCACCACCCCCAACACACATCACCGTAACTTCAGCTTCAGGGATTAAAGACGAACCTTTGTATAAGCACCGCCAGCATCCCCAGGTCCTGCAGTGATGAGTCGGCGCTTGAGTGCTTCCTCAGTTCACACACACGGTGCTCGAGGGCTTCCTGACCCTCAACAAGAAGGCCTCTCCCTATATCTCTTTGAATTTCTAGAAGACATGTGAGCGTTTGAGGAAATTAAAGAAGGGAGCTTGAGTGTTTGCCAGAATATTCAAGGCTCTTCCGTAGGTCAAAGAGACTCTCTCTCTCTCTCTCTCTCTCTCTCTCTCTCTCTCTCTCTCTCTCTCTTTCTCTGAATTCCAAGAAGATATCCGAGGGTGCGGTTGACCTTAAAGAAAGCGCTTGAGTACGTTAACCGAATTCACATATGATCTTCTCTGCTTTTCTCAATTTATAAACGACTCTATATTCCGCAAAAAAGGAACCCTTGAGCGCTTGTTAACCTTAGAGAGAGAGTGCTTGAGCGTGACCAGGAATCAAAAATCACCTGCGGTATAGTAAGAGGCCGCTTGAGGGTTGGCAAAACATCTCAGAAATCCACTTGCCCGTTTGGTAAATTTCACCGAGGGCCCTTAAGTGTATAGTGTATTCATAGTCATCCCTCAAGTGCTTGGTGAGTCACATTAAACGCTTGAGTGTTAGGTTTCAGTCTCGGCTTTCATATGGCCAGTGGCTATGATGTGTTTATATTGTGTGTTTGTGTGTCATGTGTTTGTGTCGTGTGTGTCATGTGTTTGAGTCATGTGTTTGTGTCGTGTGTGTCATGTGTTTGTGTCGTGTGTGTCATGTGTTTGTGTCATGTGTTTGTGCCGTGTGTGTGTCATGTGTTTGTGTCGTGTGTGTGTCATCTGTGTGTGTGTCATGTGTTTGTGTCATGTGTTTGTGCCGTGTGTGTGTCATGTGTTTGTGTCGTGTGTGTGTCATGTGTTTGTGTCGTGTGTGTCATGTGTGTGTCATGTCATGTGTTTGCGTCATGTTGTGGGTTTGTATCATGTTGTGTTTGTGTCATGTAGTGTGTTTGTGTCATGTAGTGTGTTTGCGTCATGTTGTGGGTTTGTATCATGTTGTGTTTGTGTCATGTAGTGTGTTTGTGTCATGTAGTGTGTTTGTGTCATGTAGTGTTTGTGTCATGTAGTGTGTTTGTGTCATGTAGTGTGTTTGTGTCATGTAGTGTTTGTATCATGTAGTGTTTGTATCATGTAGTGTTTGTGTCATGTAGTGTTTGTGTCATGTAGTGTGTTTGTGTCATGTAGTGTGTTTGTGTCATGTAGTGTTTGTATCATGTAGTGTTTGTGTCATGTAGTGTGTATGTGTCATGTAGTGTGTTTGTGTCATGTAGTGTGTTTGTGTCATGTAGTGTGTTTGTGTCATGTAGTGTATTTGTGTCATGTAGTGTTTGTGTCATGTAGTGTTTGTGTCATGTAGTGTTTGTGTCATGTAGTGTGTTTATGTCATGTAGTGTTTGTGTCATGTAGTGTTTGTGTCATGTAGTGTGTTTGTGTCATGTAGTGTATTTGTGTCATGTAGTGTTTGTGTCATGTAGTGTTTGTGTCATGTAGTGTGTTTGTGTCATGTAGTGTTTGTGTCATGTAGTGTTTGTGTCATGTAGTGTGTTTGTGTCATGTAGTGTGTTTGTGTCATGTAGTGTGTTTGTGTCATGTAGTGTTTTGTGTCATGTAGTGTGTTTGTGTCATGTAGTGTTTGTGTCATGTAGTGTGTTTGTGTCATGTAGTGTTTGTGTCATGTAGTGTGTTTGTGTCATGTAGTGTTTGTGTCATGTAGTGTGTTTGTGTCATGTAGTGTTTGTGTCATGTAGTGTTTGTGTCATGTAGTGTTTGTGTCATGTGGTGTTTGTGTCATGTAGTGTTTGTTTGTCCTGTCACTGGAAGAGGGGGTGGGAGTGGTGGGAAGAGGGAGGGGGAAGGAGTAGAGATAGGGGAAAGGGGGAGAAATGGGGAAGGGGAGAGGGAGGAGAAACGGGACGAGAGAGGGGAAATGGGAAAGAAAGGGGAAGGGGGAGAGAGGGAGGGGGGAAGGGGAGAAAAAGTTGGAAAAGGAGGAGAGGGAGTGGGAAAGGGATTAATTTGGAGAAGGGAAAGAGTGGTGTTTTGAAGGGGGAAGGGGGGGGGGTTCTGCTCTCAAAGGGGGAAGGATGTCGTACTGGGTTTGAAGAAGGAGGAGTTCTGATCTTGTAGAAGGAAGGAAGGAAGGAAGGATGCTGTAGTGCATTGTGAAGGAAGGAAGGAAGGTTGATGGTGAGGCAGGAAGGCCCCGGTAAAGGTCTCTCTTGAGTTAACGCTAAATGGTGTCTAGTCTACGGTGAAGGAGGGAAGGTTATGGAAGAGTCGAGCCCACGTGTGTCGCCCACGAGGCTGTCTCCAGGGGCAAGACAGAGCTAAACTCTAGTCAACAATAAGGTTGGCACTCCGCCTTAAAGTTATGGAGGAGGTGAACTTGTTGCAGGGCGGTGGTCGTGGGTGAGGGGGGGGAGGGGGGTTATTTCGGGGCGGGATGGTCCTGGCCCAAATCAATGACGAGCCACGTGAGTTGTGACGTCAGGAAGGGGGTGTGACCAGAACGCACCACGTGACAATGACATCACACGCAATTTCTTCCTACTAGGCGACCATCAACACAACACATCAACGTTATCTTGATATCTGCTGTACAGTAATTTTCTTTGATATGTATCCGAAACATAATCCTTGACACGCAGCGAGATATAGAGGAAGAGAAAATGTCATCAACTTCCACCCTACACCACCACGGCCTCAGAGACTCCCACCCTACACCACCACAGCCTCAGAGACTCCCACCCTACACCACCACTGCCTCAGAGACTCCCACCCTACACCACCACGGCCTCAGAGACTCCCACCCTACACCACCACGGCCTCAGAGACTCCCACCCTACACCACCACTGCCTCAGAGACTCCCACCCTACACCACCACGGCCTCAGAGACTCCCACCCTACACCACCACGGCCTCAGAGACTCCCTCCCTACACCACCACGGCCTCAGAGACTCCCACCCTACACCACCACTGCCTCAGAGACTCCCACCCTACACCACCACAGCCTCAGAGACTCCCACCCTACACCACCACAGCCTCAGAGACTCCCACCCTACACCACCAAGGCCTCAGAGACTCCTGCCCTCCCCCGCCGCGGCCTCAGAGACTCCCACCCTACACCACCACGGCCTCAGAGACTCCCGCCCTCCCCCGCCACGGCCTCAGAGACTCCCGCCCTTCCCCGCCGCGGCCTCAGAGACTCCCACCCTACACCACCACGGCCTCAGAGACTCCCGCCCTCCCCCGCTGCGGCCTCAGAGACTCCCGCCCTCCCCCGCCACGGCCTCAGAGACTCCCGCCCTCCCCCGTCGCGGCCTCATTAACTCTACGGCCGGTGGTTATGTGGATCAAAGGGCTTACCTCCAACGGCCGCCTGAGGGAGAATATGCCTTACAACCACCACCACCAACTCCATCAGGACCTCCACCTCCACCACCACCAACTCCACCAGGACCTCCACCTCCACCACCACCACCACCACCAACTCCACCGGGACCTCCACCTCCACCACCACCACCAACTCCACCAGGACCTCCACCTCCACCACCACCAACTCCACCAGGACCTCCACCTCCACCAATGTATGTCAGGGATAATCTGAAGTGTTTAATAAATAAGGAAATAAAAACTGAGCTGATTACAGAAACAATTTGGATAGACTTAACCGACGGTAGAGAAGAATTAATCACAGGAGTAATATATAGACCTCCTAATGTTGATAGAGTTAATGAGCGACTTATCTGGGATGAAATGCGCAGGGCTTCCATACAGAACAAAGTCTGTATAGTAGGCGACTTTAACTTTAGCCCAATAGATTGGATCGACCTTACAGGACTGTTTCCTAAGTCAACATATAACCGAACCCACCCGGGGCAATGATTAATATACTCGATTTAGTTCTGTCAAACAGAGAAAATCTCAATAGTAATGTCGAGGAAGGGAATGAACTTGCTAACAGCTATTAAAAAGAAATAAGATTCCAATTAGAATTTAATGGCAGTCGCAAGTCCATTAAAGTCCCAGATTTCAGAAGGGCAAACTTTGATAGGTTGAAAGGGCAGCTGAGAGAAGGTGTATCACGTCTGGGGATGGATTACATGACCTCACGTGAGGTAACCTCAAACACTGCACCCACAGAGAGCGACCTCACTTTACCTGGACACCTGACAGCGATATCCTGACAAATTATGACGGTTGAGGATGACCTGATCACAAGATCTGAGGTTGACGAGTTCCACAACAATATAAAAAATGAGTTACTTAGTGCACAAAGGCAGATCAGATAACAATGAGCCCAAATGGATAATTAATTATTTAACAATATTATTGGACAAAGCAAGGCTATAGGTAGGAGAATAAATCACGGTAAAGTTTAACTTCTACAGTATATTAGTATAGGGTATTGGCCAGTAGGGTTAAAACCGAGAAAAGAAAAGCAAAGAGGAATAATGAACTGAAGGTAGCAAGGGAGGCGAAGTCAAACCCCAAGGGATTCTTTCCAATGCATCATACTAAAACATGAGAAAAGATTGGATCAATACAGTCGGATACCGGCGAGCAAACTGATAACGACGGAGAAATGAGCAATAATCTGAATAAATACTTTTCAACAGTTTTCACCACCGAAAATTGAAACATGATACCCGAGGCACCGACTATATACAGAGATAGTGAAGAAATAGATTAAGCGAGATGGTAGTGACTAATAAAGATGTTAGTAAGCAATTAGATAAGCTAAAGCCTAATAAGTCACCTGGTCCCGATGAGATATTTGCCAGAGTATTAAAGGAATGTAAGGAAGAGCTTAGCGTGCCCTTAGCAAAGTGTTTAACATGTCTTTAAAAACGAGTGTAGTACCAGAATCCTGGAGGATAGCGAATGTAATACCGATTTTGAAGAAGGGAGATAGATCACTATCCTCTAACTACCGTCCAATTAGTCTAACATCAATTGTAGGCAAATTACTTGCAGCAATAATTTCAAACTCTATTCGAAATCACTTAGAGAAGCACACGTTGATCAATGATTCCCAACATGGCTTCAAAAGCGGGCGTTCATGTCTAACTAATCTATTAACATTCTTTTCAGTTGTTTTCGAATCAGTGGACGACAGGCACGACTATGATGTGGTATATCTTGACTGTAGCAAAGCCTTCGACAGAGTCACCCACTAAAGACTATTAAGAAAAGTGGAGGAGATATTCTAAAATGGATTAGGGCGTGGTTACAGGACAGGAAACAGTGAGTGAGCATTAACGGCACTAAATCCGATTGGAGTAAAGTCACTAGTGTAGGACCCCAAGGTTCATTACTTAGACCATTATTATTTATTATATACAGTATATATAAACGACATATAGATATCGGCATAGACAGCAACATAAGTAAAATTGCTAATAACACTAAAATAGGGCGAGCAATTAATTCTGACGAGGACTCAGCAAAACTACAGGAAGATCTAAAAAAAAATTTCAAATGGTCTGAAAAATGGCAGATAAAATTCGATGTGGACAAATGCAAAATACTCAGTATAGGAGATGTAAACAGGGAAACCAGTTGCCAGATGAACAACGATGCCATTGAGAAATCCGACTGCGAGAGAGATTTAGGAGTAATGATAAGTAGGAATCTTAAGCCAAGAAAACAATGTGTTTTTGCTCGTAACAAGGCTAATAAAGTACTTGAGTTCATACAAAGGAGTGTTAGTTACAAGACTAGTGAGGTTATCCTAAAAATTATATCTTACGCTGGTAACTTGTTCCACTCATCCACTACTCTATTTCCAAACCAATGTTTACCTATCTCGCGTCTAAATCTAAATTTGTCTAATTTCAAACATTGTTCCGAGTTCGCTCCTGGATGGATAGTGTGAGTACCTTTGTAATGTCCTCTTTGTTTAGCCCTGACTTCTATTTATACACCTCTATCAGGTCGCCCCTCACTCTACGTCTCTCGAGGAAGTGTAAATTAAGATGCCTTAACCTGTCTCTGTACTCAAGGTTCCTAATGCCCGGGATTAGTCTTGTCATTCTCCTCTGGGCTCTTTCCAATGATTTTATATCCATTCTGTAATACGGTGGCCAGAACTGCACTGCGTAATCCAAGTGAGGTCTCACAAGCGCAAGATATAGTCTTAAGATGACCTCGCTAGTCTTGTATCTAACACTCCTTTGTATGAACCCAAGTACTTTATTAGCCTTGTTACGAGCAAAAACACATTGTTTACTTGGCTTAAGATTCCTACTTATCATTACTCCTAAATCTCTCTCGCAGTCGGATTTCTCAATGGCATCGTTGTTCATCTGGTAACTGGTTTCCCTATTTAAATCTCCTATACTGAGTACTTTACATTTGTCCACATTGAATTTCATATGCCATTTTTCAGACCATTCGAAAATTTTTTTTAGATCTTCCTGTAGTTTTGCGGAGTCCTCGTCAGATTGAATTACACGTCCTATTTTAGTGTCATCAGCAAATTTACTTATGTTGCTGTCTATGCCGATATCTATGTCGTTTATTTATATAATAAATAATAATGGTCCAAGTACCGAGCCTTGGGAACTCCACTAGTGACGTTGCTCCAATGGAATTTAGTGCCGTTAATGCTCACTCGCTGTTTCCTGTCCTGTAACCACGCCCTAATCCATTTTAGAATATTACCTTTAATGCCATGTGCTTCTACCTTTCTTATTAGTCTTTCGTGAGGGACTCTGTCGAAGGCTTTGCTAAAGTTGAGATATATCACATCATAATTGCGCCCCTCGTCCACCGATTCGAAAACTGATGAAAAGATTGTTAATAGATTAGTTAGACATGAACACCGGCTTGTGAAGCCATGCTGGGAATCATTGATCAATTTGTGCTTCTCCAGGTGGTTTCGAATAGAGTTTGAAATGATTGCTTCCAGTAATTTGCCTACAAATGATGTTAGACTGATTGGACGGTAGTTAGAGGATAGTGATCTATCTCCCTTCTTGAAAATCGGTATTTCATTCGCTATCCTCCAGGATTCTCGTACTACACCTGTTTTTAAGGACATGTTAAACAACTTTGCTAAGGGCATACTAAGCTCTTCCTTACATTCCTTTAATACTCTGGCAAATATCTCATCGGGACCAGGTGACTTATTCGGCTTTAGCTTGTCTATTTGCTTACTAACATCGTCACTAGTCACTACTATCTCGCTTAATCTAAATTTCTTCTCCATCTCTGTACATAGTCGGTGCCTCGGGTATCATGTTTAAATCTTCGATGGTGAAAACTGTTGAAAAATATCTATTCAGATTATTGCTCATTTCCTTAACGTTATCAGTTAGCTCGCTGGTATCTGACTGCATTGGTCCAATCTTTTCTCCACCAATGCCTTCACCACCACTACATCCACCATCGCTAGCACAACCTCCACCACTACCTTCTTCTCAACCATCACTATGTCCTTCACCACCACCTCCACCACCAACGCCAGCTGATTATTATGAATTTATCCAACATTTTGCACCTACTAGCTAAGCAAACGTCTATGTACAGAACTTAACAAACAATGTACTGGAAATAATGGTCACCGCGGTCTGTGGGCTTCACTTTGTAATCCTTTTGCGCTACTGTTCACTGTAGAACTACTGGATGCACAGTAAACTAGCCGTTGACTTGGGCGAAATTCCAAATCTCCACCACCCTAATACCTATGTTGATAAGTGTATGTATGAGAGGGAGAGAGTAAAAGAAGATAGCACCTGTGATGGCAGTGTTGCTAAACTAAACCAAATAACCAACTTTAACAGACCCTTCACCACTGGTCCTAGCAAGCTATACAACCATGCAAGGCCCCCCCCCCCCTCCCCGCAGCGCCTCTAGTGGTAAGCGCCGAACGGGCTAACCACCAAGACCAGTCATCCAGAAGACCCTCCCCCCCCCCCCCCCCTGCTCTCCTCACCATCACAACGCCGAGGAAAAATTATATGAGACAGCGAGAGTTTTCTTGACAGGTCGTTCAGGTATAATTGCAATCAGGAGTGCATTCAGAAGCCACGGAGTTCTTTTACCTTCAAGTGAGGAAATATTGCACAAACGCTCTCTTATAATCAAATGCTGCTGGAGGTGGTGGTGGTTGGACTCACATAGCCAGTTTGTTAAGTGAATATTTTCATTTCTTTTTAGTTGGGGTCGTGAGCCACACGGAATCAAGAGAAACACTTACTATAAGGGTAATATAAGACCTCTGCAATTTGCTATACTCGTCTCGCCTTCTTGAACAGCGTGTATAGACCATCTCGCATTCTCGCTCACTTTCCTCCTCCATTTAGCACCGAGCTGAAGCGGCCGCAATGGTGATTCCTTCTTGGTCTGTAATTTCAGTAAGACGTTCGTGTGTGTGTGTGTGTGTGTGTGTGTGTGTGACTCGCCCATCAGTTACTAAGACAGGAATGACACAGCCTTACTGACATGATACTTAAACCATCACTATTTATCACATTACTCTTAGTCTTGTTCACTAATTTTCCCCATCTATCTTAAATAAATTCTTCAATTCAATTCAATTTCAATTGTTTATTCCTTGATAGAGGAAGCGGGACCCTAGTGCTGTCACTAGGTACCCCTGTACAATAACACCAGAAGCATCTGGCAAGTGTGACAAGTATATACAGTATAAATATTATAAAGGGGCTTACTAAAGCCTAAGGAAGGAAGGATATTCCTTTAACACATAATCAATGTTATTTACAAAATATCTGGCTAGTAGGGGAAGGATCATCGTGTCTCCGTCAGGGGGTCGTGGAGTGGTGGTCCAGCAGGCGTCACGGAAGCGTTGTGTGTGGGGACATCTTAGGAGGTAGTGGATAAGGGTGCGGCTGTTATCAATTTCCTTTTCTTCTTCAATAATTTTCACCGCCACCCTTCACCATCACCCAGCGAGACACTTCACACTAACAAGAGAATACCACTAACTCTACACCTCAACATCAAAGTCCACCCATTGTATTTATTTATGGTTTTCACACGACACGGCACGACACGCACGACACGACACGACACGACACGGCACGGCACGACACGACACGACACGACACCAGCAGAAGGCAGACTCGCCCTTTTTACGACGCTTCAGCCCAGGGAGGTTGACCCAGAAAGGCGATAGCAAAGTTGATTATTCACAAAAATCGACTTAAGTAATCGGTGAGTTAAATAAGAACATAAGACTGGAGGAAACAGTAACTATTGGTCCATACTGTACAGTCCCGTTTACACCCAACCCCTATTGCTCATATAACCACCCAACCTATGTTTGAAGCTATCCAGCGTGTTCCAGTTAATGATGATGTTTGGTAGCTTGTTCCACTCGTCTACTACGTTACGTTACGTTACATTAGGTCAGGTGTATTTGGTTAATTAACATGACTTTTCCTACTATACAATACCTGTTCATATAACCACTTACCTGTAGTATAGCCATCACTATTATACTCCATTATTATTATTATCATTACCATCATTATCATTACTGTACTACTATACTTTCGTCCCTCAGGCCCTGATGTGTGTCAGTGAACCTGTGCCCGGATAGGCTAGTCTCAGTAAAAAAAAGTTACTCGCAATATAACTATCACTATTATGCTTCAGTTACTCGCAATATAACCATCACTATTATGCTTCAGTTACTAGTAATATAACCATCACTATTATGCTTCAGTTACTAGCAATATAACCACCACTATTATGCTTCAGTTACTAGTAATATAACCATCACTATTATGCTTCAGTTACTAGCACTATAACCATCACTATTATGCTTCAGTTACTAGCAATATAACCATCACTATTATGCTTCAGTTACTAGTAATATAACTATCACTATTATGCTTCAGTTACTTGCACTATAACCATCACTATTATGCTTCAATTACTAGTAGTATAACCAGTAGACAAGTGAAGCATTATCAAACACATAAGTTCTGGTCTAACTGTTTTCTTTATTCTCAGTCATTGTTTCGTCTTGTGAAGGGGATGATGATGGCCGGGTAAGAGATGTCTCCTAAGCTGATAGACTCGAGGCAGCTCCTTGACGCTAATTATGCCTCGACCTCGTAACTTGAGAGATGGGGAGGAGGAGAGAGAAGAGGGGTGAAAGGAGAGAAAGAGGAGAGAGAGAGAGAGAGAGAGAGAGAGAGAGAGAGAGAGAGAGAGAGAGAGAACATTTGTGAAGATAAGAACATAACATAAGAAAATAAGGAGTCCGCAATAGGTCGGTTGGCCTGAGCATGGCAGCTTCTGTCGAGAGTTACTACCACTCTCTATCATCCATGAATCTATCTAGCCTCCTTTTGAAACTTTCCAGAGTTCCCGCACTTACTACAAAGTTGCTAAGCTTGTTCCACTCGTCCACCACCCTATTTGTGAACCAGTTCCTTCCTATCTCCCTCCTAAACCTAAACTTATCCAACTTGAATCCGTTGCTCCGAGTCCTATCCTGCTCGGATATTATAAGAACTTTATCTATATCCCCTTTATTGATTCCTTTCACCCACTTAAATACTTCTATCATATCTCCCCGCGCTCTTCGTCTTTCTAGGGAATGCAAGTTAAGTTTCTTTAACCTATCCTGATATGGAAGGTTTCTAAGTCCCGGAATCATTTTTGTCATTCTTCGCTGCACCGACTCTAGTGAATTGACATCCATTCTATAATAAGGGCACCAGAACTGAACCGCATAATCGAGGTGCGGCCTGACTAGTGCAAGATATAGTTGCAATAAGACCTCCGCACTCTTGTTACTTACACTTCTAGATATAAAACCCAATACTCTGTTTGCCTTATTTCGAACATTAACACACTGTTTTCTAGGCCGTAGGTCCGGGCTTACAAGTACCCCTAGGTCTCTTTTACAAGTCGACTTCTCTAGGTTGATGTTGTTAAGGCTGTATACATTATCAGTATTTGTTCTTCCAATATTAAGAACCGCATAATCGAGGTGCAGCCTGACTAGCGCAAGATATAGTTGCAATAAGACCTCTGCACTCTTATTACTTACACTTCTAGATATATAACCCAGGGCTAACCTTACCCAAAGATACCACATACCCCTCCCTGTACTCTTATAGAGCACGTGTGACTATTTAGCTGAGGTAAAAGTCTTCCTCATACATCACCCTACCTTACAAGGATAACAAAGTACTTGGGTTCATACAAAGGAGTGTTAGTTACAAGACTAGTGAGGTCATCCTAAAACTGTATCTCGCGCTTGTGTGACCTCAATTGGATTACGCAGTTCAGTTCTGGTCACCGTATTACAGAATGGATATAGAATCCCTCGAAAGAATTCCGAGGAGAATGACAACACTAATCCCGAGCATTAGGAACCTTGAGTACAGAGACAGGTTAAAGCATTTTAATTTGCACTCCCTCGAGAGACGTAGAGCGAGGGGCGATATGGTAGAGGTGTATAAATGGAAGTCAGGGCTAAACAAAAGTCATATGACAAAGGTACTCAAACTATCAAACCAACAGCGAACTCGTAACAATGGCTTTTATATTAGACAAATTTAGATTTAGACGCGAGATGGATAAACATTGGTTTGGAAATAGAGTAGTGGATGAGTGGAACAAGTTACCAAACATCATCATTAACTCGAATACGCTGGATAGCTTTAAACATAAGTTGGATGGATATATGAGCAATAGGGGTTGGGTGCAATGGCATTGCCCAGTGTGGGCCAATAGGCCCGCTGCAGTTTCCTCCATTCTTATATTCTTATGATCTGCCTCTTCCCTGTTTTCAAGTGGAGGCACATATGAAATGAGAATAATATGAGATATGAGTTAAAGGTTAAATCTCTCTCTCTCTCTCTCTCTCTCTCTCTCTCTCTCTCTCTCTCTCTCTCTCTCTCTCTCTCTCTCAGAACAGTGTCAACACCCTTCACTTGATGGTGAGGAGTGTTGACGAAAAGTTGTTTTATGTTTATGCCTGTGAGCCTGTGTAGATGGGTGTTGTAGTGCGAGGTGATGTGAGGTGTAGATGGGTGTTGTAGTGCTAGGTGTTGTGAGGTGTAGATGGGTGTTGTGGTGCTAGGTGTTGTGAGGTGTAGATGGGTGTTGTAGTGCGAGGTGATGTGAGATATAGATGGGTGTTGTAGTGCTAGGTGTTGTGAGGTGTAGATGGGTGTTGTAGTGCGAGGTGTTGTGAGGTGTAGATGGGTGTTGTAGTGCGAGGTGATGTGAGATATAGATGGGTGTTGTAGTGCGAGGTGATGTGAGATATAGATGGGTGTTGTGGTGCTAGGTGTTGTGAGGTGTAGATGGGTGTTGTAGTGCGAGGTGATGTGAGATATAGATGGGTGTTGTAGTGCTAGGTGTTGTGAGGTGTAGATGGGTGTTGTAGTGCGAGGTGATGTGAGGTGTAGATGGGTGTTGTAGTGCTAGGTGTTGTGAGGTGTAGATGGGTGTTGTGGTGCTAGGTGTTGTGAGGTGTAGATGGGTGTTGTAGTGCGAGGTGATGTGAGATATAGATGGGTGTTGTAGTGCTAGGTGTTGTGAGATGTAGATGGGTGTTGTGGTGCTAGGTGTTGTGAGGTGTAGATGGGTGTTGTAGTGCTAGGTGTTGTGAGGTGTAGATGGGTGTTGTAGTGCTAGGTGTTGTGAGGTGTAGATGGGTGTTGTAGTGCGAGGTGTTGTGAGGTGTAGATGGGTGTTGTGGTGCTAGGTGTTGTGAGGTGTAGATGGGTGTTGCGGTGCTAGGTGTTGTGAGGTGTAGATGGGTGTTGTGGTGCTAGGTGTTGTGAGGTGTAGATGGGTGTTGTAGTGCTAGGTGTTGTGAGGTGTAGATGGGTGTTGTGGTGCTAGGTGTTGTGAGGTGTAGATGGGTGTTGTAGTGCTAGGTGTTGTGAGGTGTAGATGGGTGTTGTGGTGGTAGGTGTTGTGAGGTGTAGATGGGTGTTGTAGTGCGAGGTGTTGTGAGGTGTAAATGGGTGTTATAGTGCTAGGTGTTGTGAGGTGTAGATGGGTGTTGTAGTGCTAGGTGTTGTGAGGTGTAGATGGGTGTTGTGGTGCTAGGTGTTGTGAGGTGTAGATGGGTGTTGTGGTGCTAGGTGTTGTGAGGTGTAGATGGGTGTTGTAGTGCGAGGTGATGTGAGATATAGATGGGTGTTGTAGTGCTAGGTGTTGTGAGGTGTAGATGGGTGTTGTAGTGCGAGGTGATGTGAGGTGTAGATGGGTGTTGTAGTGCTAGGTGTTGTGAGGTGTAGATCGGTGTTGTGGTGCTAGGTGTTGTGAGGTGTAGATGGGTGTTGTAGTGCGAGGTGATGTGAGATATAGATGGGTGTTGTAGTGCTAGGTGTTGTGAGATGTAGATGGGTGTTGTGGTGCTAGGTGTTGTGAGGTGTAGATGGGTGTTGTAGTGCTAGGTGTTGTGAGGTGTAGATGGGTGTTGTAGTGCTAGGTGTTGTGAGGTGTAGATGGGTGTTGTAGTGCGAGGTGTTGTGAGGTGTAGATGGGTGTTGTGGTGCTAGGTGTTGTGAGGTGTAGATGGGTGTTGCGGTGCTAGGTGTTGTGAGGTGTAGATGGGTGTTGTGGTGCTAGGTGTTGTGAGGTGTAGATGGGTGTTGTAGTGCTAGGTGTTGTGAGGTGTAGATGGGTGTTGTGGTGCTAGGTGTTGTGAGGTGTAGATGGGTGTTGTAGTGCTAGGTGTTGTGAGGTGTAGATGGGTGTTGTGGTGGTAGGTGTTGTGAGGTGTAGATGGGTGTTGTAGTGCGAGGTGTTGTGAGGTGTAAATGGGTGTTGTAGTGCTAGGTGTTGTGAGGTGTAGATGGGTGTTGTAGTGCGAGGTGTTGTGAGGTGTAGATGGGTGTTGTAGTGCTAGGTGTTGTGAGGTGTAGATGGGTGTTGTGGTGCTAGGTGTTGTGAGGTGTAGATGGGTGTTGTGGTGCTAGGTGTTGTGAGGTGTAGATGGGTGTTGTGGTGCTAGGTGTTGTGAGGTGTAGATGGGTGTTGTAGTGCTAGGTGTTGTGAGGTGTAGATGGGTGTTGTAGTGCTAGGTGTTGTGAGGTGTAGATGGGTGTTGTAGTGCTAGGTGTTGTGAGGTGTAGATGGGTGTTGTAGTGCGAGGTGTTGTGAGGTGTAGATGGGTGTTGTAGTGCTAGGTGTTGTGAGGTGTAGATGGGTGTTGTAGTGCTAGGTGTTGTGAGGTGTAGATGGGTGTTGTAGTGCTAGGTGTTGTGAGGTGTAGATGGGTGTTGTAGTGCTAGGTGTTGTGAGGTGTAGATGGGTGTTGTAGTGCTAGGTGTTGTGAGGTGTAGATGGGTGTTGTAGTGCTAGGTGTTGTGAGGTGTAGATGGGTGTTGTAGTGCTAGGTGTTGTGAGGTGTAGATGGGTGTTGTAGTGCTAGGTGTTGTGAGGTGTAGATGGGTGTTGTGGTCCAGGTGTTGTGAGGTGTAGATGGGTGTTGTGGTCCAGGTGTTGTGAGGTGTAGATGGGTGTTGTAGTGCAGGTGTTGTGAGGTGTAGATGGGTGTTGTGGTCCAGGTGTTGTGTTAGGCCACTCTATATTCACTAACATCCTATTGTCTGGTCCTTAGTTCAATGTTGCCAATGTTGTCCGTTTTTATTTCAGTGTTGTCAAGGTTGTGATGTTCCAGAACGACGATGATTATATGATATGCGAGAATTGTGTGATATATTTACGAGATATGTTTTATAAAGGAAAGTTAACTCCCAGAGACCAACCAGTTCGTCGTAAAAGTGAGTAAACAAAATGATGGATAAGACAACAGACCGACAGACGCTCAAGGTCCGCATATCAATTATATCTACCTGGTCATGTTGACAATGGGGTTAACTGGCTGACTGAGACTTCCACATGAGAACTTAATGTCGGTAGCAAGGAAAATTCCATTAAAGTCTCAGATTTCAGATGGGCAAACTTTACTAGGTTGAAAATGCATCTGGGAGAAGGGATATCACGTTTGGGGGTGAAGGCGGGAACACACTATTATCACGTCATATGAGCTCACGAGGCCTCAAAACCGTGAAATCAAACGGCAGTAGGAACTTGTGTCACATCACCTCACGCGATTTTACAAAATTAAGAAAAAATATTCACCAGCTTAGTCATGAACACTAGAATTATAGCTAATGGAAGGTTAATATACCGTAAATGTGCTTGTTAATACAGAAGTTAATGTTATAAGAACATAAGAACATAAGAAAATAAGGAGTCTGCAATGGGCCGGTTGGCCTGTGCATGGCAGCTCCTGTCCAGAGTTACTACCACTCTCTATCATCCATGAATCTATCTAGCCTCCTTTTAAGACTTTCCAGAGTTCCAGCACTTACTACAAAGTTGCTAAGTTTGTTCCACTCGTCCACCACCCTATTTGTGAACCAGTTCCTTCCTATCTCCCTCCTAAACCTACACTTATCCAACTTAAATCCATTGCTCCGAGTCCTATCCTGCTCGGATATTATAAGAACTTTATCTATATCTCCTTCATTGATTCCTTTCACCCACTTAAATACTTCTATCATATCTCCCCGCACTCTTCGTCTTTCTAAGGAATGCAAGTTTAGTTTCTTTAATCTATCCTGATAAGGAAGGTTTCTAAGTCCCGGAATCATTTTCGTCATTCTTCGCTGCACCGACTCCAGTGAATTGATATCCATTATATAATAAGGGCACCAGAACTGAACAGCATAATCGAGGTGCGGCCTGACTAGCGCAAGATATAGTTGCAATAAGACCTCCGCACTCTTAATACTTACACTTCTAGATATAAAACCTAATGCTCTGTTTGCCTTATTTCGAACATTAACACACTGTTTTCACGGCCGTAGATCCGGTCATACAGTACAAGTACGCCTAAATCTCTTTCACAAGTCGACTTCTCGAGGTTGATGTTGTTAAGGCTGTATACATTGACAGTATTTGTTCTTCTAATATTAAGTACGCTGCACTTGCTGGTGTTGAATTTCATTTGCCATTTTCCTGACCACTCCTGCAGTTTCTTTAAATCCTCCTGAAGCGCATTTGTATAGTGCCCTGAATTAATCTGCCGCCCTATTTTGGCGTCATCCACAAACTTGTTTATGTAGATTATGAACAAGAGTGTGCCAAGTACTGACCCCTGGGGAACCCCACTGGTTACACAGCCCCACTCAGATTTAACACCATCTACACTGACCCTCTGCGTTCTATCGGTGAGCCATGATTTTATCCAATTTAAAACTTTCCCCTCAATACCATGAGCCTTAACTTTTCTCAGAAGCCTCTGATGCGGTACTCTGTCAAACGCTTTGCTAAAGTCTAAGTAAATAACATCGTAATTTTCGCCATTATCTACTACCTCGAAGACTTCCTAAAAAACGTCAGCAGAATTGTTACACAAGATTTTCCCTTTGTAAACCCATGTTGAAAGTCGTAGATTAATTTGTTTTTCTCTAACTGCGATTGGATCCTATTTGCAATAATTGATTCAAGAAGTTTCCCTACCACTGACGTCAAATTAATCGGTCGGTAATTTGACGCTGATGCTCTGCCTCCCTTTTTGAATATGGGTACTACATTTGCCTGTTTCCACGACTCCCGTGTCTAATGATTTTGTAAATAAATTTACGAGGTGTCCTCTAATCTGTTCCTTACACTCTTTCAAAACTCGAAGGAAAATTTCATCCGGACCTGAGGATTTTGTATTCTTTAATTTATTTATCTTCTTAAGAACGTCCTCTTTTCTAATAGTGATATTCTTTAATTTCTCTTCTTCATTTCCCCTAAATATCAGTTCCACCTATGGAATTTCCTCGTGAATTTCTTCTGTGAAAACTTATAAGTAGCAGCTGTTTAATGCCTTTCTTATTTCTTCACTATCGTCGATCACTTCCCCTCTCTTTGACTTTAAAGGCCCCACTTTGTCTGTTCTAGCCCTTATCAATTAGTATTATATAAATATGGGCTAAGGACAAAAATTCATTATTTACATTCTATCACCCAGACTATTGAGCATAAAGCTACATAAGCATTTGTTGTGTCACACCTCCTAGGGTGGACAGCACACATAAACATTTGTTGTTTCACACAGACTCAGGTTAAAAACCATAAATATATGTCCTCAGGCCTCCGTGTAAGAGTAGGCCTGTGTAGTGTAGCCTTATCTCTGTGTTCACGTATAATTTACCTACCCCCTACAACCAGACAGAGAGAGGTTCAGCTAGTTTACAGTTTCCCATAGTTCACCAGTTCACAGCCAGACACCGTACCAAAGAGACGTGTGTGAGCATAGCTCCCAGGTTGTATCTCTCTCTAATTTTATCAGCTAATTACAAGCTAATAGCTAGTGCTCAGTAGTCTGCCAACAAACAATTCTCTAACTACCAGAGCATCCAATATAACTAGAAAATCACCACGTGTGTTTACATTAAACCAAGGAACCACAAATGAAGATAACAGAACCTGTGTACACTTGTGTAACTTACAAGCTAAGATAATTACAAGTTTAACCCAGGTTGGCTGGGACGATTCAACGATTCAATCTACGACTGTACAAAGGTGACACGCCATGAGATTACCTATTATCTCACAGTAATGAATGATTTTCAGACCATAGTTTTTTATTAATTTTTTTTTTTTTTTTTTTTTTTTTAGGTGGGGAAAGGATGGAAGGCCTGCTGGGGCTCAAGGCACAGCCAGACATGAGGGATAGAGAAGTCACAACATATTGTCGTGGGGGGAAAGGCTGGAAAAGAAGCTTAATGAGTTAAACAGAGGGGGACGACACCCCTTGTTTTACATATTACAGAGTTTGTTGGCTAACTAAGCTAACCTAGGATTTAGAATGAGGTTGCACAATGGTTATTTTAGTAGACAATGACTAGATTGATTTTACAATTACAAGTTTATTAACATCTTATACTGTATTACGTTATGGACTCACTAGATTGTGACTTGTTAAATGTGAATTTATATCATCTAAGTTATAATCTAAGGTGGATCACTGTGGCGGACATAGATGGGTCGCGGGTTGGGTTGTTGTAGTGCGGGCAGACTCCGGGGCCACCAGGCATGGGGTCTCCCTCCGTTGATGTCTTCCCCGCGTAGGTGGTCTGGGCTGTGAGGGTCGTCCAGGAGCTTGTCCCAAACCTTCTTCCCTAGGCGATGGAACCTGACGTTGAGGGCCTCTGTTTTATTTCTTAGGTGGATGGTTTCCACTGCCTCCTGGTAGGGTGGCGCTTGGCCACTGGCTGACCTCAAACACTTGTTTTGGAAGCTCTGTAGTTGTTGTAGTCTGGTCTTCCCGAGTGTGACGAGTGGTATAGATGGGTACTCCAACACAGGCCTCACCAGAGCCTTGTACAGGTGAACTTGTATCTTCTCGGTCATCAGTTTAAAACGTTTTAATTTGGCTGCGGAGACTTTGGCTTTATTTAGTCTGTCCTTCACGTGGGGAATGATGCCCGTCCGAGAGATGATGAGGCCGAGCAACCTGCCTTGTTTAGAGTACTCAATCTCTTCGTCGTCGATCATCAATGGCGCCGGCTTGAATTTGGCTATGGGTATGACCTCGAATTTCGTTTTGTTTGTTTTTATTTTCCATTTATTTTCATACTCCGAGATCTCCTCTATTGCCCGAGCAGTGAGTCGCGCCATCCTTGCCGTGGACCTTCCTGGGCAGGTGACGATCTGTGTTACATCGTCGGCATACATGACGTACTCGCTGCCGACGATTGGGGGTGGCAGGTCAGCCGTGTAGAGTGTGTAAAGGGTTGGTGAGAGACAAGAGCCCTGAGGCACGCCGCTCGATAGTGAGAATTCTTCTCCAAAATGTTCTTGCATCTTGATTTTGGCTCTGCGGTCCGTAATGAAGTTGCACAGCAGACGCGTCAGATTTTCGGGTAGCCCCAGTTGTATGATCTTATACTGCAGCCCAGCGTGCCAAACTTTGTCAAACGCCTTGCTGACGTCCCTCAGTATTATATTGCACTGCAGGCGGCCAGTCATGGCATTGGCGATCTGCTCGTAGGCCTGAGCTATGGCGGTGGATGTGCCTCGGTACTGGCAGAAGCCGAACTGGCGGGGATTATGCACGTCTTCGTCCTCCAGATACATCAGCAATCGCTTCTTGACTATTTTTTCGAAGATTTGAGCGACGCATAGCCCGTCCGCTCGCTATGAAGGTTGGGTGCGCTCTGTGAGACCATAGCTTACAACCCAGAGTTACAGCACATATAACAGTGAGTGGGTACAGACCTCATGGTACCACCACATACCAAGAAGACACACCTTGGGTCGGGACCCAAGGGACATGACCTCGTCCACTAATTACTTGAATTAGCGGGGAACTTGACCTACAACCACACCTGACCAAGACACACCTGGGCATGACCACACATGGACACAGCTGTCCAGATCCAACCAGTTTAGTGTTAATTGGCAGAGGTCAAACGCCGGCTGTTGAGGCCCCATATAAAGGCCTTACAGTCCTGCCCACGTGTGATTATTCCGATTCTCAGTCTGGTTACTGTCATCTCTCTCCCATTTGGGTCGTCATTCTGTTCACTTAAGGAGAGTCACGCTCGTCCCCTCCCCAGGGCAGGAGGGAGACCCCGGCGTCACCAGCTAAGCAGAGTCTCCCATAGGAGGCAGCCCAGCCAGCACCCACTGGGCCTCCGTCAGGTTACATGTGAGTCTTTGTCAGAACGATCCCTAGGGTGAGTTACCTACTGTGGGAAGTGTATTCATTTCATGTTTGTGTCCGAGAGTTAGTGTCGAGTAACGTAAACATAATGTGGTACTAGCACATTATGTTTACGTGCTAGGAACTCCGATATAATATTGATATTAATGTGTCCATGTCATTGAGTGAATTAATAAATAGTTGTATCGAAGTGGTGTTTAACAAGTTGCCCCTTAAAAACGTACTACGTGATACGTAATATATGTGTATTGACATATGAGATAAGATAAGTGTATTGACAGTGTAAATAACTAACTGGCCACGCCACCAACTTTTCCTCACTTTCCATTCCTTCTACTATAAATATTCTACCTGTCTATATGTAATCCTCTTCTTGTGAATTTTCCCCCATTATATCACCCAGCTTCATCAAAGGTACCAGCGACTACCCTACACTCATTCAGGCAAGTGTTAACAAGTGAGATCGTTTGATATCAAACCCCGGCCCAAACATGTCCTATATACCTGTAAAAATCCCTTGTGATTTCGTAAACCCTCTTTGCTTTCCTTACATTTTTCTTAACATTCCTAAATAGTTCATAATACCTATTTCTGAGCTGCTCCTCCCCTCCCTATAATTTCTTTTAAATTCCTTTCTTTATTCCTATGTCACGTTAAGTTTTCTGGTCATCCACCTTGGCTCATCCGTATTTGACCTAATTTTTCTGTATGGTATATTTTGTTCTTGTGCTTTACGTAGTATACGAGTGAATATATTATAGTCATGATCAATTGTTGTGTCACCAGTGACCTCACCCGTTCCTACCAAGGACTGACCTGACTGTTCCCAAGTGACTTCACCTAGGTACCTTCTTAACTCCTCATAATCCGCCGATCAGTCTGGGACTCTGACCATATTGTCATTGTTTTTCGTTTCCCAATTTAGGCTGAACCTGATTTCTCTGTGATCACTTTTCCCTACTTCTTCCCCTGTCCTGTACTGCGTCTAGGAAGTCTTCAGATTCATAGTCACCTACAATGTAGTCCCAGTCAATATTTCTGAAGTTGAAATCCCCCATAATGCACAGGTTGTCGTATTTTGTTGCCCTACCCATTTCCTGCCATATGGGCTGAGCTGCTTTTTTCCCAAGACTTGGGGGCCTGTAAATCACTCCCATAATTAGTTTTTCTCTTCCTTCTGTGATTTCTACCCATACAGACTCAGTTCCTATTTCACCCTTTATTGAATTATTAATACAACATTTTAATGTATCCTTGACGAAGAGTGCGACCCCTCCCCCCTTCCTACCTTCCCTGTCCTTGTGAAAAAGGTTGTACCCTTCTATGTGGTACTCTGATAAAAAGTTATTGCTCGCTAGATTCATCCAAGTTTCAGTGATTGCTATGACGTCTACATTCAACCGCTCTCAGCAAGTCTATTTTATTTCTAACGCTCCTACTGTTTGTATAGTATACATTTAAGCCTACCCTTCCCTGGTCCTGTTTTACCCCTTGTCCTGGGTAACCAATTCTAATTCCCAGGACCTGCTTGTTTTTTGACTCCCACTTACCCCGACCTCTCTCTACTGGCGAAAAACCCCCTTTGGAGTGACAATTTCACGCTCCAGGGATGCAGACAACGTCTTTACCCCGCGCGAGACAAGTGTACTCCGTCACCACTGTACAGGTAGTCGTTGCCATAGAATGGTTGCCAGTTATCAATGAACCCCCAACCATTGTTTGCACAATGTTTTTCCAGTCGGTAATTTGTAGCAATTGCCCTGGACAGCCATTCACGACCAACCCCTCTTCTAGGCAAGACACCACATACTATCGGGATCCCTCCCCTATCTCTAATCTTCCCCAGCGCCTCCCTATACCTCTTGAAAAGTTCCTCACTCCTAACCTTTCCTATGTCGTTTCCTCCCACACTAAGACACACTACTGGATTGGTACCCTCCCCTGACAAAACCCTCTCTATCCTCTCAGCTACTTGCCCTATCCCAGCCCCAGGAAAACACACCCTAGTCCTACGTTTCCTATCTCTTGCACAAAAAGTCCTATCTAAAAAACCTCACCATTACTAAAAACAAAAAAATTAAATCTGTCCAAAATTTGAAATAAATCGAGCCAGTCAATATACCAATGTTATTATATATTCCGACTCGGCCCATTACTATTATTTTTTATCTCAGTTTTCTTTAAATTTTAAAATCATTGTTCATCACAGAAGAGTATAACGGCAAGAAGAAAAAAATTCTTCAACAGCTTTGTCTCATATGAACACCATAATAATAATGTACTACTTAATACCGTAAATGTGCTTATTATCACAGAATTCATTGTTTTGTTAATCACTTAGTTTATAATACCATTCAGTGTACTTTTTCAGTATTAATATAACACCATTATTAGCAAAAAAAAATAAATGTTCACTAATTTGAAAGAGATGAAACCAGTCAAATATCTGGGGTCTCTGTTACTAGGTGACTTCGTATTATACAGAACTTCGTGTGCTCGAACATGAGCAGTTCTTCCATGTCAAGAAAAGCACTGTAAATAGAACCTCGCGCTATCACGTGCCTCACAATGTGTGCTGGAACAGAAAATTTGAGAGGTGAGCTGACAGGCAGCTCACATGATATCACGTGTCTCCAAGCAATACAATAATGCACGTTACTGGCCTGCACACTTATCATGGTCACGTTAGCTCGTGTGAGCTCATGTGACGTGATAGCAATGTGTTCCCGCCTTGAATTACAGAGAGCGACCTCACTTTACCTGGACCCCTGACAAAATATGACGGCTGAGGATGACCTGATCACGAGATCTGAGGTTGACGAGTTCCACGACAATTTAAATGACGAGTTACTTAATGCACAAAGGCAAACATACCATACAGAAAACTCGGATCAGATAACAATGACCCTAAATGGATAAATAATTATTTAAAGAATATTATTGGACAAAGGAAGGCTATTGGTAGGAGAATAAATCGTGGTGAAGTCTACCTCCCAGATTATTATAAGGTATTGGACGGTAGGGTTAAGACCGAGATAAGAAAAGCAAAGAGGAACAATGAACTGAAGGTAGCAAGGGAGGCAAAGTCAAACCCCAAGGGATTCTATCAAATGTATCAAACTAAAACACGAGATAAGATTGGATCAATACAGTCAAATACCGGCGAGCTAACTGATAACGACGGAGAAATGAGCAATAATCTGAATAAATATTTTCAACAGTTTTTACCACCGAAAATTTAAACATGATACCCGAGGCACCGACTACATACAGAGATAGTGAAGAAATAAATTAAGCGAGATGGTAGTGACTAGTAACGATGTTAATAAGCAAATAGACAAACTAAAGCCTAATAAGTCACCAGGTACCGATGAGATATTTGCCAGAGTATTAAAGGAATGTAAGGACGAGCTTAGTATGCCCTTAGCAAAGTTGTTTAACATGTCCTTAAAAACGGGTAAAGTACCAGAATCCTGGAGGATAGCGAATGTAATACCGATTTTCAAGAAGGGAGATAGATCACTATTCTCTAACTACCTTCCAATTAGTCTAACATCAATTGTAGGTAAATTACTGGAAGCAATCATTTCAAACTCTATTCGAAATCACCTGGAGAAGCACACGTTGATCAATGATTCCCAGCATGGCTTCAAAAGCGGGCGTTCATGTCTAACTAATCTATTAATATTCCTTTCATCTGTTTTCGAATCAGTGGACGACGGGCACAACTATGACGTGGTATATCTTTACTTCAGCAAAGCCTCCGACAGAGTCCCCCACGAAAGACTAATAAGAAAAGTGGAGGCTCATGGCATTAAAGGAAATATTCTAAAAGGGATTAGGGCGTGGTTCCAGGACGGGAAACAGCGAGTAAACATTAACCGCACTAAATCCCATTGGAGCAACGTCACTAGTGGAGTTCCCCAAGGTTCAGTACTGGGACCCTTATTAGTTATTATATACATTAACGACATAGATATCGGCGTAGACAGTAAGTTAAGTAAATTGCTGATGACACTAAAATAGGGCGTGTAATTAAATCTGACGAGGACTCCGCAAAACTACAGGAAGATCTAAAAAAAATTTGCGAATGGTCTGAAAATGGCAGATGAAATTCAATGTGGACAAATGTAAAGTACTCAGTATAGGAGATGTAAACAGACAAACCAGATACCAGATGAACAACGATGTTATAGAGAAATTCGACTGTGAGAAAGATTTAGGAGCAATGATAAGTAGAAATATTAAGCCAAGTAAACAATGTGTATTTGCTCGAAACAAGGCTAATAAAGTACTTGGGTTCATGCAAAGGAATGTAAGTTACAAGACTAGCGAGGTCATCCTAAAAATATTTTGCGCTTGTGAGACCACACCTGGATAATGCAGTTCAATTTTGGTCACCGTACTACAGAATGGATATAGAATCCCGAGAAAGGATTCAGAGGAGAATGACAAGACTAATCCCGGGCATTAGGAACCTTGAGTACAGAGACAGGTTAAAGCATCTTAATCTACACTCCCCCGAGAGACGTAGAGTGAGGGGCGATATGATAGAGGTGTATAAATGGAACTCAGGGCTAAACAAAGGTGATATAACAAAAGTACTCAAAACTGTCCAACCAGGAGCGAACTCGCAACAATGGTTTTGAATTAGACAAATTTAGATTTAAGGGCGAAATAGGTAAACATTGGCCTGGAAATAGAGTAGTGGATGAGTGGAACAAGTTACTAAACATCATCATTAACTGGAACACCCTGGATAGCTTCAAACACAGGTTGGGTGGATATATGAGCGATAGGGGTTGGGTGTAAACGGGACGGTACAGTATGGGCCAATAGTTACTGTTTCCTCCAGTCTTATGTTGTTATTTATCACGTTGAGGCCTCGGCACACCACCCAATACAGCCTCAGGTATACAGCTTCAGGTATACAGCCTCAGGTATACAGCCTCAGGTATACAGACCCAGGTATACAGCTTCAGGTATACAGCTTCAGGTATACAGCCTCAGGTATACAGCCTCAGGTATACAGCCTCAGGTATACAGCCTCAGGTATACAGCCTCAGGTATACAGCCTCAGGTATACAGCCTCAGGTATACAGCCTCAGGTATACAGCCTCAGGTATACAGACCCAGGTATACAGCTTCAGGTATACAGCCTCAGGTATACAGACCCAGGTATACAGCCTCAGGTATACAGACCCAGGTATACAGCCTCAGGTATACAGCCTCAGGTATACAGCCTCAGGTATACAGCCTCAGGTATACAGACCCAGGTATACAGCCTCAGGTATACAGCCTCAGATATACAGCCTCAGGTATACAGACCCAGGTATACAGCTTCAGGTATACAGCCTCAGGTATACAGCCTCAGGTATACAGCCTCAGGTATACACTCTCAGGTATACAGCTTCAGGTATACAGCCTCAGGTATACAGCCTCAGGTATACAGCCTCAGGTATACAGCTTCAGGTATACAGCTTCAGGTATACAGCCTCAGGTATACAGCCTCAGGTATACAGCCTCAGGTATACAGCTTCAGGTATACAGCCTCAGGTATACAGCCTCAGGTATACAGCCTCAGGTATACAGCCTCAGGTATACAGCTTCAGGTATACAGCCTCAGGTATACAGCCTCAGGTATACAGCCTCAGGTATACAGCTTCAGGTATACAGCCTCAGGTATACAGCCTCAGGTATACAGCCTCAGGTATACAGCCTCAGGTATACAGCTTCAGGTATACAGCCTCAGGTATACAGCCTCAGGTATACAGCTTCAGGTATACAGCCTCAGGTATACAGCCTCAGGTATACAGCCTCAGGTATACAGCCTCAGGTATACAGCTTCAGGTATACAGCCTCAGGTATACAGCCTCAGGTATACAGCCTCAGGTATACAGCTTCAGGTATACAGCCTCAGGTATACAGCTTCAGGTATACAGCCTCAGGTATACAGCTTCAGGTATACAGCCTCAGGTATACAGCTTCAGGTATACAGCCTCAGGTATACAGCCTCAGGTATACAGCCTCAGGTATACAGCTTCAGGTATACAGCCTCAGGTATACAGCCTCAGGTATACAGCCTCAGGTATACAGCTTCAGGTATACAGCCTCAGGTATACAGCCTCAGGTATACAGCCTCAGGTACCAATCAGTATACAAACTAATTAGTAGTTCAAAATTTATGATCGACATTTCTAATATATACAAAATATAACTAACACAGCCTATATTTAATGTATACAAACACCAGTATTGGCGACACTCTATGAGCAATAAAAACATTGAAATACTTTATACAAACATTTATAAAGTGAAAATAATATAACGATGAATAAGTAAATAAATGTAAAAGTTTCGTGTCATCTTAAATTTTCTTCAAAGATAGAAATTTGAACAGCAGACCAGAGGACGGGTTGTTGTGATGAGTGACGCAGTGTAGTGATCTTCTCTCATTGGTTGAAAGGGTAGTTTCTGTAGTGACGTAATGTCGTGCTCTTATCACATTGGTTAAAAGGTTGCTTTCTATCCGCTTTAACAACCAATCATGAGCAAGATAATGGTGAGTTAAAATATCGTAATATATTAGACAGAACAGCTTTATATTATATTTAGATGCTCAGGAAATTGTTGGGATCACCTCAAGATTAACAGAACCAGTTTTTTCTTTTTCCATCAGATGTTAAACTTCCTTGCATACCTGGGAGTGAGCTGAGGTGAGGTTAAAGCTAGAATAGGTTAACTTAGCCTAGATTAGGTTAACTTAGCCTAGATTAGGTTAGGTGAGCTTAGGTTAGGGTAGGTTAGGTTTGGTTTGCTTACGTTAGCATTAAGATGGTTATTCTTAAGGTGAAATAAGCTAGGGTGAGTCCTGAGGTGATCCAGTAATAACTAAGGGACACTTAAGGTTATCGCCGCGGCACAGTTCATGTTTGAAGCTATCCAGCGTGTTCCAGTTAATGATGATGTTTGGTAACTTGTTCCACTCGTCCGCTACTCTATTTCCAAACCAATGGATATAGAATCACTAGAAAGCATTCAGAGGAGAATGACAAGACTAATCCCGGGCATTAGGAACCTTGAGAACAGAGACAGGTTAAAGCATCTTAATTTACACTCCCTCGAGAGACGTAGAATGAGGGGCGACCTGATAGAGGTGTATAAATGGAAGTCAGGGCTGAACAAAGGCTTAACTATCCAACCAGGAGCGAACTCGTAACAATGGTTTTAAATTAGACAAATTTAGATTTAGGCGCGAAATAGGTAAACATTGGTTTGGAAATAGAGTAGTGGATGAGTGGAACAAGTTACCAAACATCATCATTAACTGGAACACGCTGGATAGCTTCAAACACAGGTTGGGTGGATATATGAGCGATAGGGGTTGGGTGTAAACGGGACGGTACAGTATGGACCAATAGTTACTGTTTCCTCCGGTCTCTTGTTGTTATCTCGCGCCTAGATGAGGAGAGTTAAATAAATAAAATTCTGTGTCTCATATTAACTACATAATTTTAAAAGTATTTCGTAGTAAAGTTTATATAAATTAACTGTTTACTTATTGGTGTTAATATTCCTTAATACATCTGATGTTTGTTTACAATAGAGCCCCATCCGGAGACGGGATGTGTGGCAGGTAGGCAGACAGGTATGCCTGTAGGCAGACACGTCACAGGTTGGCAGACAGGTATGCCTGCAGGCAGACACGTCACAGGTTGGCAGACAGGTATGCCTGTAGGCAGACACGTCACAGGTAGGTGCTGGTACCTGGCGTAACATTCCCATAGAGTTTCTACACCAACAGTCACTGTACATAGATTCATTAAGTCCAAAGTCTTACAGGTTCATGTGTATGTATGTATGTATGTATGTATGTAGTGCTGGTATACAATGTTTTTTAGTTAGTCATTAAGTGATAAAATACATTATTATTAGTAGTAGTAGCAGTAGTAGTAGTAGTAGTATTAAAAGAGAACTATGCACTGTAAGGAACTGCCTGTTTGTGTGGGTACTGGTGAAACACGGCCACGGGTTCCTAATTAAGACTGAAAGTTGGGATTTGGTTTGACTGATGGCAAGACTAGATCATTCAGGTCGGCTTCCACCCTAAAGTGTGTCACCTGTGTGTGTGTTTGTTATCTTGTTTTTCCTACAGTAGTTACTCTCTTTATTAATCCTTCAAACACACACACGAACACCTCCTCCACTCTCCCTCAGTTACAGGAACATGCAACAGTTACCTCACCTCCCGGGGTCACATGTGTCCTCCGTGACGTGACGCACTGCCCGAAATTCAGTTCATAACAACAATCATATATGAAGAACTGACTAGTGGCTGCATCTCACCTGAAAAATACGGCACATGTTGCAATTTTCAGAATACAGTCACGTTTTGTATGGATTTTACGACACAAGAGAGATCGAGTGTAGTGTATTTTAGATTTTATTGGTGTAAAAGTTAACATTCATTCTGGTGTTCCGCTAGAGAGTGTTCAGTCTTCCCTGAAGCTTCGTGCGCTACTTGGTGCAAGCTGAGCGCTGATTGGCCGGCGGGGAAGGAGAGGCGGAGCCTGGCCAGTCAGGTTTTCACGCACGTGGCGGCGGTGGTGTCATATGTACAACTTACTTCCCTATATTCTTATCTACACAAACCACTCGAGTCAAAATCACGAGAGATAATGCTCATAAATATGTACAAATATGAATCTAATCGGATTGTATTAAACTAAAACTTGCTCAATAACTTTTTTCATTAAAATATTTGGACAGTTTGGCACCGTGATAATATGTTGTAAAGGTGAGGTGTTTTAGTTAGGCGGCCGTTATGTGTATTGCGGGTTCTTGGAGGCGTTTACTGCTGACTGGCGGCCTGTATAGACAATCATTGAGCGGAATGCTGCTGCTCTATGTTGTTGATGCTCGTATAATGATGTATTGACTTATTATTGGTTACCACCCGCTCCTCTCTCCCAGCTCCCCGTGGTCCCCCTCCCCTACACCCCTCGTTATTCTCTCTCTCTCTTACTAAAACCCGTAGCGCTGTATTATGCCCGGATAACCTTTTAAGAACAAATAAGGTAAATATATAAAACTATCGATTTTCCCTTAAAATAACAAGCGAGGCAGATACCCAGAGTATAAAGGGCTGATATAGCCATAAGGGGCCGATATTCCCTTACAATACACCTGGGCCAAAGGAAGCCAGGAATCCAATGCTCTGTTTGTTTTAATAAGGGATAACAAGCATTGCATTGACTGGGATAATGCCTCCTCAATATTACCTTGTAATTCAATTGATAGTAGGAACATCATAGAATCTAGTCTTATTAAACATACCGAAGCATTCAACATGAATTTGAGTAACGGCTTGTACAAGCTGGACAACTTTGTAATTAAGAAGATTTGTGACCAGGTGAGAAGGCCGGGTCACCTGACCATCTGACCTGACCACCAACCGTTGTGTGCTATTTAAAGATTAGTAGGGTCATTACCTAATACCTGACCATTGTGGACCTTGTCTCACCCTCCTCTGTATATATACACCTTGATTTGTATTACTCCCTCTAATCTGTACTCACCCCTGAAGATGTGAATTACACGAAAGCGCTTGGGAACTTCGTGTTTTCTTCTTTCCTGGTGGTTATCAGCATATACCTAGATCACGCGCACCTACAGTGATTTACTTGCATATATATATATATATATATATATATATATATATATATATATATATATTTCATGTAAATCCACAATGAAAACGTGGATAAGATAAATCTTGATAAAATCACACGGGAGAATGGAAACAACGGAGTACCTTAGCTAAGGTACTCCGTTGTTTCCATCCTCCCGTGTGATTTTATCAAGATATATATATATATATATATATATATATATATATATATATATATATATATATATAATAAAATAAAAAATTGAAAATTAAAAAATAAAAAATAAAAAAGAATAAAAAAATAAAAAATAAAAAAAAAATAATAATAATTATAATAATTATAATAATTAAATTATAATTATTATAATTATTATAATTATTATTATTTTTTTTTATTTTTTATTTTTTATTCTTTTTTATTTTTTATTTTTTAATTTTCAATTTTTATTTTATTATATAAAATATTTATATTTATATTTATAATTATAATAATAATAATATTAATAATAACAATAATATTAATATTGTTGGTAATAATAATTAATAGTAATAATAATAATAATAATAATTATAATAATAATAATAATTATAATTATAATTATAATAATAATAATGACCTTACACACTACAAACTCACCATTATAAAACAGTTGGGAGGATAATATAGGTGAGAAAAAATAAGTCACTTGTCAATAAATTAGTAAATGAAACAATTTTCTCTTTGGATAAAAATAAAACGAAATAAAATGAAACAAAAGTAACAAGTTCATGAACGATGCTTTGAAAAATATGAAGAATTTGATATTTCCAAACTTTGTCACTAAAAGTGTCTGGAATATTTCAGTAAGTTGTAAGAAAAAATTTGAAAACGAAAACATCAACATTTATTGATACAGTAAACAATATTAATGATAAAATGTAATTATTTTTGAGGGAGAATAAATAATAACAAAGAAACATAATATATTTATGGGAAACTTACCTAAAATAAAATAAATATATAAATATATGTATCGTCATGGGATAAAATTTTAAAAATAAAAATTTTTTATAAAAAAATATTAAATCCAAGGTCAAACACTAAAAAGGTTTGAGGAGATACAAATATCTAGTCATGCCAAAGGTCAGGTCACTAATTATTGGTTCATTAAGTATCAGTAACAAATTTTCATTAAACAGTTCGAATTTTCTTTTTTCTTTTTAGATTGCCCACGAGGGGGCTAGTTTATTGGGCACCCCCATACATCCTGTGCAAGGTGAAGCGCAGAAGCGTTTACAGCGCCTATCTGGGAAGCATGCGGAGTTCATGCTTGCCTTTATGACTCATGCATTAAGGGCGTAAAAGCCTGAAGGGTCATGGGTTTTGTCAGCAAGTTACATAAAGTGACAATGATGAGTGTGTGGGGGGGGAAAATATCCCGGTACAATTTATCTGTTTATGGCAAGGCGTGGCAGGTCACTAATAATGTCAAGGGCATGAAACAAGATGCTGCCCAGTTATGACCCTGAACTCTGACCTCTATTAATGGGGTCACTTGTCTCAGGTGAAGAACTTGTGGGGGATCTGTGGTAGAAGCGGTACCGTTCTTGCCTCACAAGCGAGATGTCACGGGTTCGATTCCCGGGCCGGTGGAAGTTGTTTGGACATACTTCCTAGCCCCCATTAGTCCCTGTTCACCTAGCAGCACAGTAGGTACCTGGTGTAAGTCGAAAGTTGCGAATTCGTATTCAGGAACAAGTTGTTGGAGCTTCCAATAACTTGATGACATAAACCATTGACTCTTCAGGCTTCTACGCCCTTAACTCATGAGACATAAAGGCAAGCATGAACTTAGCATGCTTCCCTGTTGGGCGCTGTAAACGCTTCTGCGCTTCACCTTACACAAGGATGTAGGGGAGTGCCCCCTCCCCCCCCCCCCCCCCAAAAAAAATTGTGTTTTTTTAGACATTTTTTATAAACTATTCGAGAAAAAATTGTCCTGTGAATATGTTAATATTATGAAACTAACAAACTAACTAAATGACAAACTAACAACAAACTAAATAATTTACAAATTAACTAACAAAATAACTAATTGATAAACTAATTAACAAACTAACTCATTGATAAACTAATTAAACAAACTGGATATATAAGGTGTGTGTCCTCAGGTAACACAACACAGCAACAATCGAGTCACTATACAGACAGTGATCCAACACACACACGTACATACATCAACAGAGAGAGAGAGAGAGAGAGAGAGAGAGAGAGAGAGAGAGAGAGAGAGAGACAGACAGACAGACAGACAGAGAGAGAGAGAGAGAGAGAGAGAGAGAGAGAGAGAGAGAGAGGTCAGTCACCTAGCAGGTCTGCAGCCGACGGGGTCGATCACCTCTCGTTTTGGACCTTCAGGCAGAAACTGTACTGTGTGTAGTGAGAGAGCCGAACACGTGACTAGGTGAGCCGAACACGTGCTAGGTGAGCCGAACACGTGCTAGGTGAGCCGAACACGTGCTAGGTGAGCCGAACACGTGACTAGGTGAGCCGAACACGTGCTAGGTGAGCCGAACACGTGCTAGGTGAGCCGAACACGTGCTAGGTGAGCCGAACACGTGACTAGGTGAGCCGAACACGTGCTAGGTGAGCCGAACACGTGCTAGGTGAGCCGAACACGTGCTAGGTGAGCCGAACACGTGCTAGGTGAGCCGAACACGTGACTAGGTGAGCCGAACACGTGCTAGGTGAGCCGAACACGTGCTAGGTGAGCCGAACACGTGCTACATAGGTATTATTATTATTTTTTTATTATTATTATATTTATTATTCATAATTATCGTTATTATTATTATTATTATTATTATTATTATTATTAATGTTATCGTTATTACTATTATTATTAATATTAATATTATTATCACTAGTGTTATCATTAGTATTATTTTTATTATTATTATTATTATTATTATTGTTATTATTATTAGTATTAGTATTATTATTATACATTTTAGATCATGTAGAATAAAAAACACAAAATAAATAAATATTGATAAACAGCACCAAACTATAACGTAACCTAACGTAACCCAACCTTCCCTAACCTAACCTAATTTAGACTAACCTAACCTAACCAATTCTATCCTAACCTATCCTAACCTAACCTAACCTAGCCTAACCTAACCTAACCCAATCCTAACCAATTCAACAGATAACTAACTTAAACTATAAAGTATAGTTTGGTTACGTCATCTACAATAAAACATCAAATATTGTTAGGTAATAATTAATCCCTACCGAGTTAGAGCAGAACACAGTTGTCATAATCCGGCAAAAACGTCAAGTTGCTTTAGTGGATTACTGAGACGATTATCCCTACTAACGCGACACACACACAGGCAGGGGATGAAGGGGCAAAATAGGGTGAGAAAAATGAAGAGAGACAGACAGACAGACAGACAGACAGACAGACACAGACAGACAGACAGACAGACAGACAAAGAGGCAGAGACTGAGAGAGGGTTGAAGTAGTTGATCATCGATTCATCCACCTGTCTCCATCACACAGGTCGTCTGCATCTTTCAATTCTCTCTCTCTCTCTCTCTCTCTCTCTCTCTCTCTCTCTCTCTCTCTCTCTCTCTCTCCACATACAAAATAGTCAGTCGGTAGTTTTATTATCGCTCTCACACACACACTTAAACCCTTAACCCTTTCACCACATAAGTCTTAAGTTAGGGTTAGGTTAGGTTAAGTTAGGGTTAGGGTTAGGTTAGGTTAGGGTTGGGTTAGGTTAGGGTTAGGTTAGGTTAGGTTAAGTTAGGGTTAGGGTTAGGTTAGGTTAGGTTAGGGTTAGCTTAGGGTTAGGTTAGGTTAGGGCTGGGTTAGGTTAGGTTAGGTGGGTAAGACATAGGGAGGTATTACTGAAAGGAAGAATAGGTGGTTTGGAGGAAGAGAGGAGAGAGGGAAAGAGATTGGAAGGGGAGGAGATAGATAGATGGAAAGGGAAGGGAAGGGAAGGGAAGGGAGAGGAATTACGGGAGGTAAATGACTTCTGGAAATTCAAAGAAAAAAATGTGATTCAGTTGCACTTCTCTCCATCAAGTTATAATTCGTGGAAGAGACGGAGGCTAGTGGCCTGTGGGGCCTATAGGTGGAGAGAGAGATAGGATAGGAAGGGATAGGAGAGGGAGGGAGAGGAGAGGGAAGGAGGAAGAAGAGAGGGGGGGAGGAAGAAGAGAGGGAGGGAGGAAGAAGAGAGGGAGGGAGGAAGAAGAGAGGGAGGGAGGAAGGAGAGAGGGAATGAGGAAGGATTTAAGGAGGGAAAACTAGGGTAGAAAGTATAGGAAGAATTTATAGTTGTAGGATTGTATAATGAGGAAAGTTGGTAGCGTGGCCGATTAGTTATTTGACCGTATTATGTTGTTAGGGAAAACCTCCAAACACCACTTGTAAGTACAGCTATTTATTACTTAACTGAATGGCATGTACACATTAATATATTGACGTTACTAGACAATGACTCTGACACAAACATGAAATGGATACACTTCCCACCATAAGTAACTCACCCTATGGATCGCTCTGACAAAGACTCACGTGTGACCTGAGGGAGGCCCAGAGGGTGGAGAATCTGTCTGCAGGTGCTGCTAAAGAGAGTGGTCCCGGCGGGTGCTGCACTCTGTCTACTGTGGGAAACTGTTAGCTGCGGTCTCGGTGCTGGGGAGGGAAGTCTTCCTCACCGACCTCGACTAGTGACAAGTGTGACTCAGTGGGCCTCTGGGTTCTGTCTTCCTCTGTCTGTCTCTGGGAAGGAGCTGTCGGCCCCTTATATTGGCGGAGTCAGGCCGGCAGGTGTGGTCAATAATTAACACTAATCTGGGTGTGTCGAGACAGGTGTGTTTGAACAGGTGCGGGCTGGAGTGTAGTTCCCTGAGTTTACATGATCCTGACACCGGTTTGACTAATCACACGGTGGTGAGAACTGTTTCATTGTGAGCGTGACCTCTGCTGGGTCAGATCTTAATCTCACTTTAATTACGAAGGGTTGGTCAACTTATGTGGGTATAAACCTGCACTTCTTGTTACTACTATATGTCCTGTTCTTCTCTGGGCTGTAAGCTGTGGTCTGATAAACAATCATCACACCTCTCGCCAAGACCAAAGCTTCCATACCAGAGAGCTGATAACACATATAGACAGTGATCATGGTACAGTATTATCATGTGCAGTATCTAGAATAGCCCCTGAGGCGATAATGCATCCTCACATTTTACAAACAATAACCTCATAGACACTGGTATGTATGTTTTTCTACTGACTTGGTTTGACAAAACTCATTATAAGAAGGGGAGGGAGGGAGGGATGGAGGAGAGAAGGGAAAGGAAAACATTGGAAAGAGAACGGGACAGAGAGAGAGAGAGAGAGAGAGAGAGAGAGAGAGAGAATATGAGACTTCCGTAAACCACTGAAAGTAGTTCTGTCTTGTGATTATTAATCTGATATATAACATCATTTATTTATATACAAGGGAGTGATCTAGTCCATGCTTACCTTTCCTCCCTCAGAGAAAAGGTCCTCTTCTGATTGACTACACGAAGAATAATGGGAGAAATGACTAAGTTTTGTGAGGGAGGTGTGTGGGGGAGAGTGTGTGGGGGAGAATGTGTGGGGTAGAGTGTGTGAGGGAGAGTGTGTGGGGGAGAGTGTGTGAGGGACAGTGTGTGGGGGAGAGTGTGTGGGGGAGAGTGTGTGGGGGAGAGTGTGTGAGGGAGAGTGTGTGAGGGAGAGTGTGTGAGGGATAGGTGTGTGAGGGAGAGTGTGTGGGGGAGAGTGTGTAATAATAATAAAAATAATAATAATAATAATAATTAACGGTTTATTGAAAAAGTTCTGCAGCCGGAAGGCTGAAAATATACATTGGACATAAATGACTTATTACATACATTGGTGGTTTAACAAAAGCCTTCATTAGAGAAAGGTGAAGGAACATACAGTGAACATACAGATTAATGTTTACACACGTAGATCATGTGAGCTGAGGTGTTGAACAGCAGACACGTAGTGTAGTAACTCCCTCCCAGATGGTGTTAGGAGGGACCTCACGTGGTGTAGTGGTTCCCTCACAGATGGTGTTATGAGGGGCCTCACGTGGTGTAGTAATTCCCTCACAGATGGTGTTATGCGGGGCCTCACGTGGTGTAGTAATTCCCTCACAGATGGTGTTATGAGGGGCCTCACGTGGTGTAGTAATTCCCTCACAGATGGTGTTATGAGGGGCCTCACGTGGTGTAGTAATTCCCTCACAGATGGTGTTATGCGGGGCCTCACGTGGTGTAGTAGTTCCCTCACAGATGGTGTTATGAGGGGCCTCACGTGGTGTAGTAATTCCCTCACAGATGGTGCTATGAGGGGCCTCACGTGGTGTAGTAATTCCCTCACAGATGGTGTTATGCGGGGCCTCACGTGTAGTAATTCCCTCACAGATGGTGTTATGAGGGGCCTCACGTGGTGTAGTAATTCCCTCACAGATGGTGTTATGAGGGGCCTCACGTGGTATAGTAATTCCCTCACAGATGGTGTTATGCGGGGCCTCACATGGTGTAGTAGTTCCCTCCCAGATGGTGTTATGAGGGGCCTCACGTGGTGTAGTAATTCCCTCACAGATGGTGTTATGCGGGGCCTCACGTGGTGTAGTAGTTCCCTCACAGATGGTGTTATGAGGGGCCTCACTTGGTGTAGTAATTCCCTCACAGATGGTGTTATGCGGGGCCTCACGTGGTGTAGTAATTCCCTCACAGACGGTGTTATATGAGTGAGGTGTGGTCCCAGGCCTTCCTATCGTAGACGGATTAACACATCCCTGGTTGTTGGGTCTCACGGGCCATTATCACTGGGTACCTGGGACCTCACTGTGTGAAGGTTAACTTGGGTGCCACTGTTACTGTTGAGTTGTTCTCACTGACTTAAGCACTGTTCACCACTGTTCACCTCTGTTTAACACTGGTTCCATTCCTTTCCTAAATGAAATAGTAACTTCTGGCGAGAACTTGTTGATATTCCGGAGGGGAGGAGGGTTCAGGGGAGGGAGTTGGTATGGGCCAACATAACAGTTGACCTGGCTGCTCCGAGAGGAGCGCCAGGTACGTCTTGACCCTTCGGTGGTCAAGGATGTAGTGAGGGAGAGTGTGTGAAGGAGAGTGTGTGAAGGAGAGTGTGTGGGGGAGAGTGTGTGAGCGAGAGTGTGTGGGGGAGAGTGTGTGGGGGAGAGTGTGTGGGGGAGAGTGTGTGAGGGAGAGTGTGTGAGGGAGAGTGTGTGGGGAGAGTGTGGGGGAGAGTGTGTGGGGGAGAGTGTGTGAAGGAGAGTGTGTGAGTGTGAGGGGAGAGTGTGTGAGGGAGAGTGTGTGAGGGAGAGGTGTGTGAGGGAGAGTGTGTGAGGGAGAGTGTGTGAGGGAGAGTGTGTGAGGGAGAGTGTGTGAAGGAGAGTGTGTGGGGGAGAGTGTGTGAAGGAGAGTGTGTGGGGGAGAGTGTGTGAGGGAGAGTGTGTGAGGGAGAGTGTGTGAGGGAGAGTGTGTGAGGGAGGTGTGTGAGGGAGGGTGTGTGAGGGAGGGTGTGTGAGGGAGGGTGTGTGAGGGAGAGTGTGTGAGGGAGAGTGTGTGAGGGAGAGAGTGTGAGGGAGAGTGTGTGAGGGAGAGTGTGTGAGGGAGAGTGTGTGAGGGAGGGTGTGTGAGGGAGGGTGTGTGTGAGGGAGGATGTGTGAGGGAGGGTGTGTGAGGGAGGGTGTGTGAGGGAGAGTGTGTGAGGGAGAGTGTGTGAGGGAGAGTGTGTGAGGGAGAGTGTGTGAGGGAGTGTGTGAGGGAGAGTGTGTGAGGGAGAGTGTGTGAGGGAGAGTGTGTGAGGGAAAGCGTGTGAGGGAGAGTGTGTGAGGGAGAATGTGTGAGGGAGAGTGTGTGAGGGAGAGTCTGTGAGGGAGAGTGTTTTGAGGGAGAGTGTGTGAGGGAGAGGTGTGTGAGGGAGAGCGTGTGAGGGAGAGTGTGTGAGGGAGAGTGTGTGAGGGAGAGTCTGTGAGGGAGAGCGTGTGAGGGAGAGGTGTGTGAGGGAGAGCGTGTGAGGGAGAGTGTGTGAGGGAGAGTGTGTGAGGGAGAGTGTGTGAGGGAGAGTGTGTGAACCCAAGTTGAAGGTCAAATACTATACCGTTAGGTTAGGTTAGGTTAGGTTAGGTTAGGTTAGGTAGGAGACTTGGCACGCGGCCTCTGAACGTCCCCCCGGGATCAATACTGAGCCAACGAAACCTGCTTGTGAGGGCCAGGTCACTCTGCTTGGGAGGACCAGGTTACTCTGCTTGTGAGGGCCAGGTCACTCTGCTTGGGAGGGCCAGGTTACTCTGCTTGTGAGGGCCAGGTCACTCTGCTTGGGAGGGCCAGGTCACTCTGCTTGGTAGGGCCAGGTCACTCTGCTTGGGAGGGCCAGGTCACTCTGCTTGGGAGGGCCGGGTCACTCTGCTTGGGAGGGCCGGGTCACTCTGCTTGGGAGGGCCGGGTCACTCTGCTTGGGAGGGCCGGGTCACTCTGCTTGGGAGGGCCAGGTCACACACACACACAACATAGCACGCGTGTATACATCGTCACTCCTTCTCCTGGTCAGTGTACACGAAAAATACTGATAATGTGTGTGTGTGTGTGTGTGTGTGTGTGTGTGTGTGTGTGTGTGTGTGTGTGTGTGTGTGTGTGTGTGTGTTCATATCTGTATCCAATATATTATTTGTATTTACGTATGTATCCACGCCACGCCACAATATGTATATGGATTCACGTGTACGTGTCTACATCTAATATACACACGAACCTGGTGTGTGCATATCCAAATGGTCGGTGTGGGCGATGTCTGTCTGTTTTCCCAGCTCACACCCACCCACCGGCTTGTCTCTAAAGCCAGACACAAGTATATGTGTCTTGTTGACGGGGATATCAGGCATCAAGCTGCTGTGGATCACCTCTCACATAGGCATTAGTGAACATGATAGAGTTGATGCCTTAGCTAAACTCGCGCCCAACAATGACAATGTTGAGAACAATTTGGGACTGTCAAACAGAACCTTAAAAACTGTAAACAGGAAAAAACTTGTTGGTGTATTTGAAGGCAGTAGACAAGTGCAAACAGGCAATCCATTGTTTACTTTGATGAGATGTATCAAGTAAAACATGTATATTATATGGAGCGAGTAACAAGATCACTAGATTACAAGATGTTGTAACCGCTTGACTAAGGCTAGGATATAAGTACCTCTGGCAGTATGTCCCTCAGGCAGATGTGAACAAGACTAAATGTAAAGTATGTGTCCAGACATATAGCTACACACTCTGGCAGTATGTCCCTCAGGCAGATGTGAACAAGACTAAATGTAAAGTGTGTGTCCAGACATATGGCCACACACACCAACACTATGTCTTAGACTGTTAATAAACAAAACCTTTTAAGGACAGATCCAAACACACTGTATACAATAGCACATCACTTTATCTGTGATGGCAAGATGGCTGATACACTAAAGCTGTGTCCACACTTGTCATCTAGTAGGTCAGTAAACTTCTATGCACAGACTTAAACAATGTACCGAAACACTGGCCACTGGGGTCTGATAAACACCCTTTGTGGCCTCTACTCTGTAACACTGGCCACTGGGGGCTGATAAACACCCTTTGTGGCCTCTACTCTGTAACACTGACCACTGGGGTCTGATAAACACCCTTTGTGGCCTCTACTCTGTAACACTGACCACTGGGGTCTGATAAACACCCTTTGTGGCCTCTACTCTGTAACACTGACCACTGGGGTCTGATAAACACCCTTTGTGGCCTCTACTCTGTAACACTGACCACTGGGGTCTGATAAACACCCTTTGTGGCCTCTACTCTGTAACACTGACCACTGGGGTCTGATAAACACCCTTTGTGGCCTCTACTCTGTAACACTGACCACTGGGGTCTGATAAACACCCTTTGTGGCCTCTTCTCTGTAACACTGACCACTGGGGTCTGATAAACACCCTTTGTGGCCTCTTCTCTGTAACACTGACCACTGGGGTCTGATAAACACCCTTTGTGGCCTCTACTCTGTAACACTGGCCACTGGGGTCTGATAAACACCCTTTGTGGCCTCTACTCTGTAACACTGACCACTGGGGTCTGATAAACACCCTTTGTGGCCTCTACTCTGTAACACTGACCACTGGGGTCTGATAAACACCCTTTGTGGCCTCTACTCTGTAACACTGACCACTGGGGTCTGATAAACACCCTTTGTGGCCTCTACTCTGTAACACTGGCCTCTGGGGTCTGATAAACACCCTTTGTGGCCTCTACTCTGTAACACTGACCGCTGGGGTCTGATAAACACCCTTTGTGGCCTCTACTCTGTAACACTGACCACTGGGGTCTGGTAAACACCCTTTGTGGCCTCTACTCTGTAACACTGGCCACTGGGGTCTGATAAACACCCTTTGTGGCCTCTACTCTGTAACACTGGCCACTGGGGTCTGATAAACACCCTTTGTGGCCTCTACTCTGTAACACTGACCACTGGGGTCTGATAAACACCCTTTGTGGCCTCTACTCTGTAACACTGACCACTGGGGTCTGATAAACACCCTTTGTGGCCTCTTCTCTGTAACACTGACCACTGGGGTCTGATAAACACCCTTTGTGGCCTCTACTCTGTAACACTGACCACTGGGGTCTGATAAACACCCTTTGTGGCCTCTACTCTTGGGGCTACCTCTCACAGGGTGAGTATGGGGTGCACAATAAACTAGCTGCCGTCCGCGGCAAAATTCAAAATTCACATTCTGTTCGTCTCTCTCTCTCTCTCTCTCTCTCTCTCTCTCTCAAACCTATCTTTTCTCCTTCTGACCACCCAAAACTGGCCTCTTTCCTCCCTACCCTTCTCACTTTTCCTCCCCTCCTCCTTTCTGACTTCTCTCTCCGTCTCTCCCTCTGTCGCTCTTCCCTCTTCCTCCCTCTGTTCACCCTTTCTCCTCTCCCTTTCTCTCCCTCACGCCCTTCCCATGTTCTTCCTTTCCAACTCTCTCCTAAATTCTTCCTCTTTCTCCACTCTCTTTTGTTCTCCCTTCTTTCCCTGCCCTCTCTCCCTTCCTTCTCTTCCTTCCTCCTTCCCTGTCTTCCTTCTTTCTTCCCTCTATCCTTACCTCAATATTCCCTTCTTCCTTCATCCCTCTCCAGCCCTCTCTCCCTCTCCCCATCTTCCCAATCCTTTCTTTCTCCCTCTCACCACATTTTACCTCTCGCCTTCAATCACCCTCTCCCTCACCGCCCTCTCCCTCACCACCCTCTCCCTCACCACCCTCTCCCTCACCACCTCTCCCTCACCGCCCTCTCCCTCGCCGCCCTCTCCCTCACCACCCTCTCCCTCACCGCCCTCTCCCTCACCGCCCTCTCCCTCACCACCCTCTCCCTCACCACCCTCTCCCTCACCACCCTCTCCCTCACCACCCTCTCCCTCACCACCCTCTCCCTCACCACCCTCTCCCTCACCACCCTCTCCTCCACCCACAATCTCCCCTCACCACCCTCTCCCTCACCACCCTCTCCCTCACCACCCTCTCCCACCGCCCTCTCCCTCACCGCCCTCTCCCTGCAACCCCCCCATCTCCTTCCGCCCTCTCCTCACCAACCCTCTCCGCTCACCCACCCTCTCCCCACCACCCTCTCCCCTCAACCACCCTCTCCTCAACCACCTCTCCCTCACCACCCCTCTCCTTTTTTTCCACCCCCCCCCACCCCCCCCCCCCCCACCCCCCCCAACCCCCCCCCACGCACCGCCTCTCCCTCCACCCACCTCTCCCTCACACTCTCCCTCCACCACCCTACTCCCCACACCTCTACCTCACACCACTCTCCCTCACCACCCTCTCCCTCACCCGCACTCTCCTTCACCGCCCCTCTCCCTCACCACCCTCTCCCTCACCGCCCTCTCCCTCACCACCCTCTCCCTCACCGCCCTCTCCCTCACCACCCTCTCCCTCACCACCCTCTCCCTCACCACCCTCTCCCTCACCGCCCTCTCCCTCACATCCCTCTCCCTCACCACCCTCTCCCTCACCACCCTCTCCCTCGCCGCCCTCTCCCTCACCGCCCTCTCCCTCACCACCCTCTCCCTCATCCACATCGCCCTCACCGCCTCTCCCTCGCAGCCCTCCCTCACCACCCTCTCCCTCACCACCCTCTCCCTCGCCGCCCTCTCCCTCACCGCCCTCTCCCTCACCACCCTCTCCCTCACCACCCTCTCCCTCACCACCCTCTCCCCGCCACCCTCTCCCTCGCCACCCTCTCCCTCGCTGGCCAGGGTCCTATCGATTATTCTACTAACAGTTGCTTGCTGGTGCCTGACAAATTCTCCTCGCGTGTGGGGCCACTGTAGGGGTGTTGTAGTGTTGTGGGGTGTTGTAGTGTTGTAGTAACGTGTTATTGTGTTGTGGGGTGTTGTAGTGTTGTGGCGTGTTGTAGTGTTGTGGGGTGTTGTAGTGTTGTAGTGACGTGTTATTGTGTTGTGGGGTGTTGTAGTGTTGTGGCGTGTTGTAGTGTTGTAGTGACGTGTTATTGTGTTGTGGGGTGTTGTAGTGTTGTGGCGTGTTGTAGTGTTGTAGTGACGTGTTATTGTGTTGTGGGGTGTTGTAGTGTTGTGGCGTGTTGTAGTGTTGTAGTAAGGTGTTATTGTGTTGTGGGGTGTTGTAGTGTTGTGGCGTGTTGTAGTGTTGTAGTAACGTGTTATTGTGTTGTGGCGTGTTGTAGTGTTGTAGTGACGTGGGTGTTGTAGTGTTGTGTTAAAGCGTTCTATTAACGTGCTGTGGTGTAATAGTGTTGTGGGGTGCTGTAGTGGTGTGTTGTGGGGTGTTGCAGTGTAGTAGTATTGTAGAAATGTTGTGGTATTGTAGTGGTATGTTTCAGTGTTGTATTTGTTTTGTAGTATCGTAGGAGTCCACTTTAAGATACAGCCGGTGTTGTACAGTACTCCGTGTGTCTGGTTGGCGTCAGGTGAACCACAGTTGGATTCACTTTTATAAAAATCCGGGTAACAGTTGTATACGTGAACTCAACACATATATTTTTATAAGGATAAAAAGCCCACACTACACACTACACCACACCACACACCACACCACACCACACCACACGCCATACCAAAGCTCAAGTGACCTTAACTCTGGACATTGTGACAGAAAAATGTTGATTATCGTCCTCATTCCTGATATTGTTGTGGTTCAAATAAGACTTTGGGGGGGGGGGGGGTATTGTGTTTATGAGTTACGGACAAACAGACGGACGGAAAAGCGGTCTGTTGCAAGAAAGATCACAGGAACAATAAGTAGACATCCCTACGTTGTTCTCCCAAGATAGAATTCGACAAAGATATTAATTAAAAGTTACGTTGAAGAACAGAAGTCTTGTGTCCAGTTGAGGGATCCAGCGCAGAGTCTTGGTGTTTATGTTTCAGAAGAATGACAATGAAGGAGCTGACCCCAGAAACCGCCAGGACAAAAGGATGCTTGCGGCCGGGTGTGGGCGGTCACCTGTGTACACCTCACGTCACCTCCGCCCTCAGGAAGATACTGTCAACACATTAGTTTCCTTGATCCTGTCGATGTACCGGCAACACTCAGAGAACAAATTCTGAAAGACTCGCCGTCAACCACAGTGCCACACAATCATCCAGAGTGCCACACTATCATCCAGAGTGATAGACCATCAATCAGAGTGCCACACCGTCAGCCAGAGTGCCACACCATCAACTAGAGTGCCACACCATCAGCCAGAGTGCCACACCATCAACTAGAGTGCCACACCATCATCCAGAGTGCCACACCATCAGCCAGAGTGCCACACCATCAACTAGAGTGCCACACCATCAGCCAGAGTGCCACACCATCAACTAGAGTGCCACACCATCAGCCAGAGTGCCACACCATCAGCCAGAGTGCCAGAAAGTTCATAAACTATTCTTCAGTCGTTAGTTCACCGTTGCTTCATCTCAGATTGACAATGGATGTTTTGCAGACACAGGTAAACGCATTCATTCCTGTCTCCTCCTCCAACAGGCTTCACTTGACTGTTGTACCTGTAATATATTGATAGAATACGACAAGGAGAGGTATATCTTTCTTTATTCCACACACACACACACACTATAAAACATCTTTCTATAACCAAAATATTAATTGTGTTTAACTGATACCTTTTAAAAACGGCTGCAGATATAATGTCTCAACCACTGCCACAAAAATGATAGTCCCATTTTTCAGTTTATTTCTGTTTCAGTGTTTCATATTTTTTAGTTTATTCCAGTTTGTTTATATATGTTTTAATTTATTTTAGTTTGTTATATAATGCCATAGAGGTGTGGAGGAGAGGGCGGGGATGATGTCCGAGTAACAATTGTAATAAGAGACCATAGACTCATACTTTACATATTATAACTTTTAGTGGAGTTAAGTGAGATAACTTATAGTAATAAAGCTCTGCCACTTAACAGACAGTAATACTCATATTCATACATTATGTTTATATAATTACTACACCTACGGTAATTAAACTATGATCAAGTATCTATCATTCTCTCTCTAATACTTAGCGAGTGATGTGGCCTTCCTATACACATCCAGTACCTTCTCAGTCACCTTGTTGGTGGCATCCATATAATCAAAAGCATTTGTTCTTCTCCTTAACCTCTCGTTTTCTGCTTCATAAGCCAGGGCACTTCCAACTTCCTTGTTCAGAGGCAACTTGTTAGATGGCAGAGGCATCCGAACCCCGAACACCTTATCGTTACCCTGGCGCAGCTGAGTGTTGCTAATCTTAGGACGACCCATCTTGGTGGCGGCCCTTTGAACTAACTGCAAAACAACACAGAAAAAACAACTTTCAGCACTTCAATATCACCACCTATTGAACAATATTTTATTCAAAAGTACGGACTGAGATTTTGTCCTTAACTGTCCAAGTCAAGCTACTTGGGCTGAATTCGTTGATCAGTCCTAGGACGAATATTACCAACGGCGTGAATAGATTCCGTGGAATATATTTAGGGCATTCCCGTCCAGGGAGCCTCAACAAACTCTGTAAATATTGCCATTGGCCTGCCATTGGCACATATACGGAGTTTGGTAATGTTCCATGAGCGGGAATGTCCTGAATTCATTCCACGGAATCTATCCACGCCGTTGGTAATATTGGGCCCTGGTTTTCGAAATATACGTATGTGGCGACTTGCAGCAAAAATATCGGCATAATTTGTAGCGCATTGAGTTGTAAAACAAAAGCACATTATGAACCAGTGTACACAGTAGTCGAATAATCCAATTCAATAACTTGATTTTAACAGGTTGTGCCACATTGCCAGTCCCTTTATTATTTACAGTTTTTTCGCGTTTTTCATGCCAAACCCAAAAGTATCCACAAACCTTCTAATGCAATGATGTAAAAACTCAAACATATTCGGAATTAGCGTGGCCGATAGACAAATAATCCAACCCAAGCAATTAGATTTTGAAAACTTTTGCAAAACTGTCACTCCCTATCCTACATCCTTGTGTAAGGTGAAGCGCAGAAGCGTTTACAGCGCCCAACAGGGAAGCATGCTTGCCTTTATGTCTCATGAGTTAAGGGCGTAGAAGCCTGAAGAGTCAATGGATAGTAATTAATCTTCTTGTCTAACAGATGACCTCTTGACATCTGATCCATAGCCCTTTGCCCTGGATATGTAAACATTAAGTTTACCTTCAATTCATCTGTTTTTGGGCAAAGGGTGGCAGGTCCCTAATGTGTCAAGTGCCAGGAGGTTCTTGAAGCTCAGATACATATCACTTTCATATTTTTATTAACGCTCACAGCTCATAGCGCTAATCACGGTGATATTTGTGCACTAGTTTATCTTCTTAATAGATGGAGAAAAGACCATTTGAGTTGGTAGTTTAACCCATAAATATTTATTTATGATACTTCCAAGGAACCTGACAGTCTCACGTTAAAGGACATTTAACAGAGATTGTTACAGGTAAAGAGTGACAGAGGAGTTACACTAAGACACTCAGATAGACAAGTTACTGTAGCTACTACAGAGTAACAACACAAGCACTGCTGACCCGTGTCTCTCCCCTACAGCACCTCGGACGCTCACTGCTCTCAGTAAGGCTGAGCCCAGCCCTAGACCCTCTCGGACCTCAAGCCGCGAGGTGGAGCTGGCTCTAGCAAGAGTTTGACTTGGACTGTTTGTTTCTACTTGTCTGGGACGTTATTTATACCTAACTCCCCCCCCCCCCCCGCCCCCGCCCTCGTAGTGTATTCACACTCCACGTAGTAACATAACACAGTCGTGGGAGGCGTCCATGTTTAGTAACGGCTCCCAGGCATTAGTCATGTCCCTCTCTGAGTCAGGATTGATAACATGCAATGGGGTGCAAATCTGATAAGAAAGTCCACATTGTTTGTTGCTCCTTCAACACTGTGTTCATCATGCGTGTCCTGGCCCTCAGGTCGGGGTCAAACTTACTGCACTGCACCTCATATTGTTCACTCTGAGGAAACTTTGTTATAACGAATTTATTTAACTGTTACTCATTATAAACCGCCTGCCAAGACCAAAGTTTCCATCAAAGGAACTGAACATCAGGATAGGCAGTTATTAGTGTCCTGGACGTGAGCTACTATAAACAATGTTAACACAGTACATGCTGTACCGTTAAGTAATGCCACTAACCAGAGAACAAAACCTCCAGCAATACAAGAGAGGGACTCAAGTCTCAAGGCTCACAACCTTCAAAGGGGAAAGTATCAGAAACCAGACCAAGCAAATGTTGGTACATGAATACCACAAGTCTAGTCAAGTCTAGTTAAGTCTAGTTAGGTTTAGTTAAGTCTAGTCTAGTCAGCGAGTCCAGGCGCGAGATGATGTGTCGCTGGGAGAATTTTATTTCAGGTTATCGCCTACCATTCAGGAAGGACAGGGTGGTGGTGTACTACTGTATGTCAAGGAGCACCTGACAGTAACTAGTAATGACTAACTAAATGAAGTGGAATCATACGTGTATCTTCTCTTTGGTGTGATTTGATCGCTCAATATCAAAGCAAGCCGACAGTAGGTGTTTGCTATAAGACCGAGTGAGCCTCGGAGGAGGAAGTGGCAGATCTTCATACAATCATTCAGACAGCATCAAGAGCACAAGCCCTCATCATGGGAGACTTTAATCACGAGACGTTGGACTGGGTGAATCTTACCACACAAGCAGAGAAAGAAGAATTCCTTGACCTCATTCAAGATCATCAATATTGACACAAGAAACCCTGGATAACATGCCAGTACCTACCTGTAGGAGAATGTAAACCTCGGGGGTGGAAAATGAATCCACTAAGGCTCCTATTCAGGAAAAACTTGGATCAAAGTAAAGCGCCGGGGTGCCTGGAAATCAGTCAACGTACCCCTAGTATAAGAGAAGAGTAGAAAAGGTGCAACAGAGAATTACAGACCGATCAGCCTAATATTCCCTATATGCAAATTCTTTGTGAAACTTCTGAGTGACGCCATCATCCAACACCTGACCGAACACAGTCTCTCGACGAAATCACAACACGGTTTTATGGCAAGAAAATTCTGCTTGATAAACTTGCTCACATTCCTTGAAGCAGTAACAGAACACGTGGACCAAGGCTCGCCAGTCATGGATGTGTTGTACGTGAATTTTTCTTAGGCGTTTGACAAAGTCCCACATGCAAGGCTAACCTCTAAGATCCAGGCACATGGCATCACAGGCAGGATTTTAAAGTGGATTGACAACTGACACAAAGGCAGACAGCAAAAAGTGGCAATAAATGGATGACATTCTGAAAGGGAAAAATTCAGTGGAGGGAACCACAGTGCTCTATCCCTGGTCCCACCTACCCTTGGTCCCACCTACCCTTGGACCCACCTACCCTTGGACCCACCTACCCTCGGACCCATCTACCCTTGGTCCCACCTACCCTTGGTCCCATCTACCCAAGGTCCCACCTACCCTTGGTCCCACCTACCCTTGGTCCCACCTACCTTTGGACCCACCTACCCTTGGTCCCACCTACCCTTGGACCCACCTACCCTTGGACCCACCTACCCTTGGACCCACCTACCCTCGGACCCACCTACCCTTGGTCCAATCTACCCTTGGACCCACCTACCCTTGGTCCAATCTACCCTTGGACTCACCTACCCTTGGTCCAATCTACCCTTGGACTCACCTACCCTTGGTCCCACCTACCCTTGGACCCACCTACCCTCGGACCCACCTACCCTTGGACCCACCTACCCTTGGACCCACCTACCCTTGGACCCACCTATCCTTGGTCCAATCTACCCTTGGACCCACCTACCCTTAGACCCACCTACCCTTGGTCCCACCTACCCTTGGACCCACCTACCCTTGGACCCACCTACCCTTGGACCCACTTACCCTTGGACCCATCTACCCTCGGACCCACCTACCCTCGGACCCACCTACCTTTGGACCCACCTACCCTTGGTCCCATCTACCCTTGGTCACACCTACCTTTGGACCCACCTACCCTTGGTCCCTCCTACCCTTCGTCCCACCTACCCTTGGTCCCACCTACCCTTGGACCCACCTACCCTTGGTCCTATCTACCCTTGGACCCACCTACCCTTGGTCCCACCTACCCTTGGTCCGACCTACCCTTGGTCCCACCTACCCCTTGGTCCTATCTACCCTTGGAACCCACCTACCCTTGGTCCCACCTACCCTTGGTCCCATCTACCACTTGGTCCCATCTACCCCTTGGTCCCATCTACCCTTGGACCCACCTACCCTTGGTCCAATCTACCGTTGGTCCCACCTACTCTTAGTCCCATCTACTCTTAGTTCCATCTACCCTTGGTCCCATCTACCCTTGGTCCCACCTACCCTTGGACCCACCTACCCTTGGTCCCATCTACCCTTGGACCCGCCTACCCTTGATCCCATCTACCCAAGGTCCCACCTACCCTTGGTCCCACCTACCCTTGGTCCCACCTACCTTTGGACCCACCTACCCTTGGTCCCACCTACCCTTGGACCCACCTACCCTTGGACCCACCTACCCTTGGACCCACCTACCCTCGGACCCACCTACCCTTGGTCCAATCTACCCTTGGACCCACCTACCCTTGGTCCAATCTACCCTTGGACTCACCTACCCTTGGTCCAATCTACCCTTGGACTCACCTACCCTTGGTCCCACCTACCCTTGGACCCACCTACCCTCGGACCCACCTACCCTTGGACCCACCTACCCTTGGACCCACCTACCCTTGGACCCACCTATCCTTGGTCCAATCTACCCTTGGACCCACCTACCCTTAGACCCACCTACCCTTGGTCCCACCTACCCTTGGTCCCACCTACCCTTGGACCCACCTACCCTTGGACCCACCTACCCTTGGACCCACTTACCCTTGGACCCATCTACCCTCGGACCCACCTACCCTCGGACCCACCTACCTTTGGACCCACCTACCCTTGGTCCCATCTACCCTTGGTCACACCTACCTTTGGACCCACCTACCCTTGGTCCCTCCTACCCTTCGTCCCACCTTCCCTTGGTCCCACCTACCCTTGGACCCACCTACCCTTGGTCCTATCTACCCTTGGACCCACCTACCCTTGGTCCCACCTACCCTTGGTCCCACCTACCCTTGGTCCCACCTACCCCTTGGTCCTATCTACCCTTGGAACCCACCTACCCTTGGTCCCACCTACCCTTGGTCCCATCTACCACTTGGTCCCATCTACCCCTTGGTCCCATCTACCCTTGGACCCACCTACCCTTGGTCCAATCTACCGTTGGTCCCACCTACTCTTAGTCCCATCTACTCTTAGTTCCATCTACCCTTGGTCCCATCTACCCTTGGTCCCACCTACCCTTGGACCCACCTACCCTTGGTCCCATCTACCCTTGGACCCGCCTACCCTTGATCCCATCTACCCAAGGTCCCACCTACCCTTGGTCCCACCTACCCTTGGTCCCACCTACCCTTGGACCCACCTACCCTTGGACCCACCTACCCTTGGACCCACCTACCCTCGGACCCACCTACCCTTGGTCCAATCTACCCTTGGACCCACCTACCCTTGGTCCAATCTACCCTTGGACTCACCTACCCTTGGTCCAATCTACCCTTGGACTCACCTACCCTTGGTCCCACCTACCCTTGGACCCACCTACCCTCGGACCCACCTACCCTTGGACCCACCTACCCTTGGACCCACCTACCCTTGGACCCACCTATCCTTGGTCCAATCTACCCTTGGACCCACCTACCCTTAGACCCACCTACCCTTGGTCCCACCTACCCTTGGTCCCACCTACCCTTGGACCCACCTACCCTTGGACCCACCTACCCTTGGACCCACTTACCCTTGGACCCATCTACCCTCGGACCCACCTACCCTCGGACCCACCTACCTTTGGACCCACCTACCCTTGGTCCCATCTACCCTTGGTCACACCTACCTTTGGACCCACCTACCCTTGGTCCCTCCTACCCTTCGTCCCACCTTCCCTTGGTCCCACCTACCCTTGGACCCACCTACCCTTGGTCCTATCTACCCTTGGTCCCACCTACCCTTGGTCCCACCTACCCTTGGTCCCACCTACCCTTGGTCCCACCTACCCCTTGGTCCTATCTACCCTTGGAACCCACCTACCCTTGGTCCCACCTACCCTTGGTCCCATCTACCACTTGGTCCCATCTACCCCTTGGTCCCATCTACCCTTGGACCCACCTACCCTTGGTCCAATCTACCGTTGGTCCCACCTACTCTTAGTCCCATCTACTCTTAGTTCCATCTACCCTTGGTCCCATCTACCCTTGGTCCCACCTACCCTTGGACCCACCTACCCTTGGTCCCATCTACCCTTGGACCCGCCTACCCTTGATCCCATCTACCCTTGGTCCCACCTACCTTTGGACCCACCTACCCTTGGACCCACCTACCCTTGGTCCCACCTACCCTTCGTCCCACCTACCCTTGGTCCCATCTACCCTTGGTCCCATCTACCCTTGGACCCACCTGCCCTTGGACCCACCTACCCTTGGACCCACCTACCCTTCGTCCAATCTACCCTTGGTCCCACCTACCCTTGGGCCCACCTATCCTTAGTCCAATCTACCCTTGGACCCACCTACCCTTGGTCCAATCTACCGTTGGTCCCACCTACCCTTAGTCCCATCTACTCTTAGTTCCATCTACCCTTGGTCCCATCCACCCTTGATCCCATCTACCCTTGGTCCTACCTACCCTTGGTCCCATCTACCCTTGGTCCCACCTACCCTCGATCCCATCTACCTTTGGTCCCACCTACCTTTGGTCCCATCTACCCTTGGTCCCACCTACCTTTGGTCCCATCTACCCTTGGTCCCACCTACCCTTGGTCCCATCTACCCTTGGTCCCATCTACCCTTGGGCTCATCTACCCTTGGCCCCATCCACCCTTGGCCCCATCTACCCTTGGTCCCACCTACCCTTGGTCCCATCTACCCTTGGTCCCATCTACCCTTGGTCCCACCTACCCTTGATCCCATGTACCCTTGGTCCCATCTACCCTTGGTCCCACCTACCCTTGATCCCATCTACCCTTGGTCCCATCTACCCTTGGTCCCATCTACCCTTGGTCCCATCTACCCTTGGTCTCACCTACCTTTTGTTCCACCCTGTTCGTGATCTTCATAAACGACCGATATGAAAATAATTTTAGCCACATTTTCAAGTTTGCGGACGACACGAATACAGAATATTTGGGAAGTTAGCAAGTCAAGACGACATCGGAACAATACAGAAAGACCTGCAGGAACTGTTCAGACGGTCTCGAGACTGGCCAAAGTTCTTTAACATTAGGAAATGTTAAACTCTATGCGGCGAATGATACAACAGCCATAATCACAGCTATTCCGTTATTAACATTTTCCCGGAGGATTCTGATAAGGAGAAAGATCTTGGCGTTGTGTTAGTGAAGGCGGTGCTACAAGTGGGGGGCAGCAGTGAGGAAATGGCAAACCGAGATTATGAATTATAAAGTGAACCTTTGAATACAAATAGAGGAAACTGCTCCTTCAACTGTACAAATCTCTTGTACGTCCCAGTCTGGATTACTGTATACAGGCATGGAAACCTTGTATACCTCCAGAAAGACCTAACATCCCTAAAAGAGGTGCAGTACAGAGCTACTAAGATGATTACAGAACTATGTCATCTTAATTATCCAAGTAGACCGAGAGCATTAGGACTAACAACCCTTCAGACTAGGGTAGATTATTTACTTGTGATGTCATGCACCAGCAACACCAGAGAACGTAACTCCAAGCTCGCCGAGTTATCATGCAGAACGAACATAAGGAAGTACTTCTTCACACAGAGGCTGGTAGACCTATGGAACGGTCAACCAGCCCAAGCTGTGGCATCAAGAACAGTACAGTACTGGACTAGTCAAAATTATCAAAAACAATGGAGGGATCTTACACAGGCCACTGCCCCCCTTCCTTCATTGTGGCCATCTCCAGTGGGTGGCCATAAGATACAGGAAGTACAGCAGACCTATACTAGTATATACAGCATTACAGCAGAGACTTATATCAGCAGATACAGCATACCGACATAGGCAGTTACAGCAAGATGGATGGAAGGGATGGATGGAGGTACCGCAGATGATCAAGGTGTGGCGGCAGACGAGTCACGCCATATCCCCTCCCTGCCTCAGTAGTAACACTTACAGAGTGTTCCAAAAACTAGCACTTTAATTCATGTATTGTAGTATGGTGAAAATATGAGAGACGGAAGTAATTCGTGACTGTTTTGTACACTGCTGACTTGTTGATTTTATAGTAAATATCATGGATCACCTGAAGATTAGTCCTCCAGGTACCCTAACGGTACCTGGGCGGCTAAGAAAGATTAGGTTAAAACATAAGAACATAAGAATGGAGGAAACTGCAGCGGGGCTATTGGCCCATACTGGGCAGTCCCATTTACACCCAACCCCTATTGCTCATATAAGCATCCAGCCTATGTTTGAAGCTATCCAGCGTATTTGAGTTAATGATGATATTTGGTAACTTGTTCCATTCATCCACTACTCTGTTTCCAAACCAATGTTTACCTATTTCGCGCCTAAATCTAAATTTGTCTAATTTAAAACCATTGTTACGAGTTCGGTCCTCGTTGGATAGTTTGAGTACCTTTGTAATGTCCCCTTTGTTCAGCCCTGACTTCCATTTATACACCTCAATCATATCGCCCCCCACTGTACGTCTCGAGAGAGTGCAAATTAAGATGCTTTAACCTGTCTCTATACTCAAGGTTCCTAATGCCCGGGATTAGTCTTGTCATTCTCCTCTGAATTCTTTCCAATGAATCTATATCCATTCTGTAATACGGTGACCAGAACTGAACTGCGTAATCCAGGTGTGGTCTCACAAGAGCAAGGTTCAGTTTTAGGATGACCTCGCTAGTCTTGCAACCAACACTCCTTTGTATGAACCCAAGTACTTTATTAGCCTTGTTACGAGCAAAAACACATTGTTTACTTGGCTTAAGGTTCCTACTTATCATTACTCCTAAATCTCTCTCGCAGTCGGATTTCTCTATGGCATCGTTGTTCATCTGGTATCTGGTTTCCCTGTTTACATCTCCTATACTGAGTACTTTCTATTTGTCCACGTTGAATTTCATCTGCCATTTTTCAGACCATTCGAAAAATTTGTTTAGATCTTCCTGTAGTTTTGCTGAGTCCTCGTCAGATTTAATAACACGTCCTATTTTAGTGTCATCAGCAAATTTACTTATGTTGCTACCTATGCCGATATCTGTGTCGTTTATGTATATAATAAATAATAATGGTCCAAGTACTGAGCCTTGGGGAACTCCACTTGTGACGTTGCTCCAATGGGACTTAGTGCCGTTAATGCTCACTGGCTGTTTCCTGTCCTGTAACCACGCCCTAATCCATTTAAGGATGTTACCTTTGATGCCATGAGCTTCTACCTTTTTAATTAGTCTTTCGTGGGGGACTCTGTCGAAGGCTTTGCTAAAGTCGAGATATACCACATCATAATTGCGCCCCTCGTCCACCGATTCGAAAACTGATGAAAAGAATGTTAATAGATTAGTTAGACATGAACGTCCGCTTGTGAAGCAATGCTGGGAATTATTGATCAATCGGTGCTTCTCCAGGTGATTTCGAATAGAGTTTGAAATGATTGCTTCCAGTAATTTGCCTACTATTGATGTTAGACTGATTGGACGGTAGTTAGAGGATAGTGATCTATCCTCCAGGATTCTGGTACTACACCTGTATCACTAGCATCAAACTGTATCACAATCATCACCCTATATCATTATCATCACCATGTATCACTATCATCAGTTTATATCCCTATCATCACCCCGTATCACTATCATCACCCTGTATCACTATCATCAGTTTATATCACTATCATCACCCCGTATCACTATCATCACCCTGTATCACTATCATCACCCTATATCACTATCATCACCCTATATCACTATCATCACCCCGTATCACTATCATCACCCTGTATCACTATCTTCACCCTATATCACTATCATCACCCTATATCACTATCATCACCCCGTATCACTATCATCACCCTATATCACTATCATCACTCTGTATCACTATCATCACTCTGTATCACTATCATCACTCTGTATCACTATCATCACTCTGTATCACTATCATCACCCTGTATCACTATCATCACCCTGTATCACTATCATCACCCTGTATCACTATCATCACCCTGTATCACTATCATCACCCTGTATCACTATCATCACCCTATATCACTATCATCACTCTGCATCACTATCATCACCCTGTATCACTATCTTCACCCTATATCACTATCATCACTCTGTATCACTATCATCACCCTATATCACTATCATCACTCTGTATCACTATCATCACCCTGTATCACTATCATCACCCTATATCACTATCATCACCCTGTATCACTATCATCACCCTGTATCACTATCATCACCCTGTATCACTATCTTCACCCTGTATCACTATCATCACCCTATATCACTATCATCACCCTGTATCACTATCATCACCCTGTATCACTATCATCACCCTGTATCACTATCATCACCCTATATCACTATCATCACCCTGTATCACTATCATCACCCTGTATCACTATCATCACCCTGTATCACTATCATCACCCTGTATCACTATCATCACCCTATATCACTATCATCACCCTGTATCACTATCATCACCCTATATCACTATCATCACCCTGTATCACAATCATCACCCTGTATCACTATCATCACTCTGTATCACTATCATCACCCTGTATCACTATCATCACCCTGTATCACTATCATCACTCTGTATCACTATCATCACCCTGTATCACTATCATCACCCTGTATCACTATCATCACTCTGTATCACTATCATCACCCTGTGTCACTATCATCACCCTGTATCACTATCTTCACCCTATATCACTATCATCACCCTATATCACTATCATCACCCTATATCACTATCATCACCCTGTATCACTATCATCACCCTATATCACTATCATCACCCTGTATCACTATCTTCACCCTGTATCACTATCATCACCCTGTATCACTATCATCACCCTGTATCACTATCATCACCCTGTATCACTATCATCACCCTGTATCCCTATCATCACCCTGTATCACTATCATCACCCTGTATCCCTATCATCACCCTGTATCACTATCATCACCCTGTATCACTATCATCACCCTGTATCACTATCATCACCCTGTATCACTATCTTCACCCTATATCACTATCATCACCCTGTATCACTATCATCACCCTGTATCACTATCATCACCCTGTATCACTATCATCACCCTGTATCACTATCATCACTCTGTATCACTATCATCACCCTGTATCACTATCATCACCCTATATCACTATCATCACCCTGTATCACTATCATCACCCTGTATCACTATCATCACCCTATATCACTATCATCACCCTGTATCACTATCATCACCCTGTATCACTATCATCACCCTATATCACTATCATCACCCTGTATCACTATCATCACCCTATATCACTATCATCACCCTGTATCACTATCATCACCCTATATCACTATCATCACCCTGTATCACTATCATCACCCTGTATCACTATCATCACTCTGTATCACTATCATCACCCTGTATCACTATCATCACCCTGTATCACTATCATCACTCTGTATCACTATCATCACCCTGTATCACTATCATCACCCTGTATCACTATCATCACTCTGTATCACTATCATCACCCTGTGTCACTATCATCACCCTGTATCACTATCTTCACCCTATATCACTATCATCACCCTATATCACTATCATCACCCTATATCACTATCATCACCCTGTATCACTATCATCACCCTGTATCACTATCATCACCCTGTATCACTATCTTCACCCTGTATCACTATCATCACCCTGTATCACTATCATCACCCTGTATCACTATCATCACCCTGTATCACTATCATCACCCTGTATCACTATCATCACCCTGTATCACTATCTTCACCCTATATCACTATCATCACCCTGTATCACTATCATCACCCTATATCACTATCTTCACCCTATATCACTATCATCACCCTGTATCACTATCATCACCCTGTATCACTATCATCACCCTGTATCACTATCATCACCCTGTATCACTATCTTCACCCTATATCACTATCATCACCCTGTATCACTATCATCACCCTGTATCCCTATCATCACCCTATATCACTATCATCACTCTGTATCACTATCATCACCCTGTATCACTATCATCACCCTGTATCACTATCATCACCCTATATCACTATCATCACCCTGTATCATCACCCTATATCACTATCATCACCCTGTATCACTATCATCACCCCGTATCACTATCATCACCCTGTATCACTATCATCACCCTGTATCACTATCATCACCCTATATCACTATCATCACCCTGCATCACTATCATCACCCTATATCACTATCATCACCCTGTATCACTATCATCACCCTATATCACTATCATCACCCTGTATCCCTATCATCACCCTGTATCCCTATCATCACCCTATATCACTATCATCACCCTGTATCACTATCTTCACCCTATATCACTATCATCACCCTGTATCACTATCATCACCCTATATCACTATCATCACCCTGTATCACTATCATCACCCTGTATCACTATCATCACCCTATATCACTATCATCACCCTGTATCACTATCATCACCCTGTATCACTATCATCACCCTATATCACTATCATCACTCTGTGTCACTATCATCACCCTGTATCATCACCCTGTATCACTATCATCACCCTGTATCACTATCATCACCCTATATCACTATCATCACCCTATATCACTATCATCACCCTGTATCACTATCATCACCCTGTATCACTATCATCACCCTGTATCACTATCATCACCCTATATCACTATCATCACCCTGTATCACTATCATCACCCTGTATCACTATCATCACCCTGTATCACTATCATCACCCTGTGTCACTATCATCACCCTGTATCACTATCATCACCCTGTATCACTATCATCACCCTGTATCACTATCATCACCCTGTATCACTATCATCACCCTATATCACTATCATCACCCTGTATCACTATCTTCACCCTGTATCACTATCATCACCCTGTATCCCTGTATCACGAAAGATATACACAACAGGGATACATTGCACCGCTGTATCAATATTACAGAGTGGATTGTGAGATGAATTTTGTAGCTCACCAGTCTTGTTTTGTCAGGAGCCATCGACCAAAGAGTGTCAGCCGGTGTCAGGTTGAGTCAGTGTATGTCGAAGAGTATCAACTATTCTGTGTGTGTCTGTCCGTGTGTGTGTGTTATGGAGAATGTCAGCTAGTGCTGACATGTCAGCCATCGTGTACGCAAGCCAATGACATATTTTAGCATCGTCAGCAAAAGAACAGTGGTGTTAACAGAAGTCTCAGCGTGTTAATAAAGTAATCAGCAAGTCAACAGAAGTCAGCCAGCATGTCAGCCGGAAGAGAGTGTCAGGGGGTAGACACCAGAGCCACACTAAGGGCTGCCTCGCGCCGAACAGAGGCACCGCTCTTGAATATTACACGGCACACAGTGTGTCTGGTGCCGCAACACACGACCAGTGCCCGCTGAGAGATAACCTCACTTCCTCCCCACTATCACCATCCTGGGGGACCGGTGGTAAAAGTGGTACCGTTCTTGCCTCGCAAGCGCGATGTCACGGGTTCGATTCCCGGGCCGGTGGAAGTTGTTTGGACTTACTTCCTAGCCCCCATTAGTCCCTGTTCACCTATCAGTAAAGTAGGTACCTGTTGTAAGTCGAAAGTTGCGAATTCGTATTCAGGGAGTTGTTGGAGCCTTCAATAACTTGATGACATAACCCACTGACTCTTCAGGCTTCTACGCCCTTAACTCATGAGACATAAAGGCAAGCATGAACTCAGCATGCTTCCCTGTTGGGCGCTGTAAACGCTTCTGCGCTTCACCTTACACAAGGATGTAGGGGAGTGCCCAATGAAAAAAAAAAAAAAAAATTCATCACCCTGTATCACTAACCTCACATCCTTCTCACCTACCCTAACCTCACTTCCTCCTGACCTAACCAAACCTCACTTCCTCCTGACCTAACCAAACCTCACTTCCTCCTGACCTAACCAAACCTCACTTCCTCCTGACCTAACCAAACCTTACTTCCTCCTGACCTAACCAAACCTCACTTCCTCCTGACCTAACCAAACCTTACTTCCTCCTGACCTAACCAAACCTCACTTCCTCCTGACCTAACCAAACCTCACTTCCTCCTGACCTAACCAAACCTCACTTCCTCCTGACCTACCCTAACCTTACTTCCTCCTGACCTAACCAAACCTCACTTCTTCCCCACCTAACCTAACCCCTCCTCATCACCTAACCTTTTTTCCTCCCCACCAAAACAAACCAAACCTAACTTAACCTAACCTAACCTCACTACCTCCCCACCTAACCTAACTTAACCTCATTTCCTTCCCAACTAACCACCCTTGATCTATACGGCCAGACAATAGACAACCTCCCTAGACCAGCAGCCGTCAGTAGGGTCGGCGGAATATTATGTATGACCTTCAATACATCCGTAAATAGGATAGGATACGGTAGGCTGTCTCGTGTCTGTGCCAACGAAATAGACAGACAGTACTATAATTACCCGCAATAATTAGCACTATTACCTAAGTTAGTCAGTAGCAAGGCTAATTACTACCTCCTCCGACACGCTTTCAATTACCGATCTATTAACCCCTTCCTCCTCTAATCTTCTTTCACCCCTTCTATAAAAGATCTGTTCCAGTGACCCAGCCTTCAGCAGACACCTCCAGCAATACATTACTTTCCGTCATGTGTTTGTCTAAACCAGTGGGAGGATTTTAGAATGAACTTGTCGCTTTGTGATTTATGGTATTGGATCACCTGAAAATTAGCTCCCGCCAGGTTAGGTTAGGTTAGCAAGTTTAATCATCAGGTGAAATAAGTAGGGGGCTAATCTTCAGGTGATCCATTTAATTTCACCTGAATATGTTATCGGAGGGCCTCCACTTATACGGTGTGGAGGAGTGTAACGTGATTGGCTGTCCCTCTCGACAGCCAGGTTATGGGTGACTTAGCAGAAGTTGTCCATCGTGCTGTAGACTACGACTGTCTCACACACGCTTCAAAGACCTCACCTTTAGTTCATCTCCACCTTCTCCATCTTTACTTGCCTAACAGCAGCACAACTGCCTTGCATCACCTCCCACACACCCTGAGTGTAAGGTAAAAGTGCAGTGTTAAGTGTCAGGGTGTAGGGTGCAAATGGGCGAGGGTGTCAGGGTGATTGTCAGATTCAGTATCAGAATGAAAATAAGTATTAGACCAGGTTAAGCACCAGTCTCTCTCTCTCTCTCTCTCTCTCTCTCTCTCACCCAACCCCTGGGGACTATTTATCCATCAAAGAACACCTGATATCATCCCGGGGTCTGGGCCGCCTAGGGGAACAAACTACCACAAATAAACAGACAAGTAACTCACTCCCAAAATAACAAGCTTCTGTACCTCAGAGTTAAGGATATGGAAATTATGTACAGTCGACCAGAGATCCAGCGACCCCACCCTGGGTCTCGTGCTCACAATTTTACCTGGCAATACTTGGTAAAGGAAGACTGTATGTAATGGTGGATCTATTTTAGGTTATATCGCCGAACTACAACCACATCTGCCACAAGATTCTCATATAAAATTTTCTTCATTATTTTTTTTTTTTTTTTTTTTTTTTTTTTACGGGAATTAGCCCACCCGGGCACAGGTCAAACGACCCACAACGTAGCCTGGGGGGCGAAAAAAAAAGAACGGAAAGAAATTGAAAAAATAGAAAAAAGGATATACTGTATTAATCTACACCACGAAGATGCCGGAAAACCAGCTTTTTAAAGTGAGACAGATTGTAAGAGCATGGAAACACAGAAGAAGGCAGAGCATTCCACAGTTTGGCTGTGTGAGGAAAGAAGGAGGTACTATAACGGGTTATTATAGTGTGACCGACATCCACAGAGAAACGGTGGGCACCGCGGGCAAGACGTGTGTTACGAACCCACGGCCTTGCCGGCGGTACACAGGATGCCAAATCCACTGAACATTGCCCGTTAAAGTACCTGTAAAAGAGAGAGAGAGTGAAGCAACATTGCGGCGAAGAGAAAGGGAAGAGAGATTGTCGACTAAAGGAGGAGAGTTAATAAGACGAAATGCCTTTGATTCCACCCTATCTAACAGTTGAAGAGCCACCCCAGATATGAGAGCAGTACTCCAAGTTAGGACGAATGAATCCCTTATATACTTGGAGGAACTGCTCAGGAGTGAAGTAGCTGCGGCATCTGTACAGCATTCCCAACTTTCGGGAGGCAGCTTTAGTTATACTAAGGATGTGTGATTTCCAGGACATATTGGAGGAAGTGGTGAGGCCTAACATATTTATTTCAGAATTTGGGAGGATGATAGCGTCCTGAAATGTAATTGGTGGGAGATCGCCTATTTTACAAAGTGTAATTGGTAAATATTGAGTTTTGTTACTCTTGAACTTAACCAAGTTTGTATCTCCCCATTCAGAGATGCTGCACAGATCCGCGTTGATAGAAGTAATGATATCAGTTCTAGAAACAGATCTAGTTTGAGAGTTAGGAGGAAGGGGAAAATGTGAGGAAGAGTGAAGAGTAGAGTCATCGGCGTAAGAATGGATAGAATTAGTTGTAGTGTGAAGTAAAGCATTGATAAAAAGAAGGAAGAGAGTTGGTGAAAGAACAGAACCCTGTGGGACACAACTATTGGTAGAGAAAGAATGAGAAATCGATCCCTCGGCAACAACTGCCATGGATCGATTCTCAAGGAAGCTAGAGATGAGAGAACAAAGTGGGGGAGAGAAACCAAAAGAGAGAAGTTTAGATAGCAAAGACTTGTGCCATACCCTGTCAAATGCTTTGGAAATGTCGAGGGCCACGACAAAAGTTTCCCCATAATCCCTAAGAGAGGATGACCAAAGATGGGTGCAATAGGAGAGCAGATCACCAGTAGATCTCGCCTGGCGAAAGCCATACTGGTGATCCGACAAAAGAGAAAGGCGTTCAAGGTGACGGAGAAAATGGGAGTTCAAGATAGTTTCGAAAATCTTAGAGAGGGATGAAGTTAGGGCAATGGGGCGATAGTTAGAGGGATTAGAATGGTCACCCTTCTTCGGGATGGGCTGAACCAAGGCATGCTTCCAAGAAGAAGGAAAAGTTTTGGTTTTGAGGCAAAGGCGAAAGAGGCGAGCAAGCACAGGGGCCAGGGCTTCAGCACACTCCCTCAGAACACGAGGGGGTATTCCGTCCGGTCCATGCGCCTGACTCACATTCAACCTGGATAACACACGAGCAACCCTGCAAGTGGAGATTATAGGAAAGTGCATAGGTTCAGTAGGAGGTGCAGGGGTAGGAGGGATAGAGTGGGAATCGTCTAAGGTGGAATTAGAGGAGAATAAGGTGCCAAAGAGGTTGGCTTTGTCAGGGGGAGAGTTGGCTATAGAGTTATTGGGATGGAAGAGGGGAGGAAAAGAAGGCGTGCAGAAATTGTTACAGATGTTTTTAGTTAAGCAAATATACAAATATTTGGAAACTTCTCATGATTTAAAATAACAATGAATAGTTTATTATTATAAGAATGTTACCTTTGGTTTCTTTAATATTTATCCTGAGAGTGATACAGCCGTGAACACATCCACCAATCACCATCACCATTACACACAGCCGTGAACACATCCACCAATCACCATCACCATTACATACAGTCTTCCTTTACCAAGTATTGCCAGGTAAAATTGCGAGCACGAGACCCAGGGTGGGGTCGCTGGATGTCTGGCCGACTGTACAAATTTCCATACCCCTAACTCTGAGGTACACCTGCCATCAACCTAATTACCTCACACACACACCTGCTGTAACAGCCTTCCGGGCGTTTAAAGGTTAATCAGACTCTTCACGTTAAACTATTCACGTTATATTTCGGTCAAACCTGTTGAATACAATTCATTTTAGTATTTCAAATAAATCATACATAGGCAATCATACACAAATGTTTATTCCAATATATATTTACATAACAATCATAGCTATGTAATTAGTCTAATCTTAACACTTACAAAGAGTAGAGTACTTAATTTGCCATATTTTTTATGTTGTCACAATGATAAACGATGCATTGGACACAGTCTACCTGTGTAAACTTAAGTACAAGTTAAACTTACGTGTTGAAAGTCTCAAGAGAAGCAGGTTAGGTGTTGCCTCTATGATGGGGATAGCTACTGTGCCAGTCCCTGCCCAGCGTCACATGTCCAGCCCTGGCTGGCCAAATTTGCTACGTCAGGCGTTTTATACGCAAACAAGCTCCCCTTACACCACCCAACACCTCAACCTACTCCGGGTCTCTCCATCTCCACCAACTCAATACTCTATATACTGTATACTCATTACTGCTTGCCATCAAACTAATTACCTCACACACACCTGTCATCTCCCTCATTACCTCACACACACCTGCCATCAAACTAATTACCTCACACACACCTGTCATCTACCTCATTACCTCGCACACCTGCCATCAAACTAATTACCTCACACATCTGTAATTATCACCAGATAATTATAGAAAAAATCCTTCACCAAATGGAACAGCCAATAACTCTGCCAATGTGTGTGTGTGTGTGTGTGTGTGTGTGTGTGTGACTAGTGCCGCCGTGAGAAGAATATTGCTCTAAGGTTTGTCATGGCTGGTGAAAGTTGACTCAGAAAGGCTCTAAAACTGTTCTCTGTCTTAACAAGATACATAAACATCTTTTTCCCTTCACCTGGTTGGGTTGTTAGTTAATTCCAGCTATGTTAGTTTAGGTTACTTTTGGTTTGGTTGGATTGGGTCAGTTTGTGATGGGATAGTTTAGGTTAGGTTAGGTATCAATATGTTAGGTTAATATAGTTTAGGTTAATTTAGATATACAAGGTAGTCATTCGGTCAGGCTCAGCACACACACACACACACGCACCAAGCACTGTGCAACACCGGCTTTTGTTCAGACACTTTTCTACCTCAGTGCAATATCTGCTTCCTGCATATCCTCGAGGCATCACACCATCAGTCACTGTCACCCACACAGACACATTGCAAAGTCCCTCTGCAACACCTGCACGAACACACACTTTTAATCTTGAGGAAGGTCGTCACAGATTTCGTCTCGTCTAAAATGGTTAGAGGATTTTAGTAATACATACAACGTTGAAGTGTATAAAGAACCCAACCAGTCCTAAAACCTTGGCTGACAACACCAAACATCTTGAGACAACACCTGACCTGACTGCACTAATACATCGCTCTATTAAACTGAGATATATATTGCGAGTAATATATCTGCCTTCAACACACATCTTCTGGGGCTATATACTGTACTGTGCAATGTCTCTATTACCTGGTCATAGAGACAAGACTAATCCCGAGCATTAGGAACCTTGAGTACAGAGACAGGTAAAGGCATCTTAATTTGCACTCCCTCGAGAGACGTAGAGTGAGAGGCGATATGATATAGGTATATAAATAGAAGTCAGAGCTGAACAAAGGTGATATAACAAAGGTACTCAAACTATCCAACCAGGAGCGAACTCGTATCAATGGTTTTAAATTAGGCATATTTAGATTTAGGCGCGAAATATGTAAACATTGGTTTGGAATTAGAGTAGTGGACGAGAGGAACAAGTTACCAAACATCATCATTAACTAGAACACGCCGGATATATGAGCGATAGGGGTTGGGTGTAAGTGGGACTGTACAGTATGGGCCAATAGTTACTGTTTCCTCCAGTCTTATGTTGTTATGTTCTATTGAGTTATCGAAACACCTCAATATTAAGTCCACCACAGCTTATTTCACCCGATGATTAAAGCACCCGAGCACTACCTACATGGCTGGTTAGTTTAGGACAGGCTTGGTTAGTTTACATTAACGTCAAGTTAGTTAATCTTAAGATGAAGTAAACTAGGGGGGCTAATGTTCAGGTGGTCACATATAGCTCCTCATCTGACCAGGTAAACACCACAGGTAGCAGATGTTGGCTGCTTCACTCTATACGTCACTGCCGTCACGTGTCTCACTACCTGCCTCCTCTTGCATCGTCCATACTGCCTGACCACACCTCATATTGACCTATTTCTCTACTAACTATCCTATTGGTCTATCTTCTCACCACTTTACTTATCTACTTACAGTAATTACTTACAGACACACACACACACACACACACGGCTTCTTTATCCTGAAAATATGTCGACACTCCACCACTGGGATCAGACTCAGATTCCGACAACACCGCCCTCCAAAATATATTGAAGTTTCCAAAATTGGTCCAGTAACAACCATGTCACCGTCAACCATACCAAGACCTCCCTCCAATTGTTACTTTGGGACCCATCACTCTCCAGATTGTGGACTCCACCAAGCTTGGAAAGCACACGTCAGTGCAATTCTCAAATCTTCCAACTTTCGTCTCCACCTCCTCTTTCATCTCAAGTCCCTCGGAGTTCCTGCGCCCGAGCTCTTCAACATTCATGCTTCCTAAACTAACTTATGCCTCCCCTATGCTTCCTCCATAAATGCCACACAACGAGGACTCCTAGAGGTATTGCAGAAGAGGGCGTGCAAGATCATTATCTCCCCTCCTGCTCCATATATGAAGCTTCTGCACCATCCCCGACACCGTCTTCTGCTCCCACCCGACATCCCTCGTCCACAAATTTCTCTTCCACACCACAACCGCACCCAGCCCATACGAACACGAACTGATCACTATAAGAACAGGCCCAGTCCCAACTATTGTAAAATTTATCAACAACTTGTAATCAACCCGTGTGTTCATTCCCAGTCAATCTTACCTTTTTCAACTGTCATTATGTTGAAATGCCCTGTAGTATGACCTTCTCCCCACCTAGTTATTATATATCATATTTGTATCACTTATGTTACTTGTATATTATTTGTCAATCAAGAGACCCATTCCCCAATTATGTAACTGTATGTTTTCAGCCTTCTGGTAACCATGTTGTTTCAATAAATCATTAATTATTATTACTCCCAATAGCATCTGGTTATATATGAGTAAAATCAGGTGTATATAATAATCCACAAACTACATACATACATACATGCATACATACACACATACATACATACATACATACATGAGTTCACCTCTAGATAGATAGATAGATAGATAGATAGATAACAAAGAACAACTTAGTGTGTCAAGGTGTAATATTCAGTATTGATGACCCAAATATTGCCACACCTTATCACTTACGTGTCACCATCGAGTCCAGATTCAACAAAAACAAGAAACAACACAAGAGCGGCCACGTGACCTGCTGGTGTTGCCACATGAAGTCCGCCGCGAGATGAGAATTTATTTATGTACAGTATCTCTCTAGCCTGGTGGGGGGGGGGGGGCGTTGTATACAAATCATGCAGGCAGGTGAGGGAGTGAGGGTAGGGGAGTGAGGGTGAGGGAGTGAGGGTGAGGGGGTGAGGGTGAGGGAGGTGAGGGTGAGGGAGGTGAGGGGGGGGGGTGAGGGTGAGGGAGGTGAGGGTGAGGGAGGTGAGGGTGAGGGGTGAGGGTGAGGGAGGTGAGGGTGAGGGAGGTGAGGGGGGGAGGTGGGGGTGAGGAAGTGAGGTGAGGGGGTGAGGGTGGGGGGTTGAGGGAGTGAGGGTGAGGGGGTGAGGGTAAGGGGGTGGGGGTGAGGGGGTGAGGGTAAGGGGGTGAGGGTGAGGGGGTGAGGGTAAGGGGGTGGGGGTGAGGGGGTGAGGGTAAGGGGGTGAGGGTAAGGGGGTGGGGGTGAGGAAGTGAGGTGAGGGGGTGAGGGTGGGGGGTGAGGGAGTGAGGGTGAGGGGGTGAGGGTAAGGGGGTGGGGGTGAGGGGGTGAGGGTAAGGGGGTGGGGGTGAGGAAGTGAGGTGAGGGTGAGGGAGGTGAAGGTGAGGGGGTGAGGGTGAGGGAGGTGAGGGTGAGGGGGTGAAAGTGAGGGAGGTGAGAGGGTGAGGGGGTGAAAGTGAGGGAGGTGAGGGGGTGAGGAAGTGAGGTGAGGGGGTGAAGGTGAGGGGGTGAAGGTGAGGGAGGTGAGAGGGTAAGGGTGAGGAGGTGAGGGTGAGGGGGTGAAGGTGAGGGAGGTGAGAGGGTGAGGAAGTGAGGTGAGGGGGTGAAGGTGAGGGGGTGAAGGTGAGGGAGGTGAGAGGGTAAGGGTGAGGAGGTGAGGGTGAGGGGGTGAAGGTGAGGGAGGTGAGAGGGTGAGGAAGTGAGGTGAGGGGGTGAAGGTGAGGGGGTGAAGGTGAGGGAGGTGAGAGGGTAAGGGTGAGGAGGTGAGGGTGAGGGGGTGAAGGTGAGGGAGGTGAGAGGGTGAGGAAGTGAGGTGAGGGGGTGAAGGTGAGGGGGTGAAGGTGAGGGAGGTGAGAGGGTAAGGGTGAGGAGGTGAGGGTGAGGGGGTGAAGGTGAGGGAGTGAGGGGGTAAGGGTGAGGAGGTGAGGGTGAGGGGGTGAAGGTGAGGGAGTGAGGGGGTAAGGGTGAGGAGGTGAGGGTGAGGGGGTGAAGGTGAGGGAGGTGAGAGGGTGAGGAAGTGAGGTGAGGGGGTGAAGGTGAGGGGGTGAAGGTGAGGGAGGTGAGAGGGTAAGGGTGAGGAGGTGAGGGTGAGGGGGTGAAGGTGAGGGAGTGAGGGGGTAAGGGTGAGGAGGTGAGGGTGAGGGGGTGAAGGTGAGGGAGTGAGGGGGTAAGGGTGAGGAGGTGAGGGTGAGGGGGTGAAGGTGAGGGAGGTGAGAGGGTGAGGAAGTGAGGTGAGGGGGTGAGGGAGTGAGGTGAAGGGGTGAAGGTGAGGGAGTGAAGGTGAGGGGGTGAGGGGGTAAGGGTGAGGAGGTGAGGGTGAGGGGGTGAAGGTGAGGGAGTGAGGGGGTAAGGGTGAGGAGGTGAGGGTGAGGGAGTGAGGGTGAGGGGGTGAGGGAGGTGAGAGGAAGTGAGGTGAGGGGGTGAAGGTGAGGGGGTGAAGGTGAGGGAGTGAAGGTGAGGGGGTGAGGGTGAGGGGGTGAGGGAGGTGAGAGGAAGTGAGGTGAGGGGGTGAAGGTGAGGGGGTGAAGGTGAGGGAGTGAAGGTGAGGGGGTAAAGGTGAAGGGGTGAGGGTGAGGGGGTGAGGGAGGTGAGAGGGAGAGGATGTGAGGTGAGGGAGTAATGGTGAGGGGGTGAAGGTGAGGGAGGTGAGAGGGTGAGGGAGCGGGGTTGAGGGAGTGAAGGTGAGGGAGATGGTGAGGGTGAGGGAGCGGGGGTGAGGGGGTGAGGGTGAGGGGGTGAGGGTGAGGAGGTGAGGGAGTGAAGGTGAAGGGGTGGGGGTGAGGGGGTGAGGAAGTGAGGTGAGAGGGTGAGGGGGTGAAAATGAGGGAGTGAAGGTGAGGGGGTGAAGGTGAGGGAGGTGAGAGGGTGAGGGAGCGGGGGTGAGGGAGTGAAGGTGAGGGGGTGAAGGTGAGGGAGGTGAGAGGGTGAGGGAGCTCGGGTGAGGGAGTGAAGGTGAGGGGGCGAGGGTGAGGGGGTGAGGGGGCGAGGGTGAGGGGGTGAGGGAGTGGGGGTGAGAGGGTGGGGGTGAGAGGGTGAGGTGAGGGGGTGAAAGTGAGGGGTGAGGGTGAGGGGGTGAAAGTGAGGGAGTGAAGGTGAGGGGGTGAAGGTGAGGGAGGTGAGAGGGTGAGGGAGCGGGGTTGAGGGAGTGAAGGTGAGGGAGGTGGTGAGGGTGAGGGAGCGGGGGTGAGGGAGCGGGGGTGAGGGAGTGAAAGTGAGGGGGTGAGGGTGAGGGGGTGAGGGTGAGGGAGGTGAGGGGGTGAGGGGGTAAGGGTGAGGAGGTGAGGGTGAGGGGGTGAGGGGGTGGGGGTGAGAGGGTGGGGGTGAGAGGGTGGGGGTGAGAGGGTGAGGAAGTGAGGTGAGGGGGTGAAGGTGAGGGAGGTGAGAGGGTGAGGGAGGTGAAGGTGAGGGGGTGAGGGTGAGGAAGTGAGGTGAGGGAGTAAAGGTGAGGGGGTAAGGGTGACGGAGGTGAGAGGGTGAGGAAATGAGGTGAGGGAGTAAAGGTGAGGGGGTAAGGGTGACGAGTGAAGGTGAGGGGGTGAGGGAGGTGAGGGCAGGTAACACATCCCCTGTACCACGTATAAGTTAATAACTCTCCACAAGACAATCATCAGCAGGTTGTCATGGAGGTTGTGCGTGTTGAATAATGGGGGTAATTAGGTTGTTAGCCTCTAAAACAAAGGTATTAATAACAGTACCGGTTGAATGGTTGTTACCTGCCAGAATAACTGTTAACACCAACGGTAATGGTGGTGGTGGTGGTGGTAATGGTGGTGGTGGTGGTGACAAAGTGTGAGACAGAAGGAGTAAATGAGTTGTTGTTGTTATCGTCTACACACACACACACACACACACACGCACACACACACACATTTATAGCTATATAGGTTATCGTTATAAACACCATATACACAAAGAGCTACACAGCCTCATGTATACATATTATATTAGCTCACCTAATGATACATTATTGCCCATTATCACCTATCATGTTCTATAATGTACTATGACCTTAAGGCGCTACCATGATGTGTTGTTACCGTCGCCGCCACCACCACCACCGTCGCCGCCACCACCACCACCACCACAACCACCATCACCACCACCACCACCACCACCACAACAACAACAACAACAACAACAGCAACAACAACAACAATAATATATATAATAATAATAATAATAATAATAATTAACGGTTTATTGAAAGAGCTTGGCAGCCAGAAGGCTGAAAATATACAGTTACATATTTGGGGAATGGGTTACGAATTACAAATAATATACAAGTAACATAAGTGACACAAATAAGACATATAATAACTTAGATGGGGAAAAGCTCAAACTACAGTTCAATTCAACATAGTGACAGTGTTACAGTATTACAAGTTATTGATAATTTTTACAATGGTTGGGACTGGGCTGTTCTTATAGCGATCAGTTCGTGCACGTATGGGCTGGATGCTGTTGTGGTGTCGAACAGCAATTCTCGGACAAGGGACCTCGGGTGGTAGTAGGAGCCGGTGTCGGGGATGGTGTAGAAGCTTCTTACCAAATTTGCAGATGAGGTCGTGGTGATGGTCAGTGAGAGTCGAAAGGGTCAGTGTGTTGAGCGCTTCTTGATATGTGGAGTAGGAGGAGGAGAGAATAATCTTGCATGCCCTCTTTTGCACTTTTTCTAGGTGTTTACGTTGTGTGGCATTTAGGGAGGAAGACCAGGTGGGGGAGGCATAGGTGAGCTTGGGAAGTATGAATGTTGTGTAAACACTGAGGAGCTCGTGTGCAGGAACTCCGAGGGACTTGAGTCGGCGGAGGAGGTGGAGACGGAAACTGGAGGATTTGACAACTTCATTGACGTGTGGTTTCCAATTTAGTTTGTTGTCTATGGTGACGCCGAGGAGCTTCGTGGAATCTACGACCTGGAGTGTGTTCGGACCTAGAGTAATGGAAGGAGGTGGGACAATGTCGGAGGAGAGGTTGATGTGCATAACCATGGTCTTGGTATGGTTGATGGTGACATGGTTGTTGGTAGCCCAGTTTTGGAGACTGTTCAATAAATCCTGAAGGGCGGTATAGTTGGGAGCAGAATTGTTGACGCTGATCCCAATGGTGGAGTCGTCGACATATTTCCAGCGAGCAGGGGCTTCTCTTAGGGCATCATTGATGAGCATAAGGAAGCAGAGTGGTCCCAGGTTCTCAACTGGCTGAGCCATGTTAATATTGTTATTATTATCCACTCTGTGAGGGGGTAAGGGGTGAGGGAGAGGTAAGGGGTGAGGGGGGGTGAGGGGGAGGTAAGGGGGAGGTAAGGAGTGAGGGGGAGGTAAGGAGTGAAGGGGAAGTAATGGACGAAGAGGAGGGGGTAAATGAGGTGAGAGGAGGAGGGGGAGGTCAGACAAAGAGTAGGAGGGGTAGGTGAGAGACGGGGAGGGTGAGAGGGGCTGAAGTTTCGGCACATCACGCCACCCAGTCACCCCGCCGACAGTGACTCAGCCAAGCCAACAAGCACCGCTCCCTGCCCCTTCTACCTTGGGATACTGGTGTGTTGCCCTTCTCTTCCTCCTCTTTCCCCTCCTCCTCTTCCTCCTCTTCTTCTTTCTCCTCTAATATTCTCTCCTACTCTTCTATTCCTCCTCCTCCTCCTCTTCATTTTTCTCCTGTTTGTCCTCCTCTTTCCTTTCTTATTCTTCCTCCTCTTCCTCTCTGCTGCGGCGTACTTGTTGTTGTTGTTACTTTTGTTGTTTGTCTGCTTCTTCCTGTTATAGCTTGTTCCTTATTCCTTCTTCTGCTTCCTTATTCGTGCTGTTGTTGCTTCCTCCTCCTTATTCGTGCTGTTATCGCTTCTTCCTCTTCCATATTCGTGCTGTTGTATTATGGACGCTGGGAGCTGTATCCCTGCTGTATTACTGTATTTGTGCTGTTCTGTTCTTGCTGCCTGTAACACTCCTGTAAAGTAAGTACAGCTGCACCCCATCAACTTAGATATGTGGGGGAGAGGAGGGGAGGGGGGCTAGAGGATGGGGGAGGGGAGGAAAGGGGAAGAATTGAAGGGAGGTATGATAGAGTAAGGAAAGGCCAAGGTAGACCCTGTGCGTGCAGTCAAGGGAGGGGGGTGGGGAGATAGGGGGAAGGGAGGGGAGGGGCCAAAGCAAAGTCTTGACTTTAGTCGAGGGGGAATGGTTAGAGGGGGGTTGATTGTGCATGAGTGGAGGGGAGGGGGTAATGGCGCAAGAGGGGAGGGGAGGGAAGAGGGAGGGGTGTCACGTGTACTGGCAGGTCACGTGTACTGGTCGACGGCAGCTTGCAGGCACATGTAACCCTGCCAACACCCCCTCCCCTCCCCCTTATCTCCCCTTCCCCCTCACCTTCCATCCCCCCTCCCCCTTTACCACATTCCTCCTTTCTACTTCCCCTCAATTCCCACTTGTTCTCATCTTTTAGTCTTCTCTTCTTCTCTCTACTTCCTCTCGTCTCTTCCTATATATATATTACTCTATCACCAAGAGAGCTCAGGTTCTCAGTCATGTTAGTATTGTTATTATTATCCACTCTGTATCTGTGTTGTTCTGGCTAAATAAACTGTTTCAATATCGATATATCAATTCATAGTCCCCCCTCCATTCTCCCTCTCCCCACTCTTTTCTCGCCCACCCCCTCCTTTTCGCCCTCTCCCTCCCTCTTCTCCCCCTTCTCCTCTCCCTCCCTCTTCTCCTCCCCCACCCTCTTCTCTTCCCCCTCCCTCTCCCACCTCCCTCTCCTCCTCCTCCTCCCTCTCCTCTTCCTTCTCCTCTCCCTCCCTCTTCTCCTCCCCTTCTCTCTTCTCCTCCCCCTCCCACCTCCCTCTCATCCTACCCCTCCCTCTCCAACCTCCCTCTCCTCCTCCTCCCCCTCCCTCTTCCCCCCCCTCCCCTCTTCCTCACCCTCCCACCTCTCCCCTTCTTCTCCAGGTGCGGACCCAGGGAGCGGGCTGTTCTGGTGGCCAGGACCCCCCCCCCCCCCCCCATTTTTTCATAAGAGAATTCCAATCTTTTTCCTTAATACACAATTGTACTCAGGCATTTTTGTATAGTAAAAAGTAGTAACTGTTGACCTCAGAATATATCAAGTGCACGTGGCCTCGAAATACCCGTGATATTAGTCAGTCTTCCCCCCCTCCCCCAGCTGGGTGGCTCACTGTGCTCGCCATGTTCTCACACCAAACTCTTCTGATCACTTCTGATTTTTAGAAGAGAAAGAGATGAAAGGGGGAGGAAGGGATTAATAGTTGGGACACTGATGAAGTGAAGGGGGAGGAAGGGATTAATAGTTGGGACACAGATGAAGTGAAGGGGGAGGAAGTAGTTTTTATTTATTTTTTTATTTATTTATTTTTTTTTTTTTACGGGGATTAGCCCACCCGGGCGGGTTCATGCCCGGGCGCAGCACACAGACATGCTTTGCAGAATATCTTGTTCACTCAAAAGATAAGACACAAACAGCCTTCATAGACCTTAAATCAGCCTTTGATGTAGCTAATAGAGACATTATACTTGAGCAACTAGCTAATTTTGGCATACAAGGTAACCTCGTGACATGGATAAAGGGTTATCTGTCCAACAGGTATGCCAGTGTTCTGTTTAGGGGAGTTAAAAGTACCAGAATGAGATCATTTGAGCTGGGCACGCCTCAGGGAGGAGTGTTAAGTCCTATGCTCTTTAATATACTGATGCACAAGCTTATTGCTGACATTCCAGTTCAGCCAAACGAAGCCGTAATATGCTATGCTGATGATATCTGCATTATGACACAAACCAAACTCAGGCTCCAAGCCTTGCTGGATGTATTTGCTCGGAGAACTGTTGAATGCGGTCTCATAATATCTGTTGACAAGACAAGGGTCCTCAATCCTCGTCCTGCTCACCCTCTGCCTCTCGACTATAACATTAACAGCATGCCCTTGGAACTATGTAGCTCCTATAAATATCTTTGAATTTGTGTGAATGATGCAAACTTTGTCAGCAACCTTCGTGACAAACTAATGCAGCGAATTAAACCCCTCAGAACCCTTGTTGGCAAGGGCTATGGAATTAACATCACCTATGCTCGTACTTTCTATCTTCACTTCATTCGTTCTGTAGTTGACTATCATGCTCTCCATCTTGTGACTTTCCGCCTAAACAACTCAACAGCCTTGAGGTAGTGCAAAATGAAGCCATGCGCATCATCCTAGGTTGCCCAAAATCAACCAGAATTGTAAACATGAGGAAAGAGCTTGGACTGCCCTCCCTATCTGAGAGGATAGCCCTACTTAATACCATGTTTTGTGTCAAAGTTTTGAAGAACAATGGTTCTCAAACTACAACTCAAACTGAGTTGATGTTCTATCTAAGTAATACCGACCATCTCGCCAACCTTCCACAAAAGACTCTCTTTGGGGCGTGGCTTCATAAAAGTGTTGCAGATCTCCTGAAACTGAATGTTCCAATCACCCCAGACGAACCTATTAATGCCATTCCTCCTTGGCTGGATATATCAGTTCCTATTAGTTACACTCCTGTTGGTGAGATGTGTCACACTAGAAACTATTAACAGACACATAGAGAGTATTAAATCAAGTGAATGTTATGCTTTTACTGATGGTTCTGTGCAGACAAACACAGGTAGAACAGGCTGTGCATATGTTATATATAAGGAAAAGGAGATGATAGTGTCAAACAAGCAAAGGCTGAACAACTGGGTCAGCACAACACAAACTGAACTAACTGGAATCTACTTAGCCACAGACTACCTCAAAGAAAATGGAGGTGGGGTGATATTCTGTGACTCTCAAAGTGCTTTGAAATCAAAATCAATGAACAGCCCGTCAGGCTCTGTGTCTAAAGTTGCATGTGATATTAAAAGGAATGTGATAACTGCCAATGAGAACAACTTTCGTATCGAATTTGTGTGGATTCCGTCCCATGTTGGAATCAGGTATCATGACCGTGCTGATAGACTGGCCAATGAGGTATGTAAGAAAGAAAATGTTGACTGTGACCTTGGTCTGTCCAATGCTGTAATTAAAAACATTCAAGTCAGAATCATGAACTCTGATCTAGAAGAAGTGAGAAATGCAGAGAGACCTGACAGTTGTAGCATTAGTAAATATGACAAATTTTGTGACAAGAGGTACCGGTATGGCCAGCATAAGGACAGAACCAGACAATGTGATGTAGTCGTGGCCAGAATTAGGTTAGGATACAGACACATCTGGCAAGTTAGTAACGCTGTACCCATACCGGAACACTCAGCATGTAAACTTTGTGATAAACCTTTAAAGCATACACTTGAACACTATATTATTGAATGTGACACTGTCAAAGACTTCAGGCCACCTGACTTATTGTATCTTGAACTATGTAATTACTTCATTGAATCAGGTGTGCTTGAGGACATTCTTGCTGTTTATCCCAAATTTGCTAGCCCACACTGATTAGTCTTCAATTAGAATATGACTCCAATGTATGTGATCCACTGACCTATATATGCTGCTGGTGAATGTGATGTATTTCCTTCTTTGTGTACGAACCTCTGTCCTGCGTGGCAGTGAACAGTGGCATTACCCACATGAATCTGACCTATATATAGTGTCAATGAATATGATGCATTCTTTGTGTACGAACCTCTGTCCTGTGTGGCAGTGGAAAGTGACATTACCCACATGAATCTGACCGACGTATATGTATGTATGTGTGCGTGTGTGCATATATATGTGCATGTACGTGTATATGTGTATGTATATACGTGTATGTATGTATATGTGTGTGTGTGTGTGTGTTTACATATATGTATATGTACTGTCAATGAATATGATGCATCTCTTTGTATACGAACCTCTGTCCTGCATGGCAGTGAACAGTGACATTACCCATATGAATCTGACCTATATACATTTATAGTTGTTAATGAATATGATGTATTTCTTTGTGTATGAACCTCTGTCCTGCGTGACAGTGAGAAGTGATTCCACCCTCAGTGTCAAGACCTGACTGAATTACTCAGAATAGGCAAACTGTACTACAAGCTCTGTCAATAAATTTGTTAAACTAAAAACCCGGGCACAGGTCACTGACCCACATCGGGGCCTGGGGGGCGCAAATGTAATAATAATAACAATAATAATAATTAGTTCATAGTAAATAAAATTTATAATAAAAATTAAAAATTGAATAATAATAACAATAATAAAAACAACACTGATAATAATAATAATAATAATAATAATAATAATAATAATAATAATAATAATAATAATAATAATAACAATATTAATAATAATAATAAAAATAACAATAATAATATTAATAATAATAATAAAAATAATAATAATAATAATAATAATAATAATAATAATAATAATAATAATAATATTAATAATAATAATAATAATAATAATAATAATAATAATAATAATAATAATAATAATAAAGAAATACAAAATTTTTAAAAAGATCAATAGTGAGTAACGATATACTTTATGTATGTTGTGTTGTCAAAGTAAGAGAAACAATTGAGTCCCTATAATTGTGTGTAAATGAGGCAGAAAGTCAGATCATCAACCTGGGACTTGGTAACATATGACAGCAGGGTCTACCATTAGACAACACATTATGCTTCCAATATCTTCCCAGGCGGTAGTACCTCCGTGTTTGGTAGCTGCCTACTACCTAGAGGGCAGGGCTGACCAACATGCTACTAATTAACTAAACTAATAATGTGTTAATGTTGTGTCTTGGGCTAGTTATTGTGGGTAATTTTTAGAGCTGTCTGGTTGGCTGTCCGTTTCGTTGGCACAGACACGAGACAGCCTACCGTATCCTATCCCATTTACGGATATATTGAAGGTCATACATCATATTCCGCTGACCCTACTGGCGGATGCTGGTCTAGGGAGGTTGTCTATTGCCTGGCCGTGTAGATCTGGGGTGGTAATGGACCTTTTGAGATTTGGTAACTTTTTGGGAACCATGTATGGTTGTTGTCGTTATCTAGTGGGAGTCTTTGAAGGAGTTCTTGCTCTGATCGTTCTATCTTTTGCCAGACTCTGCTGACCAGTGGTGAAAGTATGAGGGGGTAGTTGTGATGGAGGTATGAGGGGGTAGTGGTGGTGGGGGATAAGGGGGTAGTGGTGGTGGGGAGGAGGGAGTAGTGGTAGTGGGGGATGAGGGGGTAGTGGTGGTAGGGGGTGAGGGGGTAGTGGTGGTAGGGGGTGAGGGGGTAGTGGTGGTGGGGGATAAGGGGGTAGTGGTGGTGGGGGGTGAAGGAGTAGTGGTGGTGGAGGTATGAGAGGGTGGTGGTGGGATAAGGGGGTAGTGGTGGTGGGGGATGATGAGGGTAGTGGTGGTGGTGGGATAAGGGGGTAGTGGTGGTGGGGAGGAGGGAGTAGTGGTAGTGGGGGATGAGGGGGTAGTGGTGGTAGGGGGATCAGGGGGTAGTGGTGTGATGGGGGATGAGGGGGGGGGGGGAGAGTATCTTCCCAGGTGACAGTACCTTGGCCTCGGGTGGGTTATCAGTGGTGGGTACATTTTGGCAACGCCCCCCCCCCCCACCACACTTGACCCCCTCCCTTAGCTCCCAACCCTTTCACCACCCCTCTCCACTCGACCTCCCTCCCGACCCTTTCGAACCCTCCCGACCCTCTCACCTCCTCCCGACCCTCTCACCTCCTCCCGACCCTCTCATCCTCATCTCAACCCCCTCACCCCCCCACAACCCTTTCACCTTCACACAATCCTCACCTCACCCCCACCCGCAGGTTAGGTTAGGTAAGGTTAGATGATTCCAGTGTGTCTTTGAGAGGGATTGAGGAAGGAGTGAAACAAGCCAGAATAAACAAGAGATAATTAGCGTAGTGGACAGGTGAAGCAGCTGCCACATACACCCTTAGGCAGCCACCAGTGTTAACCCGTGTCACTGAATAACCCAGCAAGACCGGACAACTTGCCTGCTGCACTAATTGGTTTATATATCATCACCAGTCAATGTTGTTGGACAGACAGCTTGAATATGACACTATTACCACCCGGGAAACGAACCAACGACTTGATATATGATGGGCGAGTCTGCCAAGTATCACCTCATACCTGGATAAGACCTGGACAAGCACTGGACAAGAACTGGACAAGAAGTGGACAAACACTGAACAAGAACTGGACAAGAACTGGACAAACACTGAACAAGCACTAGCACTGAAAAAACTTGTAGTGATTGTTTATCAGACGAAAGCTTACAGCCAAGAGAAGAACAGCACATATAGCAGTGACGGAACCCTGACAACGGGGGTTAATTGTTATGACCCGTTGTGAACTCTACTCTGTAATCCTTTTGAGCTACCGCTCACAGGATGAGCGTGGGGTGCACAATAAAGTAGCCGCTGTAAGAGGCAAAATCATCAAGCGCAGGTATACACCCACGCAAGTTGACACACCCTACAGTGACATTAAGATCTGACCCAGGAGAGGTCACGGACAAGGCACCTGAGTTAGCCCGGCGTTATGACCGTGTTACTCAAGAATCTATACCTGGGCAAACATAGCTGTCCAGACCTGACCCAAAGGAGAGGTCACGGTCACTGTAACAGCCATCCGGGCGGTTAAAGGAGTAATCAGACTCTTCACGTTAAACTCAACGGTATAATTCAGTCAAACTTGTTGAATACGACTCATTTTAGTATTTCACATAAATCATCCATAGGCAATCATACATAAATGTTTAATCCAATATATATTTACATAAGAATCATAGCTATGTAATTAGTCTAATCTTAACACTTACAATGAGTACTTAATTTGCCATATTTTTATGTCGTCACAATGATAAACGATGCAATGGACACAGTCTACCTGTGTACACAATAAGTACAAGTTAAAAGTCTTCAGGAGAAACAGGTTAGGTGTTGGTGGTGTGATGGGGATAGCTACAGTGAGGCACTGGCGGTGCCCTGCCGGGCATCATGTGATCAGGTCGGCTATTCAAACTCGCTGCGGCAGGCATATTATAAGCAAACAAGCTCCCTTACTACCAGCCAGCACCTCACCTCCTCTAGGTCTCTCATCTTCCACCATCTCAACGCACTACACACTGTGTACGGGCAGGCACACCCAATAAACATGACATGACTTGCAGCCTAACATAATGTTTGTTTATGAGTCATCATAATTCAGTACCGCTTGTGGTAACAGTCACAATGAACCAGAGTTCTCACCGCCGCGTCATTAGCTAACCCAGTGACATGACAGTGTGACTCAAGAAGCTACCCTCCAGCCAGTACACCTGTCACCTGGCCTGACACACCCAGATTAGTGACGACATCTTCAGGCTCGTGACCGTCAATATAGAGGCCCTGCAGCTCCCTCCTTGAACTTTAGCATTCGGATTACTATTATAACAAGGAGGAGCCCGACAGCTCCTTCCCAGAGACAGAACTCAGAAGAAGACGGAAGTAACGCTCGTCACTGGTCGAGGTCGGGAGGGAAACTTCCCTCCCCAGTACCGAACCCCAGATAGCAGAGTCTCCCACAGGAGACATAGTCCAGCAGCACCCGCTGGGCCTCCCTCAGGTCACACGTGAGTCTTTGTCAGAGCGATCCATAGGGTGAGTTACTTACGGTGGGAAGTGTATCCATTTCATGTTTGTTGTCCGAGAGTCATTGTCTAGTAACGTCGATATATTAATGTGTACATGCCATTGAGTTTATTAATAGATAGTTGAATTGAAGGCGGTGTTTAGAAGGACTTCCCCTAAGAATGTATCAACAGTCAAATAACTAACGGCCACTCGACCAAACATCCTCTCTTTACACCCTACAACTAAATATTCTTCCTATATCTTCAGTATAAGAACCCCTTATTACACACTGAACAAGCTCTATCACTGAACAGGCATGAACAAGCACTGAACAAACACTGAACAAACAATGAACAATTACTAGCACTGAACAAGCACTGAACAAACACTGAACAAGCACTAGCACTGAACAAACACTAGCACTGAACAAACACTAGCACTGAACAAGCACTGAACAAGCACTAGCACTGAACAAGCACTGAACAAGCACTGGGATGACCAACAAGGTTTAAGATATTTATGCAGCATTGTCAGTGAAAAGCAGATGAAGATGATTTGTTGGCGGTCGCTGCAAAAGACAGACAAACAGACAAAGGCAGAGGGGCAAACAGACAGCCAGAAGAGAGAGAGAGAGGAATCACTTTACCAGAGAGTTTGTACAGAATGTGTTGTGTCGCTAGAGTGAGGTTACCGTGGCTCTCCCAGCACAGGTGTTCCTCCACCCGTTAAACAGCTTCTCGCTCACTCCTTTGTTCAGTTTAACCGACCGAGGCCATTGTGACGTCGTCAAGGGTAAACAAACTTTAATGAGAGGTAGTTGCTGTTGGTGGTGAATTAATATAAGGCCATGGCTAGGCTGTGGTGGCCATGGCTAGGCTGTGGTGGCCATGGCTAGGCTGTGGTGGCCATGGCCCTCACAGCTCAGAATGATTCCTCTCTATGACTCCGTCTTTGTTACGTTTGTTTAAGTAACTTTCGTGTTATATGAAATAAGTTGGGTAAGGTAGTGTTACTTTTGTGTAAGTATTTTGTGTGTGTGTATATAAGGTTATATAAGGTGAGTTACGTTTGCTTATATATCGTTCGTTACTTTAAATGAACCAAAAAAGTCAAGGATTTTTTTTATATGAATGAAAAATAACAGAGACTGTATTACAAATATAAAATAAATATATGAAAATATAAGGAAACATTACATTTAATTTTCGAACTGTCCGCCATTACCGTGTGCCGTATAGTGGATCACCCCGTGTACCGTATAGTGGACCACCCCGTGTACCGTATAGTGGACCTCTGTACCGTATAGTGGACCCCCTTTACTGTAAGAAGGGGAAAACTGCAACACCTCGGGCCAGATTTCCCGACATTCATCAGACGTGCCAGTGCCACAACACCCGACATAATCCTCTCTAACAACGAGGCCGTCCTGAACAGGCACGTTACCGCCGGACCCATCACTACCAGCGATCACCTGCCAGTCGTCGTGACGCTCTCATCCAATCCATTATGATCCCCGCCAACATCAGGTCAAACCTCAAACGGGCAGACTGGGACTCCTTCAAGGAGTCTCTCAGTCTCAAGCAGGGGAGAAACCTGGAAGAAGCCAGCCCCTATGACATCGACGACGCGGTCGAACAACGGTACGCGGATGTGAAGACGGAGATGGACAACAACATCCCGACCACCACTCACAGGACCACTCTCCATCCTCACACTAGTCACCAGCTGAGGCAGCTCAGTGTCCAGTACGATCACGTGAGACAGCTAGCCAGTATCCGCGGGTGGACGCCAGAGCTGAGAGACCGGTACCGAGAGCTACAGACGGACATCCAGCAAAAGAGCAAACGCCTACATGAACAAAAGTGGGCCGCCTTGGTGTGGGAGGCAGCCAACAATTACCGCGATTCTGCTGCCTTCTGGAAAGGGATCAAGAGACTGATGGGTTCCACCTCTAGCACGGTCCCTTACCTGCTCGACCAAAACAACGTGAAAATATTCGAGGAGGAAAACCAAGAACAACTATATCGGCGATATTTACGGAAGATCTTTACCATTAGTAAACCGGAGAACGAGGGCTTCGACAGGGAGTTTGAGGAGGACATTTTAGGTCAGTTGTGGGACCATCAGCACCTGCTCCAGCCGCTCCCAGGGACTGACTTCACTAGACTGGTGGACGGAAGCTACCTTAACGGAGCGCATAGTTCCTGCAGATGTGTCAGCCATCATAAAAGGGTTTAAAAACAAATCACCTGGGCAAAGCCATATTAACAAGAAGATCCTGGCTCAACTCCCGGACAACATGATAGAGAGGCTTGCTCATATATGCAACGCCTGCCTCGCCTCTGGATACTTCCCTAAGATGTTCAAAATCGCCGTTATCCGTTTCATACCAAAAGCAGGGAAGCCTCCAAACAAAGTCAAGAACTTTCGACCAATATCGCTGATAGAGGTACACTCGGAAACCATATTCTCTAGCCCACCTGGGTCGGTGCTGGAGGTTAGTACAGTGTCCTTTCTGGACGGGGGCCCACTCTAACTATCACGAGGTAACACACACACACGAACACTCACACAGTCATAGTACGGCTGTACAGATGATATTATGTATAAATATTGTATATGGCATTTTATACTCTGCATTATCTTCATTATATATGAACACGAAGAAAAATTTACCATAGGTTGTAGTTACGAAAGTATGAATGGAAATAAACACTTCCAAACCACCCAGTGAATCCACACAACGTTTACAGCGCTTGTGGCCAGACCACCATGATTCCACCACACCCCATCTATATCTTTTATTTCCCATCATTCGCATAAGTATATGAAAAATCGTGTTTAATTTAACTACATATTTCAAAAACCCCAAATTACATGTGGATCAGTCACTCCTCATTTGACACACTTATAGTGTAATACTTTGACCATCCCACCTGGGCACATGGAGGCCCACGGTAACTCTCACGGGGCAACATCCTTGCCTTTGTTGAGAAGAGTTAAATATATATATATATATATATATATATATATATATATATATATATATATATATATATATATATATATATATATATATATATATATATATATATATATATATATATATACTTTTCCTCACCCTAGCAAACTAGTTAGCAATAGCATAACCAAACAGCCTCGCAAGGACCAATAGGTCTGGATATAATGCATGTGCACGCGCTAAAAGATCTAGTATATTTTCCTAATGTCTCATTGCCCATGGGTTTTCTTACAGTTTGGCTGTGAGTTTTCTATTTTGTCTACCTGCCAGTTCAACAGGACTGCTAGCCATCCTCCCAGCAACTCATATGCCATCCCAGACCCACAGCCTATATGTATGGTGCAAGACCGCAGTCCAATACATAAAAGTCAGCCAGTCAAGCGTTGGTTTGAGGCGCACCCGCAGAGTATTCTATTGGACTGGCCCCCTCAAGGAGCCGATTGTAATCCAATAGAAAATCTATGGGCGCATATGATTGTTGAATGGGATGTTGAGGAGAAAACGAGTGAGGCAGTGAGGAGACACGCACATAATGTGTGGGAGGGAATAAGGAGGAGGCCGAACATCTGCAGCAATCAGGTAGATTCCATGCCCACCAGATTGCATGAAGTTATAGCAGCAGATGGAGGTCGGACACGGTATTAACCTGTGGTCAAGAAATAAATCTCCGCCCACGACGGTGCCTTGTAGGGGGTGGCGGGGGAGTTAGCTCTCTGGTGTAACCTCGTTGGGGCCACATACACTTCGTTTCCTAACTCTCGGGAATTTGTCCAGGTATTTCACTGTGGTTTTACGTCACTTCGCATAAATATGCTTACAAAATCTATGCATTAATATGCATAACTCTTGGGAATCTGTCCAGACATTAAATATATGTTATATACTACAATAATCACATAGATATGTTTACAATGTTTATGCATAATAAATGTGAAAAATATTTTTGGGTTTCAATTAACCAATAGTCAAGCCTACAATACAATCTTGATGCTCTAAGTAGTGCATGTATGTGTTAAATAGCGAGTAACTGATCCACATTATTTGTGTAAATAAAGAAATGAAAAGCAAGCACCTAGCCATATGGATATAGTTACACGGAAGAAGGGAAATAAGGATGAGCCATGGTTTTGATGGAAACAATGTGCTCTGGGACGATGCTCACAATGACGAATGGGAGAAACCTCTTTATGTAACATCTTACCTACTAAGGATGAAGCTTAATTTTACAGAACACACACACACACACACACACACACACACACACACAGTGTAACTTTGTGTGACGCGTTGTCTGACTTGGGGTGGCTTTGAGCGAACCATACACGTGATATTACAATTTATATATCCTTCCTGTCCATGATTTACAACAATAACTATAGGGCAAAAGTTACAATATTATACTAGTAACACTGTCATGTAGTGACACTATGACTAGTTACCAAGATACAGAGCACGATGAACATAACATGATAATGATAGTGAAGCCTGGAAGGGTTCATATCATAACTTGTGTGTTCGTGCGTATGTTGCCCCGTGAGAGTTACCGTGGGCCTCCATGTGCCCAGGTGGGATGGTCAAAGTATTACACTATAAGTGTGTCAAATGAGGAGTGACTAATTCACATGTAATTTAAGGTTTTTGAAATATGTAGTTAAATTAAACACGATTCTTCATATACTTATGCGAATGATGGGAAGCATCGTGGTCTGGCACACACACACACACACACACACACACACACACGTTGTGTGGACTCACTGGGTGGTTTGGAAGTGTTTATTTCCATTCATACTTTCGTAACTACAACCTATGGTATTTTTTCTTCGTGTTCATATATAATGAAGATAATGCAGAGTATAAAATGCCATATACAATATTTGTACATAATGTCATCTATACAGCCGTACTATGACTGTGTGAGTTCGTGCTCGTGTTGCCTCGTGATAGTTAGAGTGGGCCCCCGTCCAGAAAGGACACTGTTCTAACCTCCAGTACCGACCCAGGTGGGCTAGAGATTATGGTTTCCGAGTGTACCTGCCAAAATCTTCAAAAAAATTGTAAACAAGTGGTTGCGGATGTATCTGGAGGACGAAGACGTGCATAATCCCCGTCAGTACCGAGTCACATCCACCGCCATAGCTCAGGTCTACGAGCAGATTGCCAATGCCATGACTGACGGCCTGCAGTGCAACATAGTACTGAGGGACGTCAGCAAGGCGTTTGACAAAGTTTGGCACACGGGGCTGCAGTATAAGATCATACAGCTGGGGCTACCCGAAAACCTGACGCACCTGCTGTGCAACTTCATTACGGACCGCAGAGCCAAAATCAAGATGCAAGAACATTTTGGAGAAGAATTCTCACTCGAGCGGCGTGCCTTAGGGCTCTTGTCTCTCACCAACCCTTTACACACTCTACACGGCTGACCTGCCACCCCCAATCGTCGGCAGCGAGTACGTCATGTATGCCGACGATGTAACACAGATCGTCACCTGCCCAGGAAGGTCCACAGCAAGGATGGCGCGACTCACTGCTCGGGCAATAGAGGAGATCTCGGAGTATGAAAATAAATGGAAAATAAAAACAAACAAAACGAAATTCGAGGTCATACCCATAGCCAAATTCAAGCCGGCGCCATTGATGATCGAAGACGAAGAGATTGAGTGCTCTAAACAAGGCAGGTTGCTCGGCCTCATCTCTCGGACGGGCATTATTCCCCACGTGAAAGACAGACTAAATAAAGCCAAAGTCTCCGCAGCCAAATTAAAACGTTTTAAACTGATGACCGAGAAGATACAAGTTCACCTGTACAAGGCGCTGGTGAGGCCTGTGTTGGAGTACCCATCTATACCACTCGTCACACTCGGGAAGACTAGACTACAACAACTACAGAGCTTCCAAAACAAGTGTTTGAGGTCAGCCAGTGGCCAAGCGCCACCCTACCAGGAGACAGTGGAAACCATCCACCTAAGAAATAAAACAGAGGCCCTCAACGTCAGGTTCCATCGCCTTGGGAAGAAGGTTTGGGACAAGCTCCTGGACGACCCTCACAGCCCAGACCACCTAAGTGGGGAAGACTGAATCATCTTAAATCTCGCATACACGCCACACAACGAGAAGCATTCGACGTAAAATGGACACACCTGAAACAACGGGGCAGCGTCACACTATGCCACTATGACGCTGTAACCGGTGACTCCAACTGCCACTACAAAGAGTATCAATCTCTGACTCGATCTCAACAGATTATATACATGAGACTGCGCCTAGGGTACAGGTACCTATGGGAGTACATTGGCAACCCTGAGCCTGACCGCACTGTTTGTAAACTTTGTGGCCAACCCGACTCTAACACCCTCCCTCACTACATCCTCACTTGCCCTATGACCTCCTCCTACAGGTCCCCAGCCGTTACCAACACCTCTTCCCTCCCTGACCAGATATCCCTCCTCCTAGTCACAGGCCTGGCACTTGACATTATTAGGGACCTGCCACGCTTTGCCATAAACAGATGAAATGTACCGGGAATTTCCCCCTCCCCCACACACTCATCATTCTGTCACTTTATGTAACTTGCTGACAAAACCCATGACCCTTCAGGCTTCCACGCCCTTAATGCATGAGTCATAAAGGCAAGCATGAACTCCGCATGCTTCCCAGTTGGGCACTGTAAACGCTTCTGCGCTTCACCTTGCACAAGATGTAAGGGGGTTGCCCAATAAACTAGCCCCCTCCGGGGCAATCTGTAAAAAAAAAAAATCAACGGAGGGCGACCCCACGCTTGGTGGCCCCGGAGTCTGCCCGCATTACAACAACCCAACCCGCGACCCATCTATGTCCGCCACAGTGATCCACCTTATATTAAAACTTAGATGATATAAGTTCACATTTAACAAGTCAAAATCTAGTGAGTCCATAACGTAATACAGTATAAGATTTGAATAAACTTGTAATTGTAAAATCAATCTAGTCATTGTCTACTAAAGTAACCATTGTGCAACCTCATTCTAAATCCTAGGTTAGCTTAATTAACGAACAAACTCTGTAATATGTAAAACAAGGGGTGTCGTCCCCCTCTGTTTAACTCATTAAGCTTCTTTTCCAACCTTTCCCCCCACGACAATATGTTGTGACTTCTCCATCCCTCATGTCTGGCTGTGCCTTGAGCCCCAGCAGGCTTTCCATCCTTTACCCACCACAATAAAAAAAATAAAAATATAAAATTAATAAAAAAAATACTGGACGACCCCGTAAACTGTATAGTGGACCATCCCATAAACTGTATAGTGGACCACCCCGTGTACTGCATAGTGGACCACCCATGTACTGTATAGTGGACCAGCCCGAGTACTGTATAGTGGACCACCCCGTAAACTGTATAGTCGACCACCCCGTGTCCTGTGTAGTGGACCACCCCGTGTACTGTATAGTGGACCACCCCGTGAGCTGTATAGTGGACCACCCCGTGTACTGTGTAGTGGACCACCCCGTGTACTGTGTAGTGGACCACCCCGTGAGCTGTATAGTGGACCACCCCGTGTACTGCGTAGTGGATCACCCCGTGTACTGTACAGTGGACCACCCCGTGTACTGTGTAGTGGACCACCCCGTGTACTGTGTAGTGGACCACCCCGTGTACTGTATAGTGAACCACCCCGAGTACTGTATAGTGGACCACCCCGTGTACTGCATAGTGGACCACCCATGTACTGTATCGTGGACCAGCCCGAGTACTGTATAGTGGACCACCCCGTAAACTGTATAGTCGACCACCCCGTGTACTGTGTAGTGGACCACCCCGTGTACTGTATAGTGGACCACCCCGTGAGCTGTATAGTGGACCACCCCGTGTACTGTGTAGTGGACCACCCCGTGTACTGTGTAGTGGACCACCCCGTGAGCTGTATAGTGGACCACCCCGTGTACTGTGTAGTGGATCACCCCGTGTACTGTACAGTGGACCACCCCGTGTACTGTGTAGTGGACCACCCCGTGTACTGTGTAGTGGACCACCCCGTGTACTGTATAGTGAACCACCCCGTGTACTGTATAGTGGACCACTCCGTGTACTGTATAGTGCACCACCCCGTGTACTGTGTAGTGGACCACCCCGTGTACTGTACAGTGGACCACCCCGTGTACTGTGTAGTGGACCACCCCGTGTACTGTATAGTGGACCACCCCGTGTACTGTACAGTATAGTGACACTGTACTTTAGTTTTATTGCCAATGTTTGAGCTATGGCAGCCACCACCAACCTAACCTAACCATAACATCAATGATACAGCTGCCTTAACTGCACTTTGTGTGTTTAATGGTTGGATCACCAGACATACTTGTGTTTGTCTGTCTGTCTCTTGTTGTTTTCTTTGTGTACAACTACTGTGATAATGGTTACTGTCAAGACCCAAACGTTAAAAGAGTGGGTGTTTGTGGGTGTTTTGTAAATGAATAAATAAAACTCCAAAGTCTTATTCTCCGGCTCTAAAAGTTCTAGATGTGCTCCTTTTTGTGGCGCTGCAGACATCAAAGTGACAGCATATCATACTAAACTTGTAAAATTGTCCAAAGTTGCTGGCATTGGTGGAACAAAAACATTTATTTCTGACATAGCCCCAAGGACACACACACACACACACACACACACAAAGCTCGATATCATCAGTTGCCGACGTGTCATACAGAGCGTCCAGGCGGAGTCAATTAGTATAGTTAAAGCCCCGAGCGTTGTGAACTAATGAATCCATCTGAGAGAAGAAACAAACACGATGACGTCACGACCAACAGCTATTGACAGTGTGACGCCACCTTGGACCCTCCCCCCCCCCCCCCCCTCCCACCATGTTAAGGATAATCTAGTAATACTCTACACCAGTGGTTCTCAACCTTGTTTGCCCCATGCACCCCTTTCACCATATGTCAGAATGTCATTCCCCCCTCCTTTCCAAGATTGTCTGCCTCAAAAAGTGCATTCCAAATAATATGCATATAATACTGAAAATCCTTTATTTTTTCCATATTAGTACATATACATTTACAATTTTACATGGATTATTTTTATAGTGGAGTTTTACAAATTAAATGCCAATTGAAAATGTTGATGAATTTATAAAACTTGAATAAAAGTAAAATAGTGTTTTTTATATTTATAATGAATTACTTAACAGACCAAACTGAAGCATAATGCAATAAACAAAAAGTTCAATAGAATACCAGGATATTGTAAATTTGTAATTAATTTTATTCAGATGAAGATTACAGTCAATGAGAAACCTGTGATTGTTTTTTCTTCGCCAATTCTGGGATACGCGGAGGAGTGCTTGAAAGGGCACAACGCAGGTCATTTTCTACCTCTAATCTACTACGTTGCTTCGTTTTAATTTGCAACAGAGTTGAAAAGCCTGACTCACAAAGATATGTCGACACAAACGGAAGCAATGCAGGGATAGCTGTTTCTGCCACTTTTGGGTAGGAATCGCACATCAAGGGCCAAAATTCTGTGATTGATTTCTCATCGAATATATATCTTGCTCCCGAATCAGTTTCCCCCCCCCCCCCCCTGAAAACCTGAATTCCCCCCCTGGGGGGAATTCTCCCCTGGTTGAGAACCCCTGCTCTACACCATAAGTTAATCCTTGAGACTTTATGAACGGTGTTTAATGACCCTGAGACACTCGAAGTACCTACAACACACCTCACCCAAAGTGTGACCCAACTCGCGCACGACGTCACCAGGTAGAGAGGCCGCCCCCTGGTGTGTGTGTCGGTGTAGTAAGTATATATGGTTCTCATCTTAACCCTCTAGTGACCTTGAAAGAAGAGTCGGGATGAATGAAGGACCTTAAGTACTTTAACGTGCTCAGGTGCAAAACCCCCTTCCCCACCCCTTCACCCCCTCCCCTCCCTCCTGTCACCCACTTCCCTCTACTTAACCACGTGGACCTGCATGAGCGGGGGGATGGGGGAGGGGGGGTGTGATATATCCAGGCCAATTTATGTGTTGATGGTGGATGCGTTGCCAGGTGTCGCCAGTCTTGCATCCCTTCCACCACCCACCACCACCATCCCCTACCATCACCACTCTCTCACCATCAACACCACCACCTTCCTTACCATCACCACCTCCCCTACCACCACTACCACCTTGCCGCCAAGGTGTACTCCAACCTATGCCTAATGATCATTCAACTTTCTATACATCCCAACACCCACAATACACCCGCCACACACCCACAATACACCCTCCGTACACCCACCTCACACCCGCCATACACCCACCATGCACCCAAAATACACCCACCACACATCCACCCTACACCCGCCATACACCCACCATACACCCACAATACACCCGCCATACACCCACCATACACCAGACAACACCAACATGTCCACACCTCAGCGGGTCAGTACAGTTCTATCCTTGTCCTATAAATACCTCCTCCTTAAGACATGTTAATAAGTATTGACCTGAGCGAGCGGTGAGATGTAGCAGTTCACGATGAATGAGTCCGTCTCCCACACTAAGTCGAGTCAATGGATGAAGTAAAGTGTGAAGAGATCTTGATGCTGGTGCGTAGATTGGTGGTGCGGGAACTGGACTTGAAGAATGATGGTGGAATTTGGAGGGACTTGGGGTTGGTGGATAGTGCAAGAAGAAAAGCGAGGAAATTGGAAAATAGTAATAGAATGCTAGGTCTTGGGGCTCAACACAAGTGCTTCTGTTTTCTCATATTTGTGTTTCAGCTAATTTTCGTTTTAGTTATATTTATGTCAGGTGTTTGTATGTTTAGCAAGTGTTGCAATTTTATGCCTTACATTTTCGGGTCTTGTGTCCCTGCCAATGGTGGGAGTCTAGGGCAGGTACTTGTGTTTCTGCTAAGAACATCCCGTCTTTTTATGATCAAATATTGTAAGTACTAGGGCTGCCAAGGTTGTCATTGGGGTAACGTTGCATCTTTCAAGGTAAATTATACAGTAAGCGGCCGTCACCTGCACTACAATACCTCAGGTGAGCGTGACGTAGTTGCCTTCATTCATCCATGCTCTTCACTCACTCGCTTTCATTCTTCATTTATTTCTTTCAAGGTCACTAGAGGGTTAAGGTGAGGACCATATACTACACCCTCATCTCTGCCAGTTGCTGTTTAATGCTGCTGTTGTTGGTGTTGTTGTTGGTGATGTTGTTGGTGTGTTGGTGTTGTTGTTGGTGTTGTTGTTGTTGTTGGTGTTTTTGTTGGTGATGTTGGTGTTGTTGTTGTTGGTGTTGCTGGTGTTGTTGGTGATGTTGGTGTTGTTGTTGGTGTTGTTGTTGGTGTTGCTGTTGGTGTTGTTGTTGTTGGTGATGTTGTTGGTGAAGTTCTTGGTCATGTTGTTGGTGATGTTGTTGGTGATGTTGTTGGTGATGCTGTTGGTGTTGTTGGTGTTGCTGTTGGTGTTGTTGTTGGTGATGTTGTTGGTGAAGTTCTTGGTCATGTTGTTGGTGATGTTGTTGGTGATGCTGTTGGTGTTGTTGGTGTTGCTGTTGGTGTTGTTGTTGGTGATGTTCTTGGTCATGTTGTTGGTGATGTTGTTGGTGATGCTGTTGGTGTTGTTGGTGATGTTGTTGGTGATGTTGTTGTTGGTGTTGTTGGTGATGTTGTTGGTGCTGTTGGTGATGTTGTTGGTGATGTTGTTGGTGTTGTTGGTGATGTTGTTGGTGATGTTGTTGGTGTTGTTGTTGTTGGTGATGTTGTTGGTGATGTTGTTGGTGATATTGTTGGTGATGTTGTTGGTGATATTGGTGATGTTGTTGGTGTTGTTGGTGATGTTGTTGGTGTTGTTGTTGGTGATGTTGTTGGTGTTGTTGGTGATGTTGTTGGTGTTGTTGTTGGTGATGTTGTTGGTGTTGTTGGCGTTGTTGTTGGTGTTGTTGGCGTTGTTGTTGGTGATGTTGTTGGTGATGTTGTTGGTGTTGTTGGTGATGTTGTTGGTGTTGTTGGTGATGTTGTTGGTGTTGTTGTTGGTGGTGTTGTTGGCGTTGTTGTTGGTGATGATGATGTTGTTGGTGATGTTGTTGGTGATGTTGTTGGTAAAATCCAATTTTAGTGAACGTGTAAGGTAGCTGTCGGTGTCACTGCCCAGTGTGGGCCAATAAGCCCGCTGCAGTTTCCTTCATTCTTATATTCTTATGTGTTGATGTAAGAGGACGAGGGGCCATGGCCAGCAATATCCACCCCCAGACACACACCAAGTCACGTATCACAGCCCCAGATGGTGTTGTAACTGATGCATTCTGTACCAGCTGCTACTTCTACTGTTACTACTACTACAAATTTCGTCCTGCTGTTGGTGGTGATGGTAGTGTAATAATAATGGCTGCCCCTCGTGTAACGAGTGATGGCCAGCCCAAGGGCCACCTAGGCGTGAATTTGTTTAAGGCGTAGAAGCTGTAGCCAACACAACAACCACACCCTGAGTTAACGAGCTGCATGACCCAGTGTCAAGGAATAGTCCGACAAGACCGGACAACTCGCCAACTGCACTGGCTAACCATTACCCCGGAACACGATCCGCAAATCGATTAATATCCAGGGTCTCAATTACTGCTGGATAGACAGAGGCAAATGACGTAAAGAAACTTGCCCATAGATTCAGCCTGCCCGGGGGTCGAACCCTGGTACGTTCGCTTGCGAGGCGAGCATGCTGATCATTTCACCACAGGTCATCGGTAGTTATACGTCACAATAAATAAACGAGAGAGAGAGAGAGAAGGAGAGAGAAAAAGAAAGAGAGAGAAGGAGAGAGAGAGAGAAAGAGAGAGAAGGAGAGAGAGAAAGGTTTTAACTCCTTTTTTATATCTCGACTAAAGCAAAAATTCGATTATTTTTTGCTATGGAGACATAATTAACGAAAAGGCGTGTTGGATCACCTGAATATTAGCCCTCACCTTAAATTTACCTGATGATTAACACACTAACAGGTTAGGTTAGGTTAAGTCAGTCTAGGTTAGGTTAGGTTAGCTCTGGTCAGGTAAGGTTTGTTAAGGTTGAGTTAGGTTATTGTTAGGTTATTGTTAGATTAGATTAGGTTAGGTTAGGTTAGGTTAGGTTAGGTTAGCATTAGAGTGATTTATGATAAGGTGAAATAAGCTGTGAGGTTGATATTGAGGTGATACAGCTTGGGTGCATGAGTCAGCAGTAGAGACAACTTGGCAGGTATTATTGGCAATATGTTCAAGTATAAAAATATATTTCCATTGTGAAAATAACAGCACGAAAATCAGGCAGTGAATAATGTGTAAAGATTAAATAAATATTAAAGTAGAGAGCAGATTGGTGAGGCAACAACTGGCGAGTCATGGACCACATATCTTATCTTTTTTAATCAATCAATAACAAAATTGAAAAATATAAGATAAATAAGATAAGGCAACCACAAGGAAATATTTTTACTAAATAATAACAATACTAATAATAATAAAGACGAGACCAACAACAATTTAAAAATATTCAAATTGTCTATAATGAAAATAACTAACATTGGGTCTTATGAAAAAAAAAATTTCTGTTCCAAATTTTTTAAACTTTCAATAAAGATACAGTTTTTCGTGCTGATTTCCAATGTGAAACTCATATTTTGCCGAAATGCTTTATTTGTGACTTACGGGTCTATGAATCACAAGTGCTGGCCAGAGGAGAATGACACGACTAATTCCGGGCATTAAGAACCTTGAGTACAGAGAGAGGGGAAGTGATCGATGATAGTGAGAAAATAAGCAAAGCATTAAACAGCTGCTTCTTATCAGTGTTACGAGTTGGGGATTTAGAATATAGTTAAAAGTCTACCCAGATCCCAACAGGCAACAACAATTAAAAAAACAAAGACAATCGGACTATAAAAGGGTAGACAAAGGATGCGAGTTTTTGTTGTGTATAATAAAGTACCATAAATTCCTTAACAAAATATTCAGCTTTCTATAATTTACCCTTAACCATACTTAACCTAAACATTAACAGTATATATATATATTTATACAACATACAACAATTTTGAAGCAAGTGGACGTGGGGGAGGCAATATAAGATTACAAACACTTAAGTGCGGAGCTGAGATGGCTGACGAGTATTGTAGAAGACGGTAGGTCGTCACTGTGCCGTAGGTTTCCAGGATAGGTGATCCTGTGGTCACTTCCCAGAGTGAACTGAACTCTCATCGAACTAGAGCTGATGAGGAAGACTTTGAGGAGGTGACCCAACAACCAGGATATGGAGAAGGGAAACCCCGGAGTGGTAACTAAGACGAGTCATACTCGTGTTTCGTCCCTAAATGGCGTTGCTCGTGGTGCTGGGTAGGTAGATCAAGACAATAGTTGGCGTGGTTCGTAGTGATGGGTAAGTAGATCATGACAATTGATGGCGTGGTTCGTAACAGCAGTTTTCACAGAAGAATGTCACGAGGAAATGCCAGAGGTGGAACTGATATTTAGGGGAAATGAAGAAGAGAAATTAAAGAATATCACTATTAGAAAAGAGGACGTTCTTAAGAAGATACATAAATTAAAGAAGACAAAATCATCAGGGCCAGATGAAATTTTCCCTCTAGTTTTGAAAGAGTGTAAGGAACAGATTAGCGGACCCCTCGTAAACTTATTTACAAAATCATTGGACACGGGAGTTGTGCCAGACTTGTGGAAACAGGCAAATGTAGTACAGTACCCATATTCAAAAAGGGAGACAGAGCATCAGCGTCAAATTACCGGCCGATTAGTTTGACATCAGTAGTGGGGAAATTTCTTGAATCAATTATAGCAAATAGCATCCGATCGCATTTAGAGAAAAACAAATTAATCTACGACTCTCAACAAGGGTTTACAAAGGGAAAATCTTGTCTAACAAATCTGCTGACGTTTTTCAGTTAAGTTCTTCGAGGTAGTAGATAATGACGAAAATTACTGTTATTTACTTAGACTTTAGCAAAGCGTTTGACAGAGTACCGCATCAGAGGCTTCTGAGAAAAGTTAAGGCTCATGGTATCGAGGGGAAAGTTTTGAATTGGATAAAATCATGGCTCACCGATAGAACACAGCTTCAAACACAGGTTGGATGGATATATGATTGATTTTGCCGCTTGCAGCGGCTACTTTATTGTGCACCCCACACTCATCCTGTGAGCGGTAGCGCAAAAGGATTACAGAGTAGGGTTTACAAAGGGTCATAATAATTAACCCCGGTTGTCAGGATATTATGGCACTGAATGTTACACAGTATTTCATTTACATTTTTTGTTTAGTTCTATACATAAAGGGTAACTTATTCACAAATGCGTGAGAACAGGCGTGTGAGGCAGTATGTCTGGCCTCACACTTTGTTATTCACATTTACGTGGGAGGTATTCAAGCACATTGCGTATTTGGTTCTGTACATGAGAACTGATATAGTTACTAAGTGCAAAAAAGTGGATACAATCTTAATATGTCGGCTATCTTGCCATTAGAGATGAAGTGTTGTGCCATTTCACACACAGTGTGCTTAGACCTGTCCCTAAAAGGTTCTATCTTCACACAGTCGAGGACGTAGTGTTCAAGTGTGTGGCCATATGTATGGCCACACACTTTACATTTAGTTTTGTTTACATCTGCTTGAGGAACATACTGCCAGAGGTACTTATATCCTAACCTTAATCTAGCGGTTACAACATCTTGTAATCTAGTGATCTTGTTACTTGCTCCATATACATGTTTCACTTGATACATCTCATCATGGTAAACTATGGATTGACTAGTGCCTGTTTGCACTTGTCTACTTGCGTCAAACTCATCAATAAGTTCTTTCCTAATTACAGTTTTAAGGGTTCTTTTTGACAGACCCAAATTGTATTCAACGGTGTCTTTGTTAGACGCGAGTTTGGCGAGGGCATCAACTCTGTCATGTTTTATGAGGCCTATGTGAGAGGGGATCCACAACAGTTTGACCCTGACACCCCGGTCAACAAGGCACGCATATTTGTGTCTGGCTTCAGAGACAAGAGCGTGACAACCTGAGTCGAGGGTACCAAGGGCAAGTAGTGAGGATAGAGAGTCAGTGATGATGAGACTGTCAGTAACAGTGGTTTCAATGAATTTAATAGCTGTGAGTATGGCAACTAATTCAGTTTGTAGAGTGGATGCCCAGTTGTTAATTCTAACTCCTTTCTCAATTATATTACCGTCAGGTTGAGTCACAACAATAGCACTTCCAGCCCTCCCACAGGCGGTGTTTAGAGACCCATCAGTGTAGATGGTCTGTGTGATATTATCATCAGTCTGTAGAGTGTGTATGTGTTCAAGAGCTCTCAATTTCGCAGTGTGTTGGAGATAAATGCTTTGTATAATTAATTTTTCAGGCGGATACGTCGGTATTGTGATATCGAAGGGAACTGTCCGCCAGGGTGGCAGGAAGCGCTGTTGTGTCTCAACTTTGTACAGGTGGTCTAGTCCAAATATCTTCATATGTGTAGCTGTAGTTTGGATCCATTTAGACTCAGTAGTCCCATGGTTCATACATTCTAGCAATTTTAAGGAAACAATGTTATCAGGATCACCACGCAGAAGCCTCAGGGCTATCATGAGGTCGACTTCAATTATTCTATCTTTAACACTGGGTATACCTAGTTCTTTCCTCATATTAAGTACTTTAGTGCTCATGGGACATCCTAGGATAATTCTGAGGGCTTTATTTTGCATTTTCTCGAGCTTGTCAACTCTTTTCCCGTCACGAAGGACCAGGGCTGGTGCGTGGTAATCTATCAGAGATCTAATATAGCCTAGGTACATTGTTTTAACAATTCTAATATTAGCACCATAGTGCGGGCTGTACCCCGCTACACTTCTAAGAGGTCTCAGTCTGTCAGTACATTGGCGGGTTAGCTGTTGTATGGCAGGTAGGGTACAAGGGACGGAAACACCAAGATATTTAAGAGAAGAAACATAGTCAATAGTGTTGTTACTTATCTTGAACTTGGCGGGGCCGCGTTTGCGGTTCCCAGCTTGTTTGTTGAACACCTTAGTTTTGTCAGTGGAGATAATAAGACCGAGGTGTTCACAGGCTGCGTATACATGGTTCAGGGTGGTTTGCATTTCACGATGAGTTTTAGTATGTATAAGAATATCGTCAGCATAGCTGATTGAGATATTGCTGGGGTTGTCTGGTATTAAATTTAATAATGCATTCATAAGAACATTGAACAAAGTGGGGCTAAGTACTCCACCTTGAGGGGTACCAAGTTGCATATCTTAAACTTCACTTTTGTAACCCTGAAACAGTGCAGCAGCCCTTCTGTTGGTTAGGTAACCACTTACCCAGTGTAACAGCCTACCTCCTATATCCATTTTGGCTAGTTCGTACAATATCAGTTGCCTATTGGCAATATCAAATGCAGCTCTTAGGTCAAGAAATGTGGTGTATCTGTGCCTTTCATCACCATGCACAGTTAGGAATGTGGTGATGCAATTATGTACACCTTTACCATGGGTGAAGCCATTTATGTTAGGAGACATGTGTTCTCTGATTCTATATAAGAGTCTGCCAAGAACCATCCTCTCAAAGGTTTTACACAGGCAGCTGGTTGGTGATATGGGACGAAAGGCATCAGGCTGTCCTGGTTTCGGTATTGGTACAACAATACTGCTGGTCCATGATGTGGGTAGTTGGCCCTCGGCATGACTCATATTGTACAATACCAACAATGGATTGCCTGGCACGCGCCTTAGTAGTCTAATGATGTTGTAGGTGACCCCGTCCTCTCCAGGGGAAGTAGACCTACCCCTGGCGAGGGCGGCGTCAAGCTCCCACTCAGTATATGGAACATCACACTCATCGTGCTGTTTGCCCAGCATAAAGCTAATAAGATTACTTCTCTCTACAGACTTCGCATCAAGGAGTCCCCGAGTCCCAGCTGGTAACATGTCATAGCTAGACACATGAGCCCACTTTGTTATTAGCTCATTCGACTTTTGCAGAGGGTTTGGATGGGAGACGTGTCTTCTGTTTTTACCTCTGATTATGTTTATGTCTTTCCAGGCTTTGCTGAGGGATGTGTGTTGGTTCAGGCTGTTGACATATGTCTCCCATGCATTTTGTCTGAGTTCGTTTACACGTTCCCTGACAGCAGCAAGGGAAGCTTGATACAATTGTAACATTTGAGGTGTTCTAAATTGTCTGTAACCCTTACCCACCCTCCTGACCCTAGCCCTGAGTTTTTTCAGCTCAGGGTCATTATAGCACTGCTGTTGCCTGTTCCCATTATGCTGACCACGTTTTCTCCTTTTTTTGGTGGAGGCATTGTTGGTGAAGTATACATAAGTCCTATCTATCAGATCGTCATGGAAACTTTGGTAATTGTCAGGCTTGGATGAAGTCTATGAACTGGCTTTCATGTTCTTGCTTGACTGTGATTCTACGTCTGTTGAGTTTACCACCAGTGGGGGTGTCATTGGCTACATGTATACTAGCTTGGATTGGGCTGTGGTCAGACATAAGATCAGTGACAACATCAGAGCTATGAGTTGTGTAGGATAGATTAAAGCCAATACATTTGTCTAGACCCCCGCCATAGATGTGTGTTGGTTCATTATTACCTATAATTTGAACATCTTCATATGCGCTGAGAAGTGAGATAAGTCTCCTACCATTGGTGTTAGTGGTGGAGTCACCTAATTTCTTGTGTCTAGTATTCAGGTCACCCATTAGGACAGTGGGCTCAGTGTGTAAGAAGTCTGGGAGATCTGTGTATTGAAGCTGATCTGAGGGAGCATAGGCGTTTAGCACGTTGAGTGTGGAGTTGCCCAGGTGGATAGTGATCCCATGGTACTGAAGGTTGGTAGTCTTTTTGGATACAAGAGGTACATGCGGGAGTGACTTCTTAACATACATCAAACATGTGTGAGTAGAACTAGGATCACAATACACATAATTGGGCAGACTGGGTGGGGGCTTACCATTAGGTGTGAGACACTCCTGCAGACACACAATATCGATGTCCTCAGTCACAACTTTGTGGTGTAGGTCAGGGTATCGTTTTCTAAGGGATGAGATGTTCCAACTCATCACCTTCACCGCTCTGTTTCTTTGTCTGGTATTAACACTGGCCATTATGAAATGTATTTGGATATGAGCGATAGGGGTTGGGTGTAAACGGGACTGCCAGTATGGGCCAATAGGCCCGCTGCAATTTCCTCCACTCTTATGTTCTTATGTTACAAACTCGTACTAACTTTGCCCTTTGTGATGCTGGCGCCACATAAACTCGCACAGGTACCCATCCAACATTCGGCGATGAGTACCGGCGTGTTTATTAGGTTAGGTTAGGTTAGGTTAGGTTAGGTTAGGTTAGGTTAGGTCAAAAACAGACACTGTTCCTGCAAACAAACGCCAATAAAATGTTAAATATTTATTTCCGCAAAAAATAAGTTACTTACTTAGAATCAAAATAAAAAATTGTAATAGTGACAAATTTTTCAACAAAATTAAACAGTCCAAATTTCAAAATAAATTTAATAAAAACTTTAATTTGTATACTGTATATATATATATATATATATATATATATATATATATATATATATATGCTGATAACCACAAGGAAAGAAGAAAACACGAAGTTCCCAAGCGCTTTCGTGTAATTCACATCTTCAGGGGTGAGTACAGACTGTACTCACCCCTGAAGATGTGAATTACACGAAAGCGCTTGGGAACTTCGTGACTTCTTTCCTTGTGGTTATCAGCATATACCTAGATCACGCGCACCTACAGTGATTTACTTGCATATATATATATATATATATATATATATATATATATATATATATATATATATATATATATATATATATATATATATATATATATATATGTGTGTGTATGTGTGTGTGTGTGTGTGTGTGTGTGTGTGTATACTGTTATCCTACAAAAGCACTGGCAGTATACAACCACTCATATTATTATAACACCATCCTACGAGAGTGTGCAGCCCTGGCGTCCCCTCGGTGGTGATTGGTGAGCCTGGCGGGAGCGAGCCACGTGCGCTGGGGCCACGTGACCTCCTCATGTGACAGCCGCCCTGGGGTGACCGCCACTGACAATGGACTAAATTTCTCCACTTTAACGCTCGTTCTGTTGATTTACTAATTAATAATTAGGGGCAGTGTGTTCAATGTTGACAAAATATTTTTGTAATTATCTGACAATACTGAGGGATGGCAGCTGTTGTGTGTGTTGTTGGGAAGGTAACACAGGTATGTCCGCCACCTGTATGATCATTAACACTTGTCAATGGTATAATAAAAACATTGTCCAAGTATTACTAATGTTACCGTGGTCACACCGTACAGCTGACGAGAGAACAATAATCAACAACAGACATTAACCAGAAAAACGAACACCGGAGGAAATTAAGTTTATTTTTTTGTGAGTAAGGGCGGGGGGGGGGGGGGGGCTGCCATTATTTATACACTCCGTATTTATCGCCTATATTACTGTTCTTTACATAAAACACACACACTCATCATGGTATATATTTTCAAGATGGCGATCCAGATGTTTACAAATAATACTTAATACCTAAGGCCAAGACAAACCATGTTGTCTAAGCAAAGTCTGTATAGTAGGCGACATTTACTTTAGCCAAATAGATTGGATTGACCTTACGGGGAACTCATAATCAGAGGATTTTCTTGAAACAATCCAGGACTGTTTCCTAAGTCAACATATAACCGAACCCACCCGGGGTAATAATATACTCGATTTAGTTCTGTCAAACAGAGAAAACCTTATTAGTAATTTCGAGGTAGGGAACGAACTTGCAAACAGAGATAACAAAAAATTAGATTTCAGTTAGAATTTCAGGGCAGCTGCAAGGAAAATTCAATTTAAGTCCCAGATTTCAGAAGGGCAAGCTTTGATAGTTTGAAGAGGCAGCTGAGAGAAGGGGTATCACGCCTGGGGGTGAACTACATGACCTCACATGAGGTGACCTCTCACAATGTACCCACCGAGGGCGACCACACCTTACCGGGAGACCTGATAACGAGATCCGAGGTTGCCGAGTTCAAGAACAATTTATATAGTGAGTTACGTAATGCACAAAGGCAGAACATACTATACAGAAAACTCAGATCAAACAACAATGACCCGAAATGGATAAGTAATTATTTAAAGAATATTATTGGCCAAAGGAAGGCTATAGGTAGGAGAATAAATCATGGTGAAGTTTCCCTTCGAGATTATTATAAGGTATTGGTCGGTAGGGTTAAGACCAAGATAAGAAAAGCAAAGAGGAATAATGAACTGAAGATAGCAAAGGAGGCGAAGGCAAACCCCAAGGGATTCTATTAAATGTATCAAACTAAACACGAGAAAAGATGGGACAAATACAGTGAGATACCGGCGAGCTAACTGCTAACAATGGAGAAATGAGCAATAATCTGATTAATTATTTTTCAACAGTTTTCACCACCGAAAATTTAAACATGATACCCGAGGCACCGACTATATAGAGAGATAGTGAAGAAATAAATTAAGCGAGATGGTAGTGACTAGTAACGATGTTAGTAAGCAAATAGACAAACTAAAGCCTAATAAGTCACCAGGTCCCAATGAGATATTTGCCAGAGTATTAAAGGAATGTAAGGAAGAGCTTAGTGTGCCCTTAGCAAAGTTGTTTAACATGTCCTTAAAAACGGGTGAAGTACCAGAATCCTGGAGGATAGCAAATGTAATACCGATTTTCAAGAAGGGAAATAGATCACTATCCTCTAACTACCGGCCAATCAGTCTAATATCAATTGTAGGCAAATTACTGGAAGCAATCATTTCAAACTGTCATGGGTTGCGTTAGGCTTACCCACCCAACCAACTCCAAAGTTTGTTTTACTAGAGATAAGGCACCCGGCGAGGCATAATTGGGACATGTATTTTCCATTAGTGTATGTTACCCAGACTTTAGGGAGGGGGGGGGGGGCCAGTAGACAGTGTTGTACTGTTCATCGCTTCACACCCAAAAACCTCATTTTAACTAGTATCCCTTGGCCATGGGTTAGTTAAGACGTCGTTCCCATTGTAATGATTGATTGTCAGACCAAAGCTTACAGCCCAGAATTATGTCACATACAACAGCAAGTACACTACAGACCTCGCGGTACCACCACATTCCGGGTTGACACACCTCAGGTCGATCCTAGGGACTTGACCTCGCTAATGACGTGAGTTAGCCTGGTGCCCTACAACCTCACCTAACCCAGACACCTGGGCAGGACCACACCTACACACAGCTATCCAGATCAAACCAGTTTAGTGATAATTGGTTAGAGGTCAGAAGCCGGCTGGGCCGACCCCATATAAAGGCCCTACAGTCCCGTCCACGGGCATTATCATTCTGATCCTAGTAGTCATTCGAACATTCCGAGGAGACGCTCATTACTCTGGAGATTCTCAGAGTCACGCTCGTCCTTTCCGCAGGTCGGGAGGGGGACTTCCCGACCAGACCCCAGCTAAGTAGAAGCCTCCCATAGGAGGCAGCCCAGCCAAGCATCCACTGGGCCTACGTCAGGGTACACGTGAGTCTTGTCAGAACGTCCTAGGGTGAGTTACCTACTGTGGGAAGTGTATTCATTCAGGTGTGTCCGAGAGTCAGTGTCAAGTAACGTAAAACATAATGTGTTAGTACCCCGATATAATAGTGATATTAATGTGTCCATGTCATTGAGTGAATTAATAAATAGTTGTGTCGAAGAGGTGTTTAACAAGTTGTCCCTTTAAGAAGTAATATATGTTTATTGACATACGAGATAAGATAAGCGTATTGACGCTGAGTAAATAAAATCCCGGCCACGCTACCAACCCTTTTATCTTTACATCCTCCTCCCTGTCCCATTATACCATCCTCTCCAAGAGTACTTTTTGTTGTTATTCCCCGTAGAAAGAAGTTCTTGTGCGGAAGCCTGGTTGCAACAAAAGCAATCCAGGCTGACAGTAAATGTATCACTTGAAGAATTAAGGCTCTGTTAAGTCATACCCATAGTAGAGTAATCACATGTGTCCCTGTCATGGGTTGCGTTAGGCTTACCCACGCAACCAACTCCAAAGTTTGTTTCACTAGAGATAAGACACCAGGCGAGGCATAATTGGGACATGTATTTTCCATTAGTGTATGTTAGCCAGCCTTTAGGGGGAGGTGGGCAGTGAAACAGTGTTGTACTGTTCATCGCTTCACACCCAAAAACCTCATTTTGAGTAGTATCCTGACGACCATGGCATAGTTAAGACGTCGTCTCCATCCTCTCCCTCCTGATAGGGAGCGGGACACCACACCACACAGAGTCCTCCACCGCCACTCCGCCTGTGGACCGTCGTCGACACGAGATTAAGTGTGTTAACCTAGGTTGTTATCCCCGTGGAAATATCACGTGTGGATGCCTGGTTGCAACAAGAGCAATCGAGGTGGGCCTATCAAACCTACAGTAAATGGTTAATCAATTCACGCTTAGAGTTCTCCTGCACGACACCCGTCTACAGTGACCGTGATCGACACGAGACTAAGTGTGTTAACCTAGGTTTGTTATCCCCGTGGAAATATCACGTGTGGAAGCCTGGTTGCGACAAAAGCAATCCAGGCTGGTCTATTGCACCTAAATGGTTAATTTAAGTCATGCTTACCAGTTCTCCTTGCCGCGAAAACCGTCTACAGTGACTTTCAGTGACGCGAGACTACGTGTGGTAACCCAAGAGTACCTTTTTGTTGTTATTCCCCGTGGAAAGAAGTTCTTGTGCGGAAGCCTGGTTGCAACAAAAGCAATCCAGGCTGACAGTAAATGTATCACTTGAAGAATTTAGGCTCTGTTAAGTCATACCCATAGTAGAGTAACCACATGTGTTCCCAAGTGGAAAATTCCCTCTTTTTGAAGATAAATTTTTTTACAGCGTGAATGTGAGTGACTCATATTTCCATGCAAATTGTAAATCATTGTATGGAAGCTTGACAAATAAATGTAAGTGCAATTATCTGCCCGTATCTGTAATCCTATCTTATTATTACTGAAGGTAATAACTGATTGGTTATGACAAAGTATAACCAATAACTTAGATGGATGTTGTAAATTAATGGAATTCATTAAATCATCATTTATCAAGTATAAATCATGGAATGTCGAGTGGTGGCGTGAACTTCTACGTAGATACGCCATAATCTCCTGTAAGTAACCAGTGTGAAGGTGTCGAACTCTACGGTAAGAAATATAAGAAACACAATATATTATATTCTTTATATAATATAATCCACTCATACACCACTACGATAGCCCAAACCATGACACACCCTCAGTGTCAAGACCTGACTGAATTACTCACAATAGGCAAACTGTACTCCAAGCTTTGTCAATAAATTTGTTAAACAATAACAAGTATACAATACAAAGTTCACATACAGAGAGTAACGAACAGTGAAGGTATCGAATTCTACGGTAAGAAATAAGAAACACAACATATTATAATCTTTATATAATATAATCTACTCTGACTACTACTACGAAAACCAAAACCATGACACAAACTATTCGAAATCACCTGGAGAAGCGCAAGTTGATCAAGGATTCCCAACATGGCTTCACAAGCGGGCGTTCATGTCTAACTAATCTATTAACATTCTTTTCATCTGTTTTCGAATCAGTGAACGAGGGGCACAATTATGATGTGGTATATATCGACTTTAGCAAAGCCTTCGACAGAGTCCACCACGAAAGAATAGTAAGAAAAGTGGAGGCTCATGGCATTAAAGGAGATATTCTAAAATGGATTAGGGCGTGGTTACAGAACAGGAAACAGCGAGTGAGCATTAATGGCACTAAATCCCATTGGAGCAACGTCATTAGTGGAGTTCCCCAATGCTCAGTACTAGGGCCATTATTATTTATTATATACATAAACGACAGATATCGGCGTAGACAACAACATAAGTAAATTTGTTGACACTAAAATAAGGCATGTAAATAAATCTGACGATGACTCTGCGAAACTACAGGAAGATCTAAACAAATTTTTCGAATGGTCTGAAAAATGGCAGACGAGATTCAATGTGGACAAATGTAAAGTACTCAGTATAGGAGATGTAAACAGGGAAACCAGATACCAGATGAACAACGATGTTATTGAGAAACCCGACTGCGAAAAGATTTAGGAGTAATGATAAGTAGGAATCTTAAGCCAAGTAAACAATGTGTATTTGCTCTAAACAAGGCTAATAGAGTACTTGCGCTTGTGAGACCCCATTTGGATTACTCAGTTCAATTCTGGTCACAGTGTTAAAGAATGGATATAGAATCCTTGGAAAGAATTCAGAGGAGAATGACAAGAATAATCCCGGGCATTAGGAACCTTGAGTACAGAGACAGGTTAAAGCATCTTAATTTGCACTCCCTCGAGAGACATAGAGTGAAGGGCGATATGATCGAGGCTAAGCAAAGGGGACATTACAAAGGTACTCATACTATCCAACCAGGAGCAAACTCGTAACAATGGTTTTAAATTAGACAAATTTAGATTTAGGCGCGAAATAGGTCAACGTTGGTTTGGAAATAGAGTAGTGGATGAATGGAACAAGTTACCAAATATCATCATTAACTCGAATACGCTGAATAGCTTCAAACATAGGCTGGATGCTTATATGAGCAATAGGGTTTGGGTATAAACAGGACTGCCCAGTATGGGCCAATAGGCCCGCTGCAGTTTCCTCCATTCTTATGTTCTTATGTTCTTATGTACTCTTGTTAACTTTTACCCTTTAAATTTAAATATCTGACGGGCGGCCATGGTACTAGCGGACAACAGCCGTCACTTGGGTCCCTGCCACACACACACTGGACCTCTGACACACACACTAGGCCCCTGACACACACATGCTGGGTCCCTGACACACACACACTGGGTCCCTGACTAACACACTGGACCTCTGACACACGCACATGGCCCCTGACACACACACACTAGGTCCCTGACACACACATACTGGGTCCCTGACACACACACTGGGTCCCTGACACACACACTGGGTCCCTGACACACACACACTGGGTCCCTGACACACACACGGGACCCTGCCACACACACTGGGTCCCTGACACACACATTGGACCCCTGCCACACACACTGGGTCCCTGACACACACATTAGGCCCCTGACACACACACTGGGTCCCTGCCACACACACTGCACCCCTGCCACACACACTGGGTCCCTGACACACACACTGGACCCCTGACAAACACACTGGACCCCTGACACACACACTGGGCCCCTGACACACACACTGGGCCCCTGACACACACACTGGGCCCCTGCCACACACACTGGGTCCCTGACACACAAATTAGGCCCCTGACACACACACTGGGTCCCTGCCACACACACTGCACCCCTGCCACACACACTGGGTCCCTGACACACACACTGGACCCCTGACACACACACTGGACCCCTGACACACACACACTGGACCCCTGACACACACACACTGGACCCCTGACACACACGCTGGGCCCCTGACACACACACACTGGACCCCTGACAAACACACTGGACCCCTGACACACACACTGGGCCCCTGACACACACACTGGGCCCCTGACACACACACTGGACCCCTGACACACACACTGGGCCCCTGACACACAGCATCTGTGGCTTCAACGTCTATTACCAGAAACAATATATATATATTATTATTATTATTTACTTTACTGATTAACAATAATTACAATAATTACAATAATAATAATAATAATAATAATAATAATAATAATAATAATAATAATAAAATAGTGGTAAAGCGGTAACGTGTGGACCTAACTAATTTATCAAGGGTTCGAATCCTGACCTGGCCCGGACGCGAATTTTGTTTCCCTGAGGGCTTCCTTCATTTTGAACAAGTGGCACCGTCGCAGTGTTTGAGGCGCGGCTCCACTGTACACCCCGTAATAAAGAGAGAATATGAGACGATCATTCACTCTTAGCTTAATCCTAGCGTAATAGATTCTAATACCAACAAATAATAACCTAACCTAACCAGCACGGCCAAGATAGAACGAATTCTTGCTGAGACCAGCTGATTATACAGTGGTGCCGCGCTTCAAACACCGCGACGGTGGCGCTTGTTCTAAATGACGGAAGCCCTCAGGGAAACAAAATTCGCGGCCCGGACACCGTGAGAAGGGTGTTATCCTGCTGATCCTCACTACCAGACATCGCAGGTTTCCCGGAGTCCGGTTTACTACTGCATACACCAACCGCCCGAACAGCGAGTAAACTTATAAGTGGTGAAAATGATGAAAACAAATATATACTCAATAAAAAATAAATAAAATAAAATAATTAATAATAATAGTAAATCTATTTCAGGTATCCACATACTGTACAGTAATGGTTGCCCCTCGTGTAACGAGGATGGTCGGCCCAAGGGCCACCTGGGCGTGAATTTGTTTAAGGTGTAGAAGCTGTCACAAACACAACAACCACACCCTAAGTTAACGAGCTGCATGACCCAGTGTTAAATGTATAGAAGCTGTCGCCAACACAACAACCACACCCTGAGTTAACAAGGAATAGTCAGAGAAGACCGGACAACTCGCCAACTGCACTGGCTAACCATTACCCCGGAGCACGATCCACAAATCACTTAACATCCAGGGTCTCAATTACTGCTGGGTAGACAGAGGCAAATGGCATGAAGAGACTTGCCCATAGTTTCACCCTGCCAGGGGATCGAACCCTGATCCACTCGCTTGCGAGGCGAGCATGCTGACCATTACATCACATAAGAACAAAATAACATAAGAAAATAAGGAGTCTGCAATAGGCCGGTTGGCCTGTGCAAGGCAGTTCCTGTCGAGAGTTACTACCACTTAAATACTTCTATCATATCTCCCCACACTATTTGGGGTGCGGCCTGACTAGCGGAAGATATAGTTGCAATATGAGCTCCCCACTCTTATGACTTGCACTTTTAGATATAAAACCTAATACTCTGTTTGCTTTATTTCGAACATTAAAGCACTGTTTTCTAGGCCGTAGGTCCGGGCTTTATAAGTACCCCTTAGTCTCTTTTACCAGTCGACTTCTCTAGGTTGATGTTGTTAAGGCTATATACTGTACAGTGTACATTGACAGTATTTGTTCTTCCAATATTAAGTATGCTGCACGTGCTGTTGTTGAATATCATTTGCCATTTTTCTGACAACTCCTGCAGTATATTTAAATCTTCCTCAAGTACATTTGCATCCTGCCCTGAATAAATCTGCCGCCTTATTTTGGTGTCATCCGCAAACTTGCTTATGTCACTGCTGATCCCTGTATATAGATCGTTTATGTAGATTATGAACAAGAGTGGGCCCGGTACCAACCCCTAGGGAACCCCACTGGTTACACAGCCCGACTCAGATTTAACACCATCTACGCTGACCTTCTGTGTTCTATCGTTAAGCCATGATTTTATCCAATTTAAAACTTTCCCCTCGATACCATGAGCCTTAACTTTTCTCAGAAGCCTCTGATGCAGTACTCTGTCAAATGCTTTGCTAAAGTCTAGGTAAATAACATTGCAATTTTCGTCATTATCTACTACCTCGAAGACTTTCCTAAAAAACGTCAGCAGATTTGTTAGACAAGATTTTCCCTTTGTAAATCCATGTTGAGAGTCGTAGTTTAATTTGTTTCTCTCTAAATGCGATCGGATGCTATTTGCTATAATTGATTCAAGAAATTTCCCCACTACTGATGTCAAACTAATCGACCGGTAATTTGACGCTAATGCTCTGTCTCCCTTTTTGAATATGGATACTACATTTGCCAGTTTCCATAAGTCTGGCACAACTCCGGTGTCTAATGATTTTGTAAATAAATTTACGAGGGGTCCACTAAGCTGTTACTTATACTCTTTCAAAACTCAAGGGAAAATTTCAATCTGTCCTGGGGATTTTGTCTTCTTTAATTTATTTAGCTTCTTAAGAAAATCCTCTTTTCTGATAGTGATATTCTTTAATTTCTCTTCTTCATTTCCCCTAAATATCAGTTCCACATCTGGCGTTTCCTCGTGAATTTTTTCTGTGAAAACTGATAAGCAGCTGTTTAATGCTTTGCTTATTTTCTCACTATCATCGATCATTTCCCCTCTCTCCCACTTTAAAGGCCTCACTTTGTCCTTGACCTTTGTCCTATATACCTGGAAAAATCCCTTGGAATTCGCCTTGGATTCTCCTGCTATCCTGTTTTTGTAGTCCCTCTTTGCTTTCCTTACATTTTTCTTAACATTCCTAGATAGTTCATTATACCTATTTCTGAGCTGCTCCTCCCCTCCTTTTAATTTCTTATAAATTCCTTATTTTATTCCAATGTCATGTTTAAGTTTTCTGGTCATCCACCTTGGTATAGTTTGTTCTTGTGCTTTATGTAGTATACTAGTGAATATATTATAGTCATGATCAATTGTTGTGTCGCCGGTGACCACACCCGTTCCTACAGGGGACTAACCTGACTGTTCCCAGGTGACCTCACATAGATACCTTCTTAACCCCTGATAATCCGCCAACCTAAAGTTTGGGACTCTGACCATATTGTCATCGTTTTTCGTTTCCCAATTTAGGGTGAACCTGATTTCTCTGTGATCACTGTTCCCTAGTTCTTCCCCTACTGTGATATCTCTGATAATATTTTCTTTATTTGTTAATACTAGGTCTAATATATTGCCACCTCTGGCAGGTTCTATAAATAGTGGTTTTAAATTTTTTTCCTATACTGCGTCTAGGAAGTCTTCAGATTCACAGTCACCTATAATGTTGTCCCAGTCAATACAGTATTTGTGAATTTGAAATCCCCCATAATGCACAGGTTGTCGTATTTTGCTACCCTACTCATTTCCTGCCATATGGGCTGAGCTGCTTCTTTCCCAAGACTTGGGGACCTGTAAATCTCTTCCATTATTAGTTTTTCTCTTCCTTCCACAATTTCTACCCATACAGACTCTGTTCCTATTTCACCCTTTATTGAATTATTAATACAACATTTTAATGTATCCCTGACGAAGAGTGCGACCCCTCCCTCCTTCCTACCTTCCCTGTCCTTGTGAAAAAGGTTGTACCCTTCTATGTGGTACTCTGATAAAAAAATTTTGCTAACCAGATTCACCCAAGTTTCGGTGATTGCTATGACGTCTACATTCTCGGTACATACAACCGCTCTCAGCAAGTCTATTTTATTTCTAACGCTCCTACTGTTTGTATAGTATACATTTAAACCTACCCTTCCTTGGTCCTGTTTTGCCCCTTGTCCTGGTAACCAATTTTACTTCTCAGGACCAGCTTGTTTTTTGACTCCCACTTACCCCTACCTCTCTCTACTGGCGAACCCCCCCCCCCCCTTTGGAGTGACAATTTCATGCTCCAGGGATGCAGACAACGTCTTTACCCCGCGCCAGACAAGTGTACTCCGTCACTACTGTACAGGTAGTCGTTGCCATAGAATGGTTGCCAGTTATCAATGAATGCCCAACCATTGCTTGCCCAATGTTTTTCCAGTCGGCAATTTAGAGCAATTGCCCTGGACAGCCATTCACCACCAACCCCTCTTCTAGGCAAGACACCACATACTACCAGGATCCCTCCTCTATCTCTAATCTTCCCCAGCGCCTCCCTATACCTCTTGAAAAGTTCCTCACTCCTAACCTTTCCTATGTCGTTTCCTCCCACACTAAGACACACTACTGGATTGGTACCCTCCCCTGACAAAACCCTATCTATCCTCTCAGCTACATGCCCTATCCCAGCCCCAGGAAACACACCCTAGTCCTACGTTTCCTATCTCTCGCACAAAAAGACCTATCTAAAAACCTCACCTGGCTGTCCCCAACTATGGCGACCTTACCACTGGGCAGGGTTTGAACGACTGCCCTTTCCTCTCCTGGCACCACACCGTCCTGCCTCTTCTCTTCCTCGCCAGCTTCCTGCAGCACCTGATAGGGGTTACTGCACTCCACACCCTGGTCAGCTTTCCTGAGTCTGACCCTAGTCCCCTTGGAAACAACCACTCTCTACGCCTGCTCCTCCTTCGCAGGTATCCTGCTAGGCAGGACGCCTACCTGAAAGAGTTCAGTCCTGAGAGCTTCGTTCTCCACCTTTAAAACGTCCATCTCACTCCTCAACTGCTCCAGCTGCCTTAACAGAGTGGCCAGGGGGTCGTCTTTCCTCACACACCGTCCCTCTCCCCCCACAACACAACGATCCATGGAGGCCATTTCCTATGGTCACATACATACATACATACATACATACATACAATAAGGGCTGTGGGCCGTGTACGTAGGCAGCTCGGTATAATAAGGTTACGCAAACATAACTTCGTTTATGGAGTAAAAACTGCTGCCAAGACCACAACCCAACCCTGAGTTAGTAAATGTATGACCCGGATCAAGGAGCATCCCAGGAAGACCGGACATTTTGTCAGCCGCACTGGTGAATCATTACCCCTGAACTACGAACCGTCAGGCGATTAACTTCCAGAGCTTGACGACAGGTAGTGTACAGGTGACCGTGACACTGTAGCTTATCCCTCCCTCCCTTACCCTTACCTTCCCTCCCTCCCTCCCTCCCTCCCTTACCCCCCCCCTCTTAACATTACTGTTATCGCGAAGCACAATTGTGCGCGCCGGCCACATGTTAAGTGAAGCAACTGTTTACAACTCAGAATAGCTTACTAAGTGAGATGGAGCTGGTAGCAGCTGTGTGACTGCCGGAGGGACAGACTATCGCCTTCTACTGTAGAGGCAACATCTTGATTCTCGTCAGCCAACATCTTCCTGCAGGACATTATATTTGTTCTCGTTGGTCTAACCCTAGACCCCAAAACGTGAGTGCGATTGTGAACTGTTGAATCCTCTGAGAACTCTAAATAACATTAATAAGTGTAATTTTGTACTGTATATTGATCGTATTATTCAAACTGTGTCCTGATGTACCAGCAGTTGTTATGTGTGAATTGTATTCAACAGGTTTTGACCGAATTATACTCATCGCGTCAACGACAAGGGCCTTATTGTCCTGCACAAGCCGAAATCGCTCCTAGGAGAGATTACAATTACCTTCCCTCCCTCCCTTACCCTTACCTTCCCCCATTCTCTCCCTTACTCTCTCTCCCTTTCTTAACACCTCTCTCTCTCTTCCTCACCCTCTCTCCCTCCTCCCTTAGCCCCTCACCATCATTTGCTCTCTCTCTCTCTCTCTCCTTCCCTCCTACTAATACCCCTCCCCCT